>CM042144.1:109596862-109669362 GCA_023376005.1 Doryteuthis pealeii
ATAAATACGTAAGATTTTGTGTAAAATTAATGTGTAAAATATTTAAAATAATTATTTAATTAATAATTTATAGATGCGCACAACAATTTACTTGAGGGATACAGAACTAGGTTTCCATTTCAAATTGTTTTATCTTTGTTTTACTTCTTTAATAAATTAATGATTTTACTTATTTATGATACAAAAACTCTGACACTGAATTTTTCAAAAATAAAGTTTAACACCGCCCAGAGATTGTTTTTCTGCTAGTTTGATTAATGTAATAATTCATTTTGAATGTTACAAACTTGGCTCGTAATAACATCTTCAGACATAAAGTAAAACAGTAATTTCTGATTTTTCTGGATATTACAATTACAAACAAACAAACAAACATTTACTCTCTCTCTCTCTCTCTCTCTCTCTCTCTCTCTCTCTCTCTCTCTCTCTCTCACACACACACACAAAAAAAACGCACCTGTCGAAACAATTTTGTAATCGGGAGCCTTCACGGAACTTCGAACTGAACCCTTCATTCAATCCACGGGAATAGATTGTTCTTATTCCGTTAATCATAACCGGGTACAAGTGTAAATCTATGTTAAGTATTTTATGTTATTATCGCCCTTGGCTAGGATTGAACCTACAACCTAGAGATGGTTGTCACTTAAAACTGTATTGACTCATCCCTTATATCTGTTGCGCCATATGTTCAACAATCGGAAGAATCCAAATTATCAAACCCCATCTCAAAATTTCAGACAAATACTGTTTAAAAAATGATCAAATCTTTTAACAAACAACAATTTTAAAAATACAATCACAGTTTCTTTAAAAAAATCAAATCTTGTCATTTTGAAGGGATTATTTGTAATTTACAAATTATATATTAATTTTTTACAATTAATTAAAAAAATTTTTTTTGAAATGGGCGTATCTTAAAAAGAACTGGCTTTATTTCGATTTCAAACCATGGATTATTAATTAAAACTTTTTATAAACAAATACGATAAGAATTTTGTTGATGGAAAAGCGATAACAGGAAAAAAGTAATTTAATGTGATATTATTTCAAGCGATATTAAATATTTTCTTTTCTCTCTTTCCCAAATAAGTGTGCGACGACTTTTATTGAACGATAATGTATTATTAGACGATAAGTGCAAATGGAATGATGTTTTTTTAATTTATTTTCTGACGTGTCTGTCTTCTCTCGGAATGAGCTGAGCTATAAATTTAATGCTGTGTCCATAGCAGATCTGTGTCACACGTGAAGTGTCGAGGAAATATTTTCTCTTTATCAGATTAAACGTATTTGTAAAGTTTTTTTTTATTCTAATGTTTCAGTGACGGACACAAAAGAACATTTTTGATCAATTCAAAGATTGCATATTTTCTTAGTTGCCAATTTCAACGAATTCGCTGATTCTAAGAATAGATAAATACACTTAAAAGAAATTTTGGATAAGAATAATGCTGATTAGAGAATAATATTATTCAAATTAGGAGTCTGGCCATGTTGTAAGACTTTCAAAGATGACTTGGCAGATTATCAGGAAATGATGGAACTGGTTTAAATTCACATACTTATTGAATTGGTTCTGGAATGGTAAATATAAATAAATCAGGGGGATCTTAGGGGGTATATCTGTTCCCCGTATAAAAATAGAACCGCCTCAAAAGAGGAATGCCGACGGGATTCACGCAATTTTTAAACGCTAGCCACGCATGAGCTTCGGTTTGTGTGTGGCTTCCCCACTAATAATGATCGTTGTGTTCGACTGACATGATTGAATGTGAGTAAATACTTGTCGAATTCGTTGGTTGGTTGTGTTTTACGATGTTATATACTGATGTTTTCACAGTACCAAATCAATATAATGTTGTATGCCCTTTCTTTACTTCTTTACTCTGGTCGTATTTTCTTCTGGCCGCCTTTGCTATTCTGATAGTCTATCATCTTGGTCTGGTCTAGCGTCTGGTGTTGACTTGGGGATTCCGGTCTGGTCTTCTATGGGGATTTCGGGTCTGGTTTCTGTTAGGGATTTCTCCTTATCAGAAGCCCTGTGTCATTGTTAGTTTTTAGTAAACACAATACTTCGATTTTCTTTTAATGTTACTTTATTTGTAAATCCCCAACCCAGACAATCTGCGCAGATGAGGGACCGCGTGTATAACACGACTTACCCCTTCGAGCTCGCTGCTACCTTCTAACTTCTAACTGACTTAAACTTACTATATCCTTAAACCGGAAGACAGGGTCTTCTATGCCTTCCTGTTCTCACGATTTATCCCTGGAAGAGTGAGGTCAAGCGTTGTCACTCATCCTTCAAGGCTGTGGGGTGCACACAAATCGCCATTATGTTTCTACAATACCTTATATAAGTATTAGGGAACCAATAATTATGTAACAACGATATATAAACCCTTTTCATGTCATTTAATGTCGAATGAAGTTATTTTGATAAACAAAGGACTCACGTTGCTTACAGTACCTGCGTTTGCAGCAAGGGTTGACATGCCCTACAATCAAACCAACCCGCCATGAAGCCACGAGGAAATCCCCCCGGACCATTCATCAAGAATCGACTTTTAGACACCATTGACCTAAACACGTGACTGAAAAGACGAAAGGAAAATTATTTTACGACAAGGAAATTAAAGATAATTTTTTTTTTATCCGTGATGAAATTTCTTCAGAATATTTCCTTATCTCCTTTACTAATACTTTGATTAGTTTAGCACAATACAAGAAATACCAGACACTCAGTGAGAATCAAACTCACTAGATATGGCCTACTAGCCCAGTTTGTTGACTACGAAGAGCATTGGGTCTCCCTGTAATCGCATTTTAACTGGAAATATTAGTTTCACTGGAAATATCACAAATCCAGTTGAACAAATGTTTTTTTGTTAGAAAAGAGAAATTAATAGTTTGGATTTAACCAACGATTGATTTTTTGTATATGTAATCTACAAAAGTCTCATAAATAAATTGATAGTGATATTCTCCACACAAAGGATTGGTGAGACTTTTATGTATAAAAAAGAAAAGAATTTGTATCAGCTTTTTATCAGTTTTCCACATTTGTATTGAAGTGATAATTTATGTACAATTTCCCATTGTTACAATATATATATATATATATATATATATGTAAAATGAAACTGGAAGTGAATCCGACGGTATGTTGAAAAAATGAATAAAGGAAAGAAAGTATAGAATGGATAATATATAATATTTTGATTAAAATATCCTATATTATCCATTCTATACTTTCTTTCCTTTATTCATTTTTTTCATATATATATATATGTATATATATATATATATATATATATATATATATATATATATGGAGCACTCTCTGGGGGCCTTTAAATATATACATATGTATGTATCAGTTAAATTCTTGCTCTGTAGGCGTATTGATGGCCCAGAGTTAGGAACTCTAATTGATGATAAATCAGTTGTGTTTTGATCCCGGCTGGAAGTATCCTACTATCTAGCCACACTGAGGAGACGTGATACGTCAAAATACGGTGTATGTTGATGACTATATATATATATATATATATATATATATATATATATACTATCGTTAAATCTTCACAATCTCAGGGTATTTGCCTCTCATCCCACTTATGAGGGCGTGACACAAGAACATTTTTATGTGGGCCCACCCACAAGCCGAAGCTCATGGGTGGTAGGCACACAAATGCGTTGATCCCGTCGGCATACCACCTCAAGGGTGGGGGAGCCTCGGACACAGGGCAATAAACCCAGCCCTGCCCCTTTAAATCAAGGGGACAGGTATTACCTGTGGGGGGGGATAGCACCCTGGGATCAACGCTGTTAATTTTACTTAGCCACTCCAGAGTCCGAAGCGCTCCGAAGCAGGTTCTGTAATCACGCAGATGTCCTAAAACAGCAGTGTACAAATAGTCTTGGACCCGTTCATTTACTCTCTACGAAAGGTAAGCTAGGCTAGTCCACATCCCTTAGATCCAGAATTGTTTGAATAAATAGGTACATGTTCACGTAATATAGTAATTAATGAGAAATAATTTTTCGGCTGGGGGTTTAGAATACACCGACAGTACCTCAGCAGAGGGGTAAGACTCCTACCCCCAGTGGGGCCACCTGGTGACCCTGGGTGGCGACCCGTGATGCTCAAGGACGGAATCTTGATGGCTGAGCAGTCCATGATATGCTACACTCCACTTTGGTCCTTACTTCCTGGAGCTCTAGATAGCGAATTACCCCTTCATCACCCTTACTCCCAGGTCCACCCTGCCCTAGAGTGATAGTACACATTAGGGTCCCATCTATGGGTTAATTCGATAAAACAAAAAAATGAGTTTTAAAAATGTGTTAAAAAAAGAAATACTCAATAAGAATGAATAAAAAATATCTTCGGCATAAAATAACCCAACAAGGGTTGACATGCCGTAAAATCCAACCAATTTATGGTATTTTCAAACAATCTTTGTTTGAAAATTGCACAGGCGAGAAACTGTGAGTTACCAAGCGTAATTGATTTTTATATCTTCGCTACTCTATCATGTTCTGTCAATGATATTGGACACCCTTTACTCATAAGTGTAGCAAACTATATATATATATATATATATATATATATATATATATATATATATATATATATATTCTCTCTTGCCGTGATATTACGGTTTGCATAAACCGTATGTGGTTAAAAGATGTGTCTGCAAAAATGGAAGTCGTTGAAATTAATAATTTATTCATATCACCTTCGAGGCAGATGTATATGAAATCATTTGCAAAATTTGCTACAAAAAATATATTGGAGAAACATCAAGATATCTTAAAAAAAGAAATTGTATAAAGACCGCAGGGAATTAAAGACAGATGATAATCTTAAGAAGTTGCAGAAATGAAAACAATCATAACTTCAATCTCAACAAGGTCCGTCTATTAAAAAACAAAAAGTACAAAATCAATCTAAATGAAAATATCTGCTTATATAATCGTAAAATAACAAACCGCCTTCTTTAATAGATTCTTATTTTTTATCATTTAAACTAAAACAGAACTCAATATCTTATTATAATGGAGATTTGGTGTCTGTGTCTGTAATCAAAACTACGTCACTGCTTACGTCATAATACCGTCCGGAATTGCGTTATTTTATCTATGAAAATTTAATTCATAGAATAAATCATAGAATAAATCTTATTTATTAACGATGTCTCTATGAAAATCTGAGTTAGATTTACCTCAATACAGCCCATGTTATTAATGCATCTTAAATCCTGCAATGCGTCTTATATATCATTAAATAATATTTGGCGTGTTTAATTTGCAAAACTGGGTTTGATAAATAATTACTTGGTGTTATTGATCTCTAATATTATTGTTTTATTCTCGAATGTATTGAAATCAATCCTATGAATGATTTTATATAAAAATCAATGAACATATAATTAAAGCAGGTGTAATGTTTTTTTTATATGCGTTCTTATTTGATTTCGTTAGTATTTCTAATTTAACATATTTTATTACATCAAAACTTAAATAATTAAGCCCGGAGGGTGCATATTCTTGCTAGTTTTAGTAATATTGTATTTTGTTTTAATATTGATAAACATAATTACTACTAAAATGCCAGCTTCACTAGACAGGACACATCTCTATAATGAGAAATCCTTGCCTGTACAAGATCAAACTCTACAGTGAACTCTCTACTGGCTGTTATGATAGATAAACACAAAAGAAGCGATTAAACGACTGCTTGAAAATTTCCCTGGTGCCTATTAAATCAACCATCGGTCCACCCTAGCTGAGAACCATAACACTTGCAGAGCTACCCCCAAAGAAAAAAAAAGGCTTAGAAAGAAGAACCACAACAAAATGCCATCAAACTCTGACTAGATCCTTAGCTAGAGCCGTTGCGACCGTGCATGCCTGTCCCACATATGTCATATCAGCCACGAAAATGTTTTTAGTTAACGTGGAACACCCTCTTAATCTTTGTTCACGAAGCCAATCCACGAATAAACATGAATCAGATCTAAAAAATTTAAAAGAAAAAAAAAAACACCCCCAACCCCCTAACCCCCTGATCTAATTAACGAAAGCTGAATCACTTAAGTATTTTCTTCTTCGTTAACAAATATTTTGTTATATTCATTGCATTATTAATGAATTATAAAATATATTATTTTGAAAAATGTTATCTAATTATATTCTATAGAACAATCACAAAAACAGATTTTTAAATAATTTTCAAATTTGTAATCCAAAAGTTCATAAGCAACCAACAGTGTTTGTTTATTTCAATGACGATTTACGTCATCAATTTTTTTTATCAATTAAAAAATAATTTGATGAAACTGTATAAACGAAATAGGTGACCATACGAATAAATTGTGACTGCCAACAACTTGGTTTTCATTTTTTGTTTTTCAGTTATATTTCTTAACCAGATTATCGTCCATCTTTACCCAAATTATTTGTAATGAACTATATTTTTGATAAAAGATTTTGTTTATTAATTAGGTATGTGCAGAATTTCCTATTATCAACCATTGAATTTAAAGTTGATGTTACTTTTTACTCATTAAAGGATTAGACATGAATTTTCTATTTGCTCTTGACTAATTTAAAATCATTTCTAGTAGTGCAGCAGATTACTGAAATAATCCTTTAAATAATGATAATTTCGTATAAATGTGCCCCAGGAACGATTCTCTCAGAAAAGTAGATTACTCACACTGAAAAACAAAATAGCCACCATCTTTAAGATGGCCGCCATTTGAAGTAGTATGAATCTGTGTTTGAGCTAAATAAAGACATCAAATAACTTACCTTTAAGACAACTCTTATTCTCTTTATAGTCCAAGGAACAATATAATCACGCCAGATAATTTCTTGTCTGTAAACATATCTGAAAAAAAAAAGAAAAAAATAATTTTGTTGACACCTAAATAATATTTTCTTATGACATGAACAAAACACAGACACTAAAGCCTCACGGTTGTGCAAACGCTTTACAAGTTAGTTTCGTAAACCTTTACTACTGCAATGAGTTTAACCCACACTGAGTGACAGAAGGTCAATTTCTTAAGCGGAGTTTAACAGGTTTGAATTTAGAGTTTTCCTTCTCCTAGACTGGTTGCCTAACCAAGGTTAAAGATCCCAGTCTATTCTACTATTTACCCCTAGCTGGAGGGAGAGTAGTTGAATACATATCCCAATGGTATGAGCACTATGTGAAATGCAAACAGCCTCGTACAGGATTTAAAATCGGCTTGACGAGTCCATTTCCTACGACTCTAACAATTACACCACGCGCTTCCATAGAAATTATCAATACAGACATCTACTAGGGCGATGTTGGGTCACCTTGCCCCGCGGACTTGTTGGAAAATAACCCACTATTATAGTTATGTATCAAACTTAGCTAATGTTATCAAATGCGCTTCATCGTGGACCAATTGATATTCAAACGAATATTTTATTTCGACTTTATTCTTTACAGATTTAGTCGATTTCTTTGATATCATCAGCTCTTCCCAACGATCGGCTTGCGACATCATCACAAATGTTTAGTTAATTAGATTGAGAAAAAAATAGGTTGAAAAATAAACCCCATTTGGTCACATAACATGAGGACGTCTTGGTCAGTCTATGAACTTTTCAGTCGACCCTCGTAAAATGCATATTTGATACTGTTCATTCTGGGAAAGGTGCATAGGTAACTATGCAATGACCCATTGGAACTTGTGGTAATGGCGCAGTGGGTGCAAGCACATATTGAGAATGGGTTGCGATGTTCAGCGAAAGAGATTTTGTGCTGAAGTACAAAGAAAAATTTGGAAGAAGGAAGAAATGAGAAGTACGTTCGAAAGAAGATGCAACATAAATAATCATTGAATGGGAAGAAGAAGAAAGAGAGAGGAGGAGGAGAAGGAGGAGAAGAAGAAGAAGAAGAAGAAGAGGAGGAGGAGGAGGAGGAGGAGAAGGAGGAGGAGAAGGAGAAGGGGGAGAAGAAGAAGAAGGAGGGGGAGAAGAAGAAGAAGGAGGGGGAGAAGGAGAAGAAAGAGAAGGAGAAGAAGGAGGAGGAGAAGATAACGAATAATGTCCAGTAAAATCAGTCAATGAATTTTCATGACGAATTAAGATAAAACAGCGTTTTTCTAAAAGTAAGGAAGTCGAGCGGTAATTTTGCTGCACGACAACACACGTCTTGTGTCTTTCAAATGAAACGTAGCAAATAATCAGGAAGGAAAATCAGGAAAAGTTTTCTTGTTCACATTGCTTATTCTGTTGTTCACCACCAGACTGTTAAAATTGACAATTGAGTTCCAATAAGGTGAATACAGAGAAAATGCTCATTTATAATGAAATTACAAATTTTGAAAAGTGACCTAATATCACAGAAGGTAAAAAATAAAAATTTGACCGTACGAAAACAATTTACTCCGAGTAAAAATATGTTGTTTTTTATGTGTTGTTATAATTCACCAAATATCTTTGTGTCCTGGATATGATGTTAAAATGCATCTAGTGATGAAGTTCCAATTCTGGAGTTCTAGGGAGTGTGGAGCATCTCTTCATCACCATTAATCCAACTTCCACTCTAACCCAGGGTGATAGTACCTATTAAGGTATCATCAATAAGTTAAATAAATAAGTTTTAAAATGTGGTTAAAAACTGAATACCGAACAAGAAGGAATGATACAAAACAACTTCGGCATAAAATAACCTAAGGGTTGACATGCCGTAAAATCCAACCAACAAATCCGACCAAATATCTGTTTGTCCATTTGAATGAATCAAGGACACTTAAAGCTTTGGCCACCAAATTGTCTGTGGTTAGTTTTAACAATTAACTATTATACCTAACGTTTTGTCCACCAGTTTAACTAAACAGAATCTTTATCTTTTTGTTTAGCCGTATAAAGTAGATATCTTGCTGAAATTGTCAGTGGTTAGTTTTAACAAAAGTATTCTGCTTTGATTTTTTAAACAAGGTGTTCCGTTTACAATATAACTATTATACCTAACGTTTTGTCCACCAGTTTAACTAAACAGAATCTTTATCTTTTTGTTTAGCCGTATAAAGTAGATATCTAGCTGAAATTTTCACAGCGACAAAACAGTTATGACATCTTTTTATGGCTGTTTTCCTATGACTTCAAATCATCGAATATTTAGTTTGGTTGGTTGGTTGGTGGGATTTTTACGACATGTCAACTCTTGTTGGGTTATTTTATACCGAGGACGTTATGTTTCATTCTTTCCTCATGGGTATTCAACATTTTTTCAAACTCAATTTTTTCAAAACACATTTTTTAAAACACATTTCTATTTGACCCATAGATGGGACTCCGAGTAACAGACCGAGAGTAATGGTGATGAAGGGATACTCCACGTTCCGCAGAGCTTCTGAATTGGAACCTCACCATCAGAGTTTAACGTCATACCCAGGACATTAAGGTCTTTAGACCTTTCTTATATATATGTGTATGTGGTGTGTGTTTAGTGAGGTAATATCCATACAAATTGCACATTTTTGTAATTAAGTGTAGAATTTCGATTCAACGTTACTGGAAAATCGCACAGTACAGAATAAAGAGTCGTAAAATTTGACAGAGCTGCCTTCAGAATATCCAAGTGAGCCTCTCTTATTAGTTAACGAAGTCGGATGGACCCTGGGAAAGTTACAAAATAGAACTGAGAATCAACCAGAGAACAACCCTCAAGTCTCTGCTTTCTGTGTGTTAAAGTTGGGATTGAAAAATAATAATTTATAGTCAAAATCATTAATATACTTTCGAGTACATATAGAATAAACGGGAGGCGCGTGGTGTAATATTTAATGTCGTAGGAAATGGACTCGTCAACCGGAGTTCAAATCCTGGACGAGGCTGTTTGTATTTCACATAGCGCTAATACTTGGTTATGTAACCAGTGTAGGAGAAGGAAAACTCTGAATTCAAACCTGTTAAACTTCGCTTAATAAATTGACCTTATGCCACATCCTGCTCGGTTGGTAAATATATTAGATAGAATAGAAGGACAATAGGGTTAGAACAATTATATAGCTTGACGTAACCAGCTGATTGACGGGAGAGGGCCTCTTTGACCACCTGTCTAGCCTAAGTAAGGGCCAAAGTGGGGGTGTTGCATCTCATGCGGAGATTCAGGCAAAATCATGTTATGCTTACAATTGTAGTACAAGTAATGACCAGTAAGAACCTCACAAACGTTAACTTCTCAACGATGTTTATTAACTTATAAATCCTAAAATTTAAAAAATAAAAATAAAAAACAAAAAACAAAAGCACCACCCCCAAAAAAAAAAAAACAATAAACAAAACAATTCAATTTTATTATCTGAAAAAATTGACCGTAGGGTGAATTTTCAGCGAGTTTATATTATAAAAAAATGTTTGGTCTAAAAAATGCCGAAAAATTGTTTACATCAACCGTATAGATATGAAAAAATACAGACACGTGCAAAAACGATTTATTCCGAGCAAAAATATGTTGTTTTAGCATGAATTAATTAATAGTTGTAACAAAATTAGTTTGATATTATTCATGTAGACAAGACACAAACGTCTGGAGTGAATACTTAAAAAGTTATTTTAAATTATCTCATAAATAATACAGAAGGTAAAATAAATTGATGTGCAAAATCTCTTATTTTTATGTTTTTTTGTGATGAAGATATAATTATGAAGCATACAAAAGGCATTTTCTATCAAGTAGATGCTGAAGATTTTACAAGTAAAAGAATGTACTGATTGCTTGAAACTCAGCTTCTAAAACTGTTAAAAATTAGAATTCTGGCTTTTATATGGTGATTGTGTTCAATATACCACCATCTCAATCACCAAGTAAGTCGCATTTATATATATTTATAGAGTTCGACAGAAATACCCCCCACACTCATTTTAAATTGTTACCTGTGTGCTGCAAGTAAACTCAGGCAAGTGCCAATGGTAGCGCCATCGAGCTAATGTTTTACCATTTTTAAATTTTTTAAATTTATATACGATTAGTTTGGATCAGCCGGGTTTTTAAAAGTTGACAAAAATACCAGCTATATTTCTGGCGATATTTCTGAAACTTTTCAGCGAATAGCATCCTTTAATTCAACCAGGTGGTATTTTTAACCTGTGGTTCTGAAATTTTCAACCGATAACAGTATCATTTTTATATCCGGAATAGCATCATTACGACGTCATATGAAGTGAGCAGGAAAAGCTTTATGTTCTGAAATTACAGATTCACCAGTTAAAAAGAATCCCCAGCATATTCACGGTGTGTCCAAGTCATGAACGTATCTGAAAAGAATATGGTAAGATATTAGCTTGATGCAGCTACGATTCCTACTTGTCTGAGTTGACTTGCACCATACAGGTGACAGTTTAAAACGTGTGAAGTATTTCCGCCTCACCTGGTATAAATAGCTATTTAGTAGACACACACTGAACACCATCGCCCATTAAAGTATGACAGTATTTAATGATGTTTTGTTTTTATATTAAGAACAAATAAAAGTTTATCTATCAACAATCTATATATCAATGCACGCATTTCTTAATTGTACGACCATGATCATCTTGCAACACCTTCGGTTTAAAAATGAAACCGTTCAAATTATGTCGTCACCTCAGCTAAATAATGGACCATTCTGTGTTATTATAAAGAAAGGAAAGAAAAGGGACATGCAACGCAGAAAAATATGATAAGAAAGAAAGAGTAGGGGAAAGATAGAGGAAGCGTGCGCACAGAAACAATAACGCTGTTTCAATCGACCAAGAGAGAGAGAGAGAGAGAGAGAGAGAGAGAGAGAGAGAGAGAGAGAGAGAGAGAGAGAGAGAGAGAGAGATTATACGTTTTACTATTAGCAATAGCTCTTAAGTAAACATCAAACGTTGTAATGGTTAAATTATCATACTGTGGTATATCCACAGGCCCTGCTAGTAAAAGCTTATTACAACAATTAATAAATCAAACAATTGCAACACAACATAATTGTGAGCATTATAACTTTTCATTTGGGAATTCTAAATTTTATTTTAACTGTTTTTATTTTTCTATAATCTATTGTTTTTCTCATTTGTATTAGTGATAGTCTGTGCGTCTAATCTCTCTCTAGTAGCGTGAATGTTATTAGCTGAGATAATCTATGAGGATTGACCTTATGTTGATGATCTGCATCACCTGGCAGAAGATTTGAGAAATATCTCCCCATAAAATGTTGGAACAAACTTCACGCGTTATTGTAAAACCTAGAATAATTGATATTAGAATTATAATGAATGGATTAAAATATGTTTATTATAATTTCTTGAATTAAAAAATTACTGATGGAAAAAGCAACTGATTCCTTCCACTTGGACAGTGCATCTGAGGAACGACAGAGAATAAATCTGTCGGAACATAGTCAATAATATCACAAGCAGAAAGTAAAAAATTGAAATGGGATACGATTCAACGGCTGACCAAGATACTCTCATGGAATGTGAAAAAAAAGTTTATTTTTTCAACATAGTTTCTCTTGCAGCCCACATAATTTTTGTCCATCAATGTTGCAGATATGACGCATCATATAAACTGACTTACGATCAAGTCAAATTGAAAACAACGGTTTCCGCTTGATCACCGAAGTTAAGCAACGATGAGACAATTCAGTACTTAGATGGATGACCATTTAAGCAACAGCAGGTACTGTAAAAAAAGAATATATCTATGATCTGCTAGACAAGCTTGCTAAAAATGGATAGATGTACGTGTATATCAGGCCGTATTTTCTCCTCGACTTTGCCCCTACACGCGGCAGGGTTATCTCGAAGTTTGATGATTGGTGCTTTGCGCATTATAGCGATGTTTGGAGGAGTAGGGAGGGAATAACTCTAAAAATCCCCGGTTCTCGCTAGATCACCGAAGTTAAGCAGAGATGAGCCTATTCAATAATTTTTGATGGTAACTTAAGAAACAACAGGTAATGTAAGCCACACGATTCCTTTGTTTATCAAAAATTACTTGCTTCGGCATTAAATAACCTGAAACGGTTTTATATGCCGTAAAACAAAACAACAAACCAATCATATGAACGTTTTAGCCAAAGGAATTTTTAACCCAGATTCGTGTATAAGAAATAAAGCAATTATCACAATAATAAAACTGATGCCTCAAAGATTCGTTTTTTAACGGAGATTTTAGTAACTTCAGCCTTTTCCATTAAATCAAGACTTTTCACACTTTCACTAAAAGGAGCCACTTACTCTCTTCTTTTTGGCAGATACAAATTTGTGCTTACACTTTGGGACTATTATAAAGTAAAATATGAATTGTTTAGTTTGAGGGAAGACTACAGGAAATAAGAGAAAATAAAAGCTATCCAAGCCTGCTATCTAATCTATCTATCTATAATCTATATATTTATCCAAGCCTGTCACTATCTATCCATCTATCTATCTATATATTTATCCAAGCCTGTCACTATCTATCTATTTATCTATCTATATATTTATCCAAGCTATTTATCCAAGCCTGTCACTATCTATCTATTTATCTATCTATATATTTATCCAAGCCTGTCTATCTATCTATCCAAGCCTGTCACTATCTATCCATCTATATATTTATCCAAGCCTGTCTATCTATCTATCTATATAATTTATCAAAGCATGTCACTATCTATCTATCTATATATTTATCTATATATATATTTATCCAAGCCTGTCACTATCTATCTATCATCTATATATTTATCCAAGCCTGTCACTATTATCTATCTATATATTTATCCAAACCTGTCACTATCTATCTAAGTCTGTCCATATCTATGTATCAATCTAAGCGTATGTATCTATGTATCTATCTAAGCATATCTATCTAGACATGAGCATGCACATGTCCATATCTATCTGTATATCTTAATTACGGTTTTCCCGCTAGATCATCTAAATTAAGCAGCGATGGGTTTTTCAATACGTAATTGGATGATCCTTAAGCAACAGCAGGTACTTCAAGCCATTGAATCCTGTGTATTAACTGACCCGAAAAAAATTGGTACGCCGTAAAAAACCAACCAACCATCTATTTATCAGCCTCTTTCTCTCTCCCCTCTCTCTCACTATATATATATATGATATAAAATATTAAAATATTAATATAAATAATATGATATAAAATATTTTCATTTTAACAGCATTGTGTGTTTTTTATATATATATATATAATATATATATATATATATATATTAAAATTCGCTGACAGAAATCTGTTTCGACCCTTTATTGAAGTGGTCTTCATCAAGAGCGATATGTTTTTATACATATTTGCACATCAAACTCTTTTGAGTTTTCTTTGTGGATTATAATGCTTCTGATTTAATTAAAGAAATAAATTTTATTTTATTTTATTTTCAAAACAGAATATGCATTTTCAAAATTAAGATTTTTTTTTAAAATTCCTGCTATGAACTTGAACGTTTCGTCTGTACCACTTTCGTCTTATAACGGTCTACTAATACCGTCTCTCTGTCATACACATTTCGCTCTTGATGAAGACCACTTCAATAAAGGGTCGAAACAGATTTCTGTCAGCGAATTTTAACATCATCTGTTTGTTTTTTTCTAAAATATTTATTATATATATATATAATATATATATGCGCGCGCGCGCGCGTGTGTGTGTGTGTGTGTGTGTGTGTGTGTGTGTGTGTCAGTCTGTTTATATCTATATCCCCAGTGCCAACATATAACTTTAACTATAGATTCAACTATTTTATACTCAGTCCTAATTTCCCAGCAATCATCCATCAAACATTCGGACGTCGTGCTGGTCTGTCGCCAAACGAAAGATTCTGACTTTGTTTTTCGCGTCGAACCCACCAAACCATCTAAAATTATTTCAGATAAGCGAGTAAATAAATCGTAAAAAAAAGGCAAACGAAAAGATTCAATATACCCTCAGCCTCCAACCTACAAAAAAAATCCTTATCTCTGATAGACACTTTGTGTATCTGAAGCTTATAGTCAGTAATCATTACAAAATGAAGGAATGTCATCTTAGTAATTCTGGGGATTTTCCAAAACAACTAATATATTCGATGCATACTTCTTTCTTTCTCAGTCAATTTAACGCTGTTATTATCTTAACGAAATACAGTTTTTGAATTCGTAAATGATTAAAAAAAAGGCACTCCTATCTATCTATCTATCTATGTTGCTCTCTTCATATATATATCTATCTTAGTCTTTGCGCACTTGTTGACATCTTATCAAAATACATATCATCTCAGATAGGAAGCGCGTGGTGTAATGGTTAAAGTCATGGGAATGGACTCGTCGCCCCGAGTTCAAATCCTGGACGTGGTAATTGCATTTCACTTAGCGATAATATCCTTGGGAAAGGTATGAATCCTACTCTCCCTTCTAGCTATGGATAAATAGCAGTACAGACTGGGCTCTTTAACCATGGCTAGGTAACCAGTCTAGGAGAAGGAAAACTGAATTCAAACCTGTTAAACTCGGCTTAAGAAATTGACCCTGTGTCATATCCTGCTCGTGCGGTAAATATATATATATAATCTCAGATATAAAGAGTGACCCCCCCCCCAAAAAAAAAAAACAGAACCCAAATTCTGTTTTTTGGGGTCCCCCTGTATATATACTATTACTGATGCAGACTACCATCACACAAAAAATACAGAACCCAAATTCTTTTTTTTGTTAGGGAGGTCACCCTGTACAATCTCTCTCATATATATATATATATACCAAACCTTCCGCACGCGCAGGGTGCGGCACAAGATCAATTTCTTCAGCGGAGTTTAGCAGGTTTGAATTCAGAGTTTTTTTCATTCTCCGTGACTGTTGTAGAGGAGTTAACACCCCTACTAGATGGATTGGCTCATAGCCTTATAAGAGTCGACGTAGCAATGATAAAGTCGGGAAAAATATATTCGGACGAAATCACTGCGTTTGACTACAGACATTTAACCCTCCTCATTCTTGTACGTTTGTCTTATGATTGTACTTCTTGTTTTATGTATAAGTATCTGTTAGCACCAGATACAAGTGCTGAATGAAATATATATCAAGCACACGATTTCTGTGTATCTTTTACCACCTCAACGATACAACACTATCTAAGGTTAAAGGTCCGAATCTGCTCTACTATTTACCCATAGCTGGAGGGAGAGTAGTTGGATGTATTTCTTTCCAAATGATATTAGCTATTAGAATGCAAACAGGTTCGTCCAGGATTTGAACTCTGGTCGACGAGTCCATTCCAACGACTCTAACCATTACACCACGCGCCTCCCATGCATATACAATCTATATGGTAATATCTAAATTCCTTGATACCCAGACATGATATTAAATGCGCACACTTGTACATACACACCTACAAATACATGCATGCATATCCGGATACATAGATAAATATATTTACGTGTGAATGATTGTTTTCCTAAGTAATGAAAAAATCGTCCATTTTGGGAATATACGTTGCAATAGAGCAAAAAATCAAAAAGAAGAAGAAAAGAAAAAAAAAAAAGAAGCCAGAAACGTGTAATGCCTCAAAAAGCAAATATGTCCGGTCACATTGAAAGGACTGAAGATTCTTTTGTGATGAAAGAAAAATGATTGGAAAAGGTAAACAGAAGAATGCAAGAAAGGTAAGTAAATTTAATCTAATCTAGCAAGTGAAAAACAATGTTGTTGTTTTTCTTCAATAGTGGTTTATTTGAAAATTACGCAAATATGATTTTATTTTCATCAAAGAAAAGACAGAAGAAAGTAATATCAGTTTAGCAAAGTGAATTTCATTATATATTTCTAACATCTTTATTTATTCGAACTTGTTATTTTTTTCATAGAATATTGAGAAATATACCGAAGCATTGAAATGACTGTTGACTTGTAATTCATCAAACAGAAAGAATAAGAAGAAAGTTAACCTAGAATTCACAATGTCAGATTTTATGCAAATCAATAAAACCGATATTATGCAACCGATAATATCTGCCTATATTTCTGAGATGAGACATTTTATTAATATTCTCTACACCTTGCGTATTACTTTATTCATCTTGGTTGCTATAATCGCAACGTTTTGGTCGCTGAACGCTCCGGCCTTCTACGGGTGTATTTTGTCGTGCTCAGTAATCCAAAAAATTTTCTAAAGAAAAACTTAAATATTTGAATTAATTTGAATTTAACTGTTAAAAACTTAGTTTTATTAGAAAGAAAACATACTTCTTTGAATTTTGACATCAAAACTATTTTTATGTCAATTATTTAAGATTTCAAAGATCTGTTTACATTTTTATTTTACAAAAAAGCGTGGCAAAACTTGATTTTTACACCGCCCGATTGGCTTCTTTTGCTAGTTCATATTCTAACAACTAGGTGTTATTTACTAAGTTTTCTTTAGTCTCGTACATACGCTTTTAAAGAGCCTTTGTCACGGTACTTTTTGTTGTTGTTCTAGTACCCCCCCCCCAAAAAAAAAAGAAAAAAGAAAAAGAAAAAAAGAAAACAAAAAACGAACAAACATGAATTCCAAAACATTCTTTAAGAAAGCCAAATAGGTTTAAGCACTTGTAATTTAGTAAATGTTATGCAATGAGATTATAACATTTATATATATAACATATATATTATATAACATATATAACATTTAGTGACAAAACCCCTGGACACACGCGATATATTGGAAGAAAAGACTTCTACTCATTACTTTAAATACAGAATAGATTTTATCTTGTGTATCTATTAAAGACAAACATAGAGAGGATATAGTAAGTCAAGTAATGTACACAAACGCGGAGATATACAATGGTCATTCATTAAATAGGGTGACTTTTTGCTTCAGGAGTTGGCAATAAGAAATATTGTTTGCAGTTGCAGTTTTTTCAAGGAAATCAATAGTACCGGCTTCTTTTTATCTCCAAGTAGCCTGGCCTTCTATGCTGATTGCTACTCTCGGAGAGTCAGTGTGTTTTCACCCAATAAAATGCCTTTTCGATTTGGAATCGTAATAGCAAACCCATATTTCACCCATTTGTAAACTGTTACAATCTTATGAACCATCCTGTAGGCTTTAAGCAAGAGCACTTGTCCAGTGGAATTGCATCCTTTGTAATCCACTGATAAATGAAACCTTTGGTTCTTCTGTTAAAGAGTCCCGAGTATTGTAAGTCCCTCCTCAATGAGTGCTAGTAGAACTATGGCCAGTATCAGTGTTTAAGTAGTGTATCAGCCACGCATTATGGTTGTTAATTGGCCGGAGGAGTAAACCACGTGACCTCAGCTAGTCAATAAATTCAGGTGGGGAATTGGAGCATACCTTATATACAAAAAATATCCCAACATGCTTCTCATAGGTTGAAAGGTTCGTATGATAACGTTATATCTGCTGGTGATGACTTTTTTGATCAGTGGGATACAAACACCGCAACATCAATGGAGGAAATCTGTGGATCACAACAATGTTGAAAAATAAACCTCCTTTGGTTACATTCCATGAGAGTATCTTGGTCAGCCTACGAACTTTTCAGCTTATCCTCGTATGCTAACACTTACAAGAGTTGTCATTTATTTTGCTGCAAATGTCTTTGTCGCCCCCTTATACTAACTTCTAACAGCTAAAGAAAGTTCTTCGAATGCACTTTATGGCAAGTTTTGTGTCAAGATAAATATGATAAAGTTTTGACCCCATTTTTATTTTGTGCGTCAATACTAACGATATCAATTTGCGCCAATGGAAAAAATTCAGTGATAGAAGAGAAAACGAAAGGAATTGATAGGAACAAATTTCTTGGTGTGCAAAGGGGAAAAAGTGTCTATGGGCTTTTGTGAAAGTGACGGTATTGACGATATTGAAGCTGTTAATATTTAGTGAATGCAAATGCATTTTATTCTTGCAATGCATAAGATCAGGAAATACGATAGAGGATCGTTGCCAGTAGCAACAGACACGATGCAAAAAAAAAAAAAAAAATCAGTGGAAATGTATGACGTCCAAGAAGAAATCATAAAGATAAAAAAAACAAACAAAACCATTTTGAATGTATTAACAAAACATATTGAATTTATGTCTCTAATTAATATATATATATATATATATATATATATATATATATATATATATATATAAGATAATATGAGTGCTATATTTTTAAGTATTCTGTGCTCAATATCATTAAGAGAGCGTTTATATTTGAGTTAAGGGAGCATAGACATGGAGTCATCACCTTTTTCTGAGTTTCTCGCCTATGCGATCTTCAGACCAAAGATAAATTTGAAGATCGCATAGACGCAAAACTGTCAATAACCAGGTGTTGACTCAGTGTCCACGCTACTTTAACTTTATATATATATTTATATATATTCATAGATAGCTATATCTATGAATAAAGAGTGCTTATACATTTATAAGCGGGAGAAGTTCATATGATGACATTCTATCTGGGGTTAATGACTTTTTTTTAATCAGTAGGACCCAAACACAACGACACCACCGGAAGAAGTGTGCGAACCACAACGAGAATTATGTTGCAAAATAAACCTCATATAGTCATATTCCGTGAGAATATTTTGGTTAGTACATGAACTTTTCATCCAAACCTCATATAATTACACACACTCGCCACTTACTTGAAACAAACACCTTTTCTTAATGAACTTACATTTACGCTCGCACATACACACATACACAACCTTGAGGTTTGTTTCGATGTCATTTACCGCAAAAGATTTATACACACACACACAAACACCTAAAAATCCACAATGCCTTTTCGATACACACACTCACACACTCTCATACTCACACCGTAAAAGAAAATATTTGACGTCATATTTCGAACCGTCCACTTTTTTCAGCGTCTTTTCTTCAGATTTCAAATTTTGAACAGACTGATAAACAAGAACTATCACTTGCTTTTCTCGTTATTCTGTGACAAAATTTTTTTATCACCTTCCTTAGACAAACAAATGCTCTGAAGATGATCTAATTAATAGATCGAAACACTGCAGCGTCGGCCAATAAACTTACCACTCAACTTATTTAAACCTGTGTTTTTTCAATCTTTCTTAATATACTACATACCGTCGGATTCACTTCCATCTCTTCATACACAAACATTTATATATATATTTGTGTGTGTGTGTGCGCGCGTGTATACGTATATATGTGGATATTATTGAAATTGCAGATAACTCCTTTATAATAATAATAATAATAATACCAATTGTAATTGGAAATGTTTTACCAATTGTAACTGGTGCCCTTAGAAGAGTCCCCAAGGGTTTGGAAAATAGTCTGGATGCGTTGAAAATCAGAGGTAGAATCGAGACCATCCAAACAACAGCATTGCTAAAATCAGCTAGAATATTCAGAAGAGTACTGGGGACTTGAGGAGACTTGTTGTCTCTTAGACCCCAGTGAAAGATCACCTGCTGATGCGAAAAACTAGCAAGGAGCATAATAATAATAATAATAATAAGACGAAGAACAAGAACTAAAAAAAGAAAATATTCTGGTTAGACAAATTTGACACAACATAAATTGTGCTTTGGGCTAGAAATGAATCAGGTAGTAGGAATGTTTTGAGGACATTAGCATGGATTATCGTTGAGGCTTAAGGCCTAAACACTTCGTTAACACTCAAGGTGTTGGAAATAATGGAAACAAAAAAAAATGAAATATTCAAGTCATTGAGGCATTAGATAACGGTAGAACGAGAAAGAAATTGAAAAGAGGAAAAACAAGAATGTTTATATAATAGAGAAAAAGAAAAGAGAAAAAGTGTATGAGGTATTTGAAAATGGCGATATTGAGAATCAATTTAGAAAACTCGAGAATGTGATTTGCAAGAGTAAGAGTTGCATATAGTAAAAAAATGAAAATGAGTCGGTTGGAAGAAAAGCATGAGAAGGGTGCTGAATTAAGAAGTGTGTGAGTGAGTGAGTGAGTGAGTGAGAGAGAGAGAGAGTGAGAAAGAAAGTGTGTATGAGAGAGAGAGAGAGAGAGAGAGAGAGAGAGAGAGAGAGAGAGAGAAAGTGTGTATGAGAGAGAGAGAGAGAGAGAGCGAGTGAGAAGAAAGTGTATGAGAAGAGAGAGAGAGAGAGAGAGAGAGAGAGAGAGAGAGAGAAAGAGAGAGAGAGATTTATAAAAGTTGGTGTCAAGGAAAGGTTAGAAAAAAGATAAAGAGAAAAGATTAAGAAATTTGAAAAAAGAAAAGGAAAGAAAATAATGAACAATAAAAGTAAGACAAATAAAAAACCTCGAAAATAATAGTAAAAAGGAAAGACAAAACGAAAGAGGAAAAACAAAGGGGAAAAGAAAGAGGAAAAGAAAAAGAAAATGAAAGAGGAAAATAGAAGAGAAAGAGAAGCACAGGAAATTGTAAGAAAATATAAAAAAGATAGCAAAAAAAAAAAAGAAATAGTGAAAAAGTACAATAAGAAAAATGAGACGAGAAATTGAGTATCCAGTAAGAAAAAAGAAAAATAAAGAAGGAAAGAAGAGATACACAAAAGGAAAAAAAAACAAGAAAAGATTAAATAGAGAGAGAGAGAGAGAGAGAGAGAGAGAGAGAGAGAGAGAGAGAGAGAGAAGAGAGAGAGAGAGAGAGACGGGGGGGGCAAGAAGAGTAATAAAAATAGAGTAAAGGAAAGAATATATATATATATATATATATATATATATATATATATATATAATATGTGTGTGTGTGTGTGGGATTGTCACTGTTCCAGCTTTTGCTGCAACGGTGTGTCAAAATGCAGTATTATTGGAAGAGTGCTCAATATAAATATAGAGCTGTTATATATATATAATAAAATAAATATATAAAGGTATTACAGATTCGTATCAACGTCACCTGATGAATGCATGCGATTTTGCATGTATGAAACCTAAGGTTGTGACTGTTCTATTGCCATCAAATAATAGATATGTAATACCTTTATATATTTATTTTATTATATTATATAATAGCTCTATTCTTTATATCGAGCACTCTCCTAATACTACGGCAATTTGGCGCATCATTCCAGTGAAAGCTGAAGCGGTGACTATCCCAGGCTATATATATATATATATATATATATATATATATAAGAGAGAGAGACAGAGACAGAGAGAAAGAAAGTGTGTAAGAGAGAGAGAGAGAGAGCGAGAGAGAAGAGAGTAGGTGAGCGTTAGATACAAAATAACGGCAAAAATAAACAAATGCGTGTTAGAAAAAAAAAGGAGTAAAAACGAAAAAAAAACAACAACAAAAAACAAACCCCAAACAATAAAAATCTCGATACAACAAAAAGATGATCTGAAAGGAGAAAAGGAATAACTAAATAAACGAAAAGAAAAAAAAAAAGAAATGATAAAAAAGGAGTAAAAAAGAAAAAAACAAATCAGTAAGTAGCGAATATAAGAGTACGTTACACATTTATGAATTGTGTCTTAAAGGGTCAATAAAACTGAGGTAAACTGTAAAAGAAAATCTCGCTCTTGTTCGGTGTTTAAGGGATTCTAGCAGGACCTGTGGATATACCACAGTATGATCATTTGATTATAACAACGTTTGATATGTTTACTTAAAAGCTATTGCGAATAATTCAATATGTAAAAAGTATAATCATCTTGATTTAACTCTCTCTCATTCATTTTTTCTTTTTCTTCTTTTCCTTAAATTCGATTAAAAAAGATTAGCGTTATCGCTTCCGCGCGCTCGCTTCTTCTCTCTGTCTTTCCCCTACTGTCTTTCGTTCTTTTTTTATTATATGTGTAGCATATCCTTTCCCCCCTTTATTTCTTTATAATAAAAACGGAATGGTCCATTATTTAGCTGCGGTGACGACACTCATATGAAATAAAAATTCGGTGGATAAGCAAGAGCAGATAATCAAGATTTATATTTTTGCGTTTCAGCTTGGATAATTGGCACGGACTCATTTTTAACCAGAGGGTGTTGGAAGATGATAACGGTCGGAAGATTAAGGAACAAGCGTATTGATATATAGATTGCAGAATAACTACTGAGAAGTAGATCAACAAAACGTAGCCTAAACCAAAAACAAACAAAAAAAAAATAACAAAAGAAAACAAAGCCCCTCCCCCCAAAAAAAACAAGAACAAAAAAAAAAAAAAAACAAGAACAAAAGGAAAAACTTACAGTTAAAAAGGAGTGTCAAGTTTATTCCTTTTCTCTTTGTCAAACGAAGAACAGCTGAGGTTAACGTGATTTTGTTTCGTTTCATAAGATACGTGAATATCTGATCTCTTATCTGATAGGCAGTTGGATTAAGGCTTTTGCAAGGCGTTATATTTCGTCTTCTCAGTAAATAAATTTCACACAACCTCCCCATATATATATTATATATATATATATATATATATATATATATATACACACATATATATATATAAATACACATATACATATATACATACATACACACACACACACATATATATATATAAATACACATATACATATATACACACACACACACACACATATATATATAATACACATATACATATATACACACACACACATATATATAAATACACATATACATATATACACACACATATACATATATATATATACACACACATATATACACACACATATACATATATATATAAATACACACACACACATATATATATAAATACACACGCATATACATATACAAATACACACATACACATATACAAATACACACATACACATATACATATATTAATACACACATACACACATATAAATACACATACACACATATAAATACACACACACATACACATATATATATATAAATACACACACACATACACATATATATATAAATACACACACACATACAAATATATATATATATACTAAGCTTAGATTAATTGTGGCATAAATGGTACGGGGCATCTAGTAAAAATCGTAATTCAAGACAGGCTCGTGAACCATTACATTATGCAGCAAAACTCTCTCTCTCTCTATATATATATATATACCTAAAATTATAAACATCATCTGTCTCGACTGAGATACTGAACCCTCCTTTATATACTGCGAGTCTGAGAAGCTTTTAAATATCTCTAAATTTATACTATCCAAATATATATATATATATATATATATATATAATGAAGTATAGCAAATAAAGTGTTTGCCAAGAAATGTGCTCAATGTCAAATTAGCAGAGTAGGTTTAAAACAATATGCACCCGTCTGAGGATTGTGTGATAGACATGAAACTTGGGTAACGGTAATATAGTTACATAATATATAAAGTTAGTACTCCATATTACAAAGTAAATCTAATATATATATATATATATATATATATATATATATATATATATATATATGTGTGTGGTGTGTGTGTGTGTGTGTGTGTGTGCACGCGCATGTGCTTACTAGGCTTATTTTGTCATATGGAGTACTAAAATGTAGAGAACACCTGAATCGATAATGAATAAACACACATATACACACACATATATAGTATCTATGTGCGTATATGTACTAGTATGTACATTCTGTGATGGAAATCTCTCCAGTCTGCATGAGTTATACCGAAATAATTTCGGAAAGATGTTAACTTGGATGTTACCAAGGCCAACAAACCCACTTGATCTCAATTCCTTTATCTATTTATTGGATATCTCGGACTAACACGTTCTTCCTGCAGATCTTTCAGATGATAACTTGCAAAAGTTAAAGGATCCGCTATTAACCTTTTTGCATTGTATAACAAAAAAGATTTTTTTAAAGATCTTGCAGAAATCCTGCCTGAACCTTTGTAAAATAATGAGATGTAAAAATGTGGAAAGTTACTTAGATTTTGGGATGACGTGTAAAAGGCTACCTGTCAGTTTCTGATTGGTTAAGACAAGACGAGAATAAGTGTGACCGAAAGAGAATATAGAGTTTGGGAGTTTGTTTGTTGGCCTGGGTGTTTGGAGAAGACGGATGGAGATTTTTGGCTGCGTGGCCAGACAATGCGTCTCGTCCTAAAAGGGTCATTTCTCCAATTTGGATTTTGAAATAAAGATAAAGAGCTCGAAAAAGAAAAAGAACGTGTTGTGTTCGTTATTAAGAACTGCGAACGGACACAAGGAGAGCCCAACAGAACCCAAGTCGTTATAGACTCCTCGAAGAACGGTGAGAAACCAGACAGCCTAACAACTGATCCAGAAATATCAGATACCCCGATCCAGAATAGCAGAGCCCAACAACCAGATCCAGTCCAGAGATAAGTAGAACAGTAGAAGATAAGTATATGATGAATATTACAATGTATACATTTCCAAATGGATCCCTCCATGTCACATATAGAGATTTACCTCCAACTTTATTTCTTTCAATGACTCAGAAATGTTACATATCTTAATTTGGCGGCGTCGCCTTGGCTTTCCAGCAAAGGAGGGTGAACCTGGGTTGCTAAAATATACAACGCGGCGTTCTATAGATTAGATAAAAAAGAAGAAAACCACAGTCAAACAGAAGAAGAATGAAGAAACCCCCCCCCCCAAAAAAAAACCCCAGTTAGAATAAATGAAACGGAAATCCACGACACAACAGTTAGAGTGAGAAAAAAAGAAAAGAAAAAGAGAGGGGACTGTTTAAAATGTTACACACACTGTACATCATAAATATTTAAGAGAAAAAAAGAAATGTTTAAAATGAGAAAATAAAAGACTACGTAACACACACACACACACATCTAAGCGCGTGGTGTAATGGTTAAAGTCATGGGAAATGGACTCGTCGCCCCGAGTTCAAATCCTGGACGTGGTAATTGCATTTAACTTAGCGCTAATACCCTTGGGAAAGGTATGAATCCTACTCTCCCTCCAGCTATGGGCAAATAGTAAGGCATACTGGGCTCCTTAACCATGGCTAGGTAGCCAGTCTAAGAGAAGGAAAACTCTGAATTCAAACCTGTTGAACTCCGCTTAAGAAATTGACCTTGTGTCACATCCTGCTCGTGCGGAGGGGTTGGTAAATATATAGATATTTACCCCCCCCCGCTCGAACAGGATGTGACACATGGTTAATTTCTTAAGCGGAGTTTAACAGGTTTGAATTCAAAGTTTTCCTTCTCTTAGACTGGTTACCTAGCCATGGCTAAAGAGCCCAGTACGCCATAGACTATGTAACACAGATCGTTATATTATTTTGACTCATTTGTGTG
Organism: Doryteuthis pealeii; assembly: GCA_023376005.1. Lineage (NCBI taxonomy): Eukaryota > Metazoa > Mollusca > Cephalopoda > Myopsida > Loliginidae > Doryteuthis > Doryteuthis pealeii. The sequence continues at coordinate 109,623,067 of CM042144.1, forward strand.
TATATCAACGAGTTGGTAATCTTTTGTAAACTTTGATTTCTTAAGTTTCTCATTATTATCAATACTTTAATTCACTCTTCTCTTGATAATTATTTATAAGGATTAAAATCTAAAAGGAAGGAAAACTGTTTTTATTAAGGGTGAAGAGCAATCACGTCTCAAACTAAAATCGTGAACCATAAATCAATGATGTATGAATTTATAAAGACAATTAAATATCTTTGGTGATATTACTGTCACGATTGTAATTTGCCTTGCTCAAGTTGTAACGATCAGATTACGTGTATTTTAAACTGAACTAAGAATTAATCAAGGTATGAAGCTGATCCAATTACAGTTAGAATCAGAACATTCAGTTATGTAATGGGATTTCAGCTCTATCATCTAATTTGGGTGTCATTACTATATATATATATATATATTGAATTTGTTGAGTTTTAAAAAAATGCTTATTATAGACAGCTACCCAGGTTGTCTTGCTAAGTCGCAATCATCAGGTTGTCAAATTAGATCTTATGGTGTTTATTTGAAGATCCCTTCTTAATGTTATATTCTGGACCGCAAATAACGTCGGTTGCTTTTGTGGACGCTATTACGCTTCAGATTTTTAAATAAATATTAGCTCTCACAATTTGTAATTGAGCACTGTATTTTCTTTATTTCATCACAAAAAAAATTTGTTTATATATATATATATATATATATATATATATATATAATATATGTGTGTGTGTGTGTGTGTGTGTGTGTGTGTGTGTGTGTTTACCAACCCCTCTGCACAAGTAAGATGTGACACAAGATTAATTTATTAAGCGGAGTTTAACAGGTTTTCATTCAGAGTTTTCCTTCTCCTAGACTGGTTACCGAGCTACGGTTAAAGAGCCCAATCTGTCCTATTATTTATCCATGGCTGTAGGGAGAGTAGTTGATTGCATACGTATTAGTGCTCTGTGAAAAGCAAATAGCTTCGTCCAGGATTTGAAATCGGATCAACGAGTCCATTTCATACAACTCTAACCATTACACCACGCACCTCCATAACGTGTAAGTAACTGTGTTGTGATTTAGTCTGGAAATTACCGTCATTTCGTCGGGTGATTAGTAAAAGAATTTAAGATGTCACCTGTTAAAATTCTGGTCGATATTTTAGCCATTTAGTTCTTCTGTTGGTAAATCCAAATTGATATTGAGTTTGGGATCAATTGGTTGATCCTTGTAAACTTAGTCTTGGACAGGTCCTTGAAATCCCAGGTTGAATAGAGTCTAGTATTAGTTCTCCTTGTAATCATTGTCTGTAGATCTTGCTCGCAGAAAGTCAGTTTAGTAATTGATTTCAGTTACCAACGACCTTAAATGCGTTTCTGTATACGTTTCTTATTGGCCAATCTTTACCGGAAGTGGCTGCTGCTGATGTTGGGAAAATTCACGAATAGGAGTGACAATTTTGTGTACATCTTATACCTAAGATATTCCCCCCCAAAAAAAAAAACAAAAAAACAAAACAACAAACATCACAGGATGCTGAACGTGATAGATACAGATCGCATGATATGAACAAAGAGAAGACTCAAGACAGAGAACGAAGGTAAGTAAGCTATAAAAGGGATGTAATGGGTTCTATTCAGGGTAAGGTTAGCAGATTAAGAAATATTTCCTCATTTCAGGAAACCGGTGTGTAAACTTCGACCCGTATTCTAGAATCGGCTTCCGAAAATAATGTGCTGTGTTCCTGTTTTTCCAAATCTTGTTTCTAAACCAAATAGTACAAAGTCCATTCAGAATAAAATCGCTTGTCGGCAAATTCGTCTCTAGCACATAGGAAAAGATTAAGGTAGGTATTTACCAAAACCCTCCGTTGCAGATGTGACACAAGGTCATTTTTTAAGCGGAGTACAGCTGTTTTGATACTGACAATAGGCCATCCTGTCGACATTACTTACTTAGTACTTTTGTGTGGATGTAATGAAAATAACATTCCTCGAAACTCAAAGCGTGCGCGGACGTGTCTGACTTTCAGGGTCATCACAGGAAAGAAATATGGCTGCTTTAAGCACTATATTTAACGATGGGCGATCTCGAACCAGCGAGAATGGGATTGCACGTATGCAAATTCTCTCGAGATCGGGCGTGCATATAAGCATACGGCGACGGCCAGTTGGCAGAGGGCAGCAATTACGTACGATGACTACGACTGTGTGAGAACCTGAAGGAAGCAGTTTGTTAGACCAGACGTGAAATTGACGACTGCTGTGTTTGAAGGTGTCAGGAAGTGAGTGACGTGCTCAGTTGGTAGAGACTGTGCTGACGACAAAAGGAACTACATTTCGTCTGCTGTTTTCCAGGGCACAAAACGTTCTGTAGACTGATATATAATTCCGAATGAGATAAGTTGCGCCGAGCTTCACTCGACAAATTCATCTCTTTCAAAATATTTAACATCTCACTCGGTAACTCTTTCTTTAAAACTCTACTAGAGCGGATACTCGGTGTCACCTGGGCAGAGGGTGGTCAAAAGAGTTAATATTGCAGATACATTATTACGGTATCACGAGTTGGGTCCTCACGGATGCTACATTAAAATCCCCATGCAAAAAAACAAAAACAAAAAAACTTGAGGTGAGGCTTCAGAAAAAAAAAAAAAAATGTCTCACATTTAAAATATTAAATGAAAAAAAAATCAATTCTGTTACTATTTACATTTTATCTTTTTTAATTATCTGCACGTATCAATCTTCATTATTTTGCTCAAAAAGCAGGATCTGGTGATAGTGAATATGTATATATATATTTACTTAATCGTTAATTGTTTGATTTTCGTAGTTTCTTCCGGATATACCCACATATATACATACACATTAACTGCCCTTTATATACGTATAATTACCACATCTCTGATCGTCACTTCTCGGGATGATCCAGTGAGTGATGGGGGATACTGAATAAAAATTTATATAAATTGTTAAGAATACTTTGGTGTCTATTTCTACCACCAGGCGATCGCCTAAATGTTCGGATAACATTACAGTTCCTTATAAACATACAGAACGATCTACTCATTTGCTTCATAAACGAAGTATTGGTTCTACATTTATTTATGCGCGTTTAAGGACAAAAATTATATAAGAACTAGCTATACCCGTGGATTTACCACAATATGATAAATTGATTATTACAACGTTTGATATATTTACTTGAGAGCTATTGTAAAATAGTTCAATATGTAAAAAGTATAATTATTTTGATTTAACTCTTTGTCACTCATTTCTTTCCTTTTCATCTTTTCATTATGTTCGATTGAAACAGACTATCTTCCTCTATTCGTTTTCTCTCTTATATATTTCTGTGTAGCATGTCATTTTTTCCCTTTCTTTCTTTATGATAAAAAGGGAATGGTCTATTATTCAGCAGAGGTGACGACACTAATAAGAAATAAGAATTCGGAGGATAAGCAACACCAGATAATCAGGATTTACATTTTTGCATTTAATCTTGGACGATATGGACGGTTCATTTTTAACTAGAGGGTATTTCAAGATCATAACAGTCGTACAAATAAGGAACACGAGTATATATTATATAGATTATTGATATACGATAATGCTATGATAGTGTATATATTAAATAAAACTAGAGCATCTTTCTTGACACTGGCCAGGGCAAACGTAGTAAGTTTTGGTTTAAGCTACTCGAAAGATAACAAGAAACCTCCTGGTAAATTCCACTAAACTAATGAGGACTTCCTGATTATTGGACTAGCCAACCCGCCTCTCACCAATCAGTCACCAAAAATCTTGTGTGAAACGAGAATTAATCTGTTTAAATCAAATATTAGTTAGGCGGTCGGTTTAGACTGATATTCTTATTTTTCAGGTTGGCAACCCTAACTGGAATGTGACTGAATAAATAAAACAAAAGAAAGCAAAAAAAAAAAAAAAAAAATCTAAAACTCCATGCTGACCACTCCTCTAAATAATGCTGAATCATAGGTTACCATATATCATCAATGTTTCTATCAACGATACCTTTCTATCATTCTTAGTGTGCATTGGAACGACTTATTAAGGCGAAAGTCCTTAAAATTAAAAGTGACAAACATAATAACCATGTTTCATAAGGTGCCCCAGGTATGGCGTTAAATTACATCTAGTGGCGAGGTTTAAATGCAGGAACTCTGGGAAAGTGGAGTACCCTTTCTTTGCCATTATTACCAGGTCTACTAACCCGGAGTTGTATTACCTGTTAGGGTCACATCTATGGGTTAAATAGATAAAAAACGAGTTAAAGAATTGAGCTTGAAAAAAAGAATGAATATCCAAACAAGAACGAATAAAACAAATCTTCAGCATAAAATAACCCAAGGGTTGGTATGCCGTAAAATCCAACAGCAAAATTTTCACTATTCGATACCCAATATACAAATAAGCGAAAAATGGGCTTTACAGATGTGGAAACGTGATATAAGCATGTGCTAGTACATCTTTTTGTCTGTCTGTCTGTCTCTCTCTCTCTATATATATATATTTGGGGTAAGACCCTGCTAGTGTTGCTACTTAATTCTTTTTTGTTTGTGTACAGAAGACATTGATCATTCCTAATTATAATAATAAACTGGTTAAGAGAAAATAAAAATACAGCCCAAAGAATTATTTCTTAAATAATGTAAACGAAAAAAAAAAAAAAAAGAAAAAAAAAAGAAAAGAAAAATAAACAGGAAAGCAAAATGAATAAAAAATGGAGGATGTCTGATTAAGATCAGCCTGGTGATATATGAAGCTTATAAAATGATAAACAGAAGCAAATATAGTGAGGCAAGGTAAGTAGCTTTTCCCAGAAAACCACTGATTAACTTCCGGTGAGAAGAATAAATAAAGGTTTCTTCTCTTGAACAAACTGCCCAGCGGTGTTCGCGTTCATTTCGATAAACAACACATTGGTTGGGTAACACAAGAACGTCAAAACGACCGAGATCCAGGAAAATATAAACAAAATATCTTATTACGTTTAATATCTCATCTGTTTTTCTTTTCTTTCTTTCTTGTCTTGTGAATGGAATGGCTAAGAGGAGCTAAGTTTTTGGTTGTTGTTGTTGTTGTTATGAGTAGGCATTGATTCTTCTTTGTTCCGTGCGAGATCCGTGCTAATGTCTGGGTTTGGATATTGAAAGAGGGAAAACTAGCGGAACTTGCACCTCTAAGCCAGTGTGGGTAATTAGATATCCTTCATTAAATGCCTGTCTTTATGGGAACCGAAGAGGAAATGAAAGGCTGAGAATTCTATTAGTGTTAAGGTGTTTTTTTTTCAATGAAGAAAGGCAAAATCAGCGATACATGTAATTATCTCGGATCACTTCTTGGCCCTACAATATATTTAGATACATCAACCTTATATATATATATATATATATATATTCTTTTTTTTTTTGGGGGGGGGAGAATATATGCTTAATTGAAGTCGTACCTAATTTTGAAAGTTAATTAATTAGGTGGGCATACCTATTTAAATGTAAGGCTAAACAAATCGAGAAAAAGGTATAGGTATGCCCGCATAATTAATTAATTATTAATTAATTAACTTTCAAAATTAGGTACGACTTCAATTAAGCACATATTCTCCCAAAATTGTCGGCTAAAAAAAAGCCATATCAAAATACATCGCTTGTGTAATTACTTCTCATATATATATATATATATATATATATATATATATATATATATATATGTGTGTGTGTGTGTGTGTGTGTGTGTGTGTGTGTGTGTTTGCCGTTGCTTAACAAAAGGGGGGTGTGTGAAAATAAAGTCAATATTTGATAACATATTTCAGTACTTTAAAAGAGAAAAAAACATTTCTATGAAATGATAATTTTAAGTCATTCTTACCATTTATATTTTCCTTTTATTAAATGAACTAGCAAAAGTATGTGCCCTCTGATTGCAAGTATTTAAATTTTAATGTAATAAAATATATTACATTAGAAAGACTAACAAAACTAACTAGGAACTAATATGAAAATATTACACTTATTTTGATATCATCTTAATTGATTTCTATATAAAATTATATATAAGATTACTTTTAATACTTTTGAGAATATATGATAGTATCAGAAATAAGTAACAGCAAATAATCATTAAATCCAGTTTGTTAAAATCATTATGCAAATTATTCCCACCATATTCTATGTAAGTCTTTATTTCTTAAGATATATAATACTTATTTAAGGATTTTAAATGCATTAATGATATGGGCCATCTTGTGGCAAATCTAACTCAGCTAGTCTATAATAGAGACATTGTCAATAAATGGTAATTAAGATTAAATAATGACTATTTCATTAAACACACACACACACACACATATATATATATATATATATATATATATATATATATATATATATATATATATATAATCCAAAAGTCCAGAGAAGAAATCTTCGTAGGAGTTTTTTTAAACAACCTATCGCAGTTTGAGAGCTCAATGTGTGCTCTTATTGTTAGAGTCACAGAGCAAATTTATAAGTAAAGAAATAACAAAAGACTTAGAGATTTGCATATATATATATATATATATATATGATCCTTTACCAAAAACCCCCGCACGAGCAGGATGAAAATCTTTAAGCGGATTACAACAGAGTTGTCCTTCTCCTTGGTTGCCATACCAAGGTCAAAGTGTCCAGTTTGCTTTACTATTTATCCATAATAGTTAGATTCTTACCTCTCCAAAGAGTATTAGTGTCACATGAAATGCAAGTAGTCTCGTCAAGGATTTGAACTCGGATCGATGTTTCCTACAACGATAACCGTTGGACACGTGTGCCTTAGTAAATATTTCGATGCGTATTATGTCCGTCTGCTAACATCTATTCATATAGATATGTTCATCTTGCAATACTGAAAATGTGTTTTGCTGGCGCTTGTTCCTATGCTCGGGAAGTATAAACTGTATCTGTTTGTTAGAAAGATAATCTTACAGACAGTAACTTCTCATAGAACTCTATTACTACTGCCTTGTGCCAAACTAAGGTGAACTTTGTAAATATTTAAACGCTTAGCCGTAAAGTACTTGGTAGCAATATAGACCATTATTACTATAACAAAACTTGATTTTCACTGAAAGCTTTTAACTATTTTCAAGTCACACACACAAATCTCATTTTAAATCCCTATAACGTGTGTTAATTGCTTCCCTGTCGATTTTATCGCTTTTTAAAAATGTTCCTTATTAAAGAACACTTAGCGAACACTTAAACAACACTCTTGTATCTTCAACTATTAATTTTGATTTGTACTGGGTGAGGCAGAAATATCTCCCACATTTCAAACTATGTGTGGCACAAATGGTAATGAAAGCTCCATCAAGCTAATATCTTACAATTTCTTTTCAGGTACGATCATAATCTGAACAGGTACACGCTATGCGTTGAAACGATATAAAAAAAATGATTGTTGAATCTGAAATAGCTACACAGAGAGATTTTCGTGCTCCTTTCATGTTAAGTCAGAATGATGCAGTTACTAATAGAAAAACACTGGGCAACATAATTTTAGTTAGCACTTGTTTTGGATTATCTTTTTTTACCTCTAAATCCAAAAATGATCCCAGTTTTTCTATATTACATCAACTAAGCTACAGGACACCCTCAATTCTTCTCAAAAACTATAAAAATACAACATTTAACAAATTTGTTCTTATTTTATGGAATGTTTTAAAATTTACATACACTGGAAAATGATAAAACATTTCACTAAGCAAGACAAATTTTGTTCAGTTAGATATAACTGTTGTTATTGAATATCTTTTTGACTATGAATTCAAAAATTATCCCAGTCTCTCTCTCTCTCTATTATATATATATATATATATATATATATATATATATATATATATATATATATAGTCACTTATTTTCCTGGTAGTTAGGAACTGTCCATGTATGGTTTCACCGAAATGATGCACATAAACCGTAATGAGAGCTCAATGTGCCTAGTGCCAGTTGGTGAACGGACAGAGCAAAATATTCAATAAATGAAGGAAAAACTTTAAATTTGCTTCTTAAGTGGTGTATAACAGGTTTGAATTCAGAGTTTTCCTGCTCCTAAACTGCTTGTTTAACCAAGGTTAAATAGCCCAATTTGCCCAACTATTCACTCATAGCTAGAGGGAGAATAGTTGGATTCATACCTTTCCCAAGGTTTTTAGCGTTATATGAAATGCAAACAACCTTTCCAGGATTTGAACGTCTTGTGTCAATTTCCTAGGACAGTAACCATTACACTATGCACATCCACTTTCAAACGAGCGAATATAAGTTCACATGGATAAATCTTCGATGAACATTCATTCAAGAAGAACCGAGAATTACGGCTTCTCTCTCTCTCTCTCCCTCTCTCTCTCTCTCTCTCTCTCATAGTAACTCAACGATCCATTAGACAAGCCGTCTCGTGAACCATTACCGCTTCAGCGATGATTGTTTTGATGAGGACCAAGTGATAGAATTGGTGGTGTTTGGAGTAAGCATCAAGCACGCCCATTATTTCGACAATCGATACTGAAGGGTTTTGTGCCGGACTCATTAATAGTAAATTCTTTACCATCAAGAATTGATAAGTGAAGAATATCTATTTAGCGTTCTTCCAATAAAATAGTTTTCACCGAAGAAAACTTAAATCGAAGTTCCTCTATTGTCAATTAATTCGTTCTTGGCGTACCGACTATTGACTAAATAGGAACACAAATTACTTTAAATGCTTTATTATCCGACCGATGAAACTAGGTCCCTTGCCAATTTTATAAAAATTCAATAAAATCTGTTAAGCAATGATTTTCTCCCATCAAATCGACCAAAACTTTTAAATCTGACCGACCGAACTATCTAGAATGACAGCGCTTTTAACTTTGTCTAACTGGTTTAACAATATTGATTTAGTTTTGGCGGTTGCTTTTGAAGACTATCATAATGCAAGTGTAAAGAAAAACGAGGTAACTATGATATTGTTCATTTACCTTTAATATTTAGTGATGAAAAGAACCCTTCGTCAGAAGAAATCTTCCGAGGAAAGGATATACATTTCATTATTCATCATAGACACTTCTCTGCATACATAATTGGAAATTGGATATCCATTCTCTTTAGCGGTTTTGGGCCAACTCAAGTTGAAATCTAACTTCTCTGATCCAAGATTTAAACTGACCTTAAACTGTCAATTACATAAAGTTAATTTATCTTTTATTTATTCTCTTAATATTTCGGGATGAAAAATTCCCTTCGTCAGAAGAAATCTTCTTTTTTCATCATTAAGAGAATAAATCAAAGGTAAATGAACAACATCCTAGTTACCACGTTTGTATTTACTCTTGCATTGTGGGATAGCCTTCAAAACCAACCGCCAAACTAATATAAACACAATGCTTCAAGCAAATTATAAAACTTTGATATTGATTTTGTTTAGGTGATAAACCATCTTTACTAAATAATAGACGATTAGAATATAAAATAACTTAATCAAATTTACCGATATCAAAATGGTAATATGTGATTATTTGGCTGGTTACAATTTTCTAGTCAAATTCGTAACTCAGTAGAATACTTTTCCGATTCTTCGGTGAGAACGCGAACAGAATCAGAATACATAAATCAAGTAGTTTATCCTTTTAGTATTCAACATGATATTTTAGTAGCGTCAAGGTCATTTTTAGTGACTTCACTTGTTCGCAATATGACGTCGCAATATTTTATCTTTATGTTGTCATTATTTTTCTTTGTCGTTACTTGTTTTTTGATTTTTTTTTTAGCGATGTCAATACTTTTTAGTGATGGCCTTTTCTTTTAGTGATGTCAAAATATTGCTTGTTAGTAACGTCCCTATATGTTAACTAACGTCATATTATTTGTTGTCCTTATATGTTTCAGTGTCGTCACTATGCAAAATCTATACTTTTTTTAGTGACGTCACAATATGTTTTTTTGTTTTTCAGTGTTGTCTCTGTAAGGTTTTTAACCTTTGTGGGATAGCATAATAAAATAAGTCTATTAATTCTTTGTATTCAATTGGCATCAATATTAACTGGCCACTTTTTCTTAGACAATTTTAAAAATATATCTTAACCATGGATTTTTTCTTTTTCTAAATTGATGTGAGAAGACAGAAAAAGGGGGAGATGCCCAAGGAGGCATAGTAAAGCAAAGCAGGCAGAATGGTCTATTATTAGTATCAGCGAAGAAGTCTATTCCCATTAGTGCTAGACTAGGGAGATCGTTTTTGTGTCTGTGATATAGCATTCCACCTACAATCGGCTTCCCACTTTACCGCACAGATCCATGCGCTGAGTTGGCGAGGGCCGTTATCAAATCTGAAACTTGTCTGTAACTGAAACTACATCAACACCAACATCACAATTCCCTTAGTTATTTATATCTTATTTCCATGATTCTATTTCAATCTCAATTATTAATAAAATTATATTATATTATCAATACTGTTGGCTTAATAAATAGTAGTTTACAACGGTTGTGACCTTGTGGAAAATGGAGTTTTGAAGCTGAAAACCTGTCCTATATAACGCTGTTCATTCCCCCCGCCCCGTATCTGTTCTAGTTTCTGTGGAAATCGAAGGCTTTACTTTTTGGCCCGTCCCTCATAGAATAAATTACACGTTCTTTATGAATTGAGTATTTGATATTGATTGAATAATTCCATTAGTCCAGCTTTTGTGATGCAGACGATTATTTCTCGCCTTTTATAAAAAGAAAACAATTAATAAGACTGAATTAGAAACTCACATTTCCCGCCAACATTTGAACAAAGTAGAACAAAGAAACATTAAATCCGAAAAATATTATTGGCTCAATTTTTAGAAATTTGTCAATTTAGAGAACAACACTTTCGATTAAACAAGATTTGCAAAGAAGAATCAAAGACAAATAACTAATAATCTTTCTATAATTGACCAAATGTCTTTCCCCACGCCCCCTGTCCTTTCGTCTGTCATCGGAGAATTCAAGGACATTTTCAGCCATGAATGTTTCTATGGTAACTAATAGGACACCAGAGCGTGTTTTGAAAATTCACATTTCTTAGGTTTTTAGTTAGGGGTCCAATATACAATCTGTATAATAATACTCGTGTTCCTAAAAATACGACCGTTATTATCTTGCAACACCCTCTGGTTAAATATGAAACCGTCCAAGATTAAGTGCAAAAATGTAAATCCTGATTATCTGGTGTTGGTTATCAGCCGAATTCTTATTTCTCATGAGTGTTGTCACCTCAGCTAAATAATGGATCATTTCTTTTTTATTATGAATAAAGAAAGGGAAGAAAAAGGACATGTTACACAGAAAACATATAACAAAGAAAGAAAAAAAGAAAGAGAGTATGGAGAATATAGAAAGAGGGGGTGAGCGCGCGGGAAAGACCGCTAATCTGTTTCTATCGAGCATAATGAAAACATGAAAAGAAAAAAAAACTTAATCCTTCTATCTTCCCCTACTCTCTGTTGTGGATAAGCAACACTATATAATCAGGATTCACATTTTTGAATTTCATCTTAGACGATTTGGACGGTCTCATTTCTAACCAAAGGGTGTTTTCAGATGATAACAGTCGTACTATTAAAGAAAACGAGTATTGATATATAGATTTTATAAGTGGAGATATTTCTATAGAGTACATAATACCTAAGTTAAAAATCAATATTCATAGTAAGTATCATACAAAAATATTTCTAAATATCCTCGTTTTAAAACCACATTGAATTTGATTTATAGATTTTATATCATAATTAAATGAAAATAAATAAGTAAATAAAGTACTCAATAATTAATAGTTATTTTCTTTGACAATGTTATTGATCTTGACGAGAGCGAACGTGAACCTCACACTATCATAAACTTGTCAAATCAGTTGGAGTCTGCTTGATTCTCTATGTATTTTAAAGCTATTACATCACTGACAATTATTTTTGACAACTTATATTCTTTTAGTAAATATGAAGAAATTTTAAACTTTAATTGAAAAACGTTTATATTACTTTTTATGTAGGAAGCGCGTGGTGTAATGGTTAAAGTCATGGGAAATGGACTCGTCGCTCCGAGTTCAAATCCTGGTCGTGGTAATTGCATTTCACTTAGCGCTAATACCCTTGGGAAAGGTATGAATCTTACTCTCCCTCCAGCTATGGGTAAATAGTAGGGCGGACTGGGCTCTTTAACCTTGGTTAGGCAACCGGTCTAGGAGAAGGAAAACTCTGAATTCAAACCTGCTGAACTCCGCTTAAGAAATTGACCTTGTGTCGCATCCTGCTCGTGCAGAGGGGTTGGTAAATATATATATATACTTTTATGCTATTTAAGCGTTACTAGCATACATACCCCCGGTTACTTACAGAATAATTACCTAATATCGGTGGGGATGAAGGTGTAGTATCTGTTCCAGTTACTATGCTTTGAGACTTACCTATTACCCTCGGGGGGTCCAGTGTGCTTCGGCCACTGGACCGGATTAAAGTACAATTATTAGCGTCGATCCCAGAGGGCCATCCCTCCAGGCATTACCTGCCCTTTATGGGCATGGCTGGGTTTATTGCCCAGTGCCTGAGGCGCCCCCTTGAGGGGGAATGCCGAAGGGATCGACGCAATTTTTGTTCTTTCCCACCCATGAGCTTCGGCTTGTGGGTGGGCTCACGTTAAAACGAGGCCTTGTGCCCAGTCCATACAAGTGGGGTATGAGACAAATATCCTTACAGAACCTGCTGTTACTAGTGATTGCACACTTAACTCAACAATCTCATAAGAGTGAGTTAAATCAAGATTATTATACTTTTTACATATTGAACTATAAAGCAATAGCTCTTAAGTAAACATAAAACATTGAAAAATTGAAGAATAACAGATAAAACACAAAAAACTTCATTCAATTGATATTTCGCCTTGGTATGTTAACGAGGCATCGTCGGAAATTTCTGACAAAGCCTCGTTAACATACCAAGGCGAAATATCAAATGAATAAAGTTACTTTTGTTTTATCCGATATTCCTCAATTTTTAATCCCATTTTGTTGGATTTTGCCCAATCTGCTTTTCCTCATATCAAACGTTGTAATTATTAGTTTGGTTTGTTTCTTTTGTTTAACGGCATATCAACCTCAGTGGGTCATTTAATGCCGATAAAGTTTTGAAATAAATTCATTTTTAATGGATACTCAATTTTTTATAAATACATTTTTCTATTTAACCCATAGGTGGGACCCTAACAGGTACTACCACTCCGGGGCAGAGTGGACCAGTGAACAATTGTGATGAAGGGGTGCTCCACATTCCGCAAACCTCCAAAACTGGAACCTCACCATCAGATAGAGTTTAACGTTATTCCCAGGACATGTAGACCCTCAGTCACCACCTTCTAGCACCCATATGATAAAAAGGGTTGGGGTTGCCATAAGGGCAATAGGATTGGGACAATCATATAGCTGCTAGGGCTTGACGTGACCAGCCGATTGATCGAAGTGGGCCTCTCCGACCGCCCGTCTAGCCCAAGTAAAGGTAAAAGTGGAATATTGCAAGTCATGGACTGCTCAACCACCTGGGTTTTATCCTTAAGCATCACGGATCGCCACCCACGGCCAATAGGTGGCCCAATTGGGGAGAGTCTTACCCCTCTGCAGAGGTGCAGTCGGTGCATTCTAACGCTCCAGCCGACATAATGAAGTGATCATACTGTTGTTTCTCCACAGGTCCTGCTAGTGTTCCTTTAATCTAGTATTTTAAAATGTGAATTTCGTTCATCTGATTTATGCTAAACGTTTTCTTTCCATTGTTAACTCTTGTTTATTTCTGAGTCTATCAAATGAAATGAATGATGGAAGAAAAGCAACGTTTATTGATTTTATTTGATCTGTTCAAAATAGGACAACGTAAAGCAACAGAAACTGCTAACAATATCACCAACCAAACAGGGGGAGGGGGGGAGAGGAGGTGCTGTTAACGAATAAACAGCTCAACACTGATTCTAGGAATTTCGTAACGAACACAAGAGCCCTAGGGAAGAAGCAAAGGGTTGTAGACATCATTCTGCAATTGACGACGACGACAACAACCAGTTGGCGGCCATTATTGAAGAGGAGAGGGTTACAGAAGAATATACCTTGTTATTTGTTAAGCTTTTCTGAGCCTCGTTCACGGAACACGGAGATTACTAACAGTACCTGATTCTATGTAAGTGTTCACCGACTGAACAAAACCCTTCACCAAATTGTCAATTCAAAAAAGCTCAAAAAATGGATACCGTACAAGTTGATTGGAAAACAGTGATGGCTTAAGATTGCAATTACTTGTCCATTTAGATAAACACAATCTCAGCGAATGTTTTTCTGATAATTATTGTTTTCAATACGCCAATATGGAGGCACAGATTGGTAAAATAATTATCATATCGTATACCGCATGATAAAATTCTTGGGAAAAAACATGAGCACATATCATTCCTCTAGCTATGGATAAATATTAGTACAGGTTGTGATCTAGAGCCTTGGTACATTTTTATCACAGAATAACGAGAAAAGCGAGTGGTAGTCCTTGTTATTCAGTCTGTTTGAGATTTGAAAAAAGGAGACGGTTTGAAATATGACGTCAAGTATTCTTTTTTACGGTGTGAGTATGGGACTGTGTAAGTGTGTGTATCGAAAAGAAAGCATTGTGCATTTTTTTTAGGTGTGTGGTTGCGCGTGTGTGTATAAATCTTTTGCGATAAACGACAGCTAAACAAACCTCAAGTTGTGTGTGTGTGTATGTGTGTGTGTGTGTGTGTGTGTGTTAAAGAATATTCTCTTGCTACCTGAAACATACATCGTTTCTCAACGGTAACCACACAACACACACACACACACACTTTTAAAAGAAGAAAAACTGAATTCAAACTTCCTACCAGCGTAGGGAGGGGGTGATTTTCCGCGGTGGAGGGACAAAACTAGGACCTGGAGTTTCTTAGGCAGTTTCTTGTTGCAGTCAATTTCTTCGAATAATAAGCTACTAGCAGTACCTGTGAATATACCACAGTATGATAATTTAATTATGATATCTTTTGATATGTTTATCTAAGAGCTATTGCTAAATAGTTCAATATGTAAAAAGTATAATAATCTTGATTTAACTATTGCTTTTTTTCTTTCTTTCCATCTTTTCTTTGTGTTTGATTGAAACAGATTAGCGTTATTGCTTCCGTGCGTTCAACCCCTCTCTTCTCCCTACTCTTTTTATTTCTTTCTTATATTTTTTCTGTGTATCATATCGTTTTTCTTCCTTTCTTTGTTTATAATAAAAACGGAACGGTTCATTATTTAGCTGAGGTAACGGAACTCCTAAGAAATAAGAATTCGGTGGATAAGCAAAACCAAATAATTAGGATTTACATTTTTGCATTTCATCTTGGACGGGCTCATTTTTAACCAGAGGGTGTTGCAAGATGATAACGGTTGTACAATTAAGGAATACGAGTATCAATATATAGATATAGCTTGTTGTTTTCCCCTTGGACAACATTGGTGTGATGGGGAAGGGATACCTGCAGCCAGTGCCACTGCCGGTCATTCATAAAGCCTTGCTTAGAGCTGTGATGGGATCTTACAAGACTGATGATAATAACGTGTATATATTGTCAATATTTGTGTTTGACATAGACTAAGAACAGTATTGAAGAAATATCACCTGCATGCCAGTCATGTCGAAATATCGAAGCTCTGGTTTGAAGAAAATATTAAATTAAATATTAAAATCGCGTTACGTCGAGTGCTGTCACCCACCAACTGCTCATTCCCATTATATATTGATGAGAATCCAAATTAATAACTAAAATTGACTGACGGCTTTATAAAGCATTCATAAAATATTCCATTTTTCTTTTTGCATATTCAAATAAAATGAAATTAAAGCTAACATATTGAAATCCGCAGAGGAGTCATTTTTTAAAAGAATCTGCATATTAAATCTAATACTGTTAAACGAGTTAGAAAATAAATCGTCATATTCAGTGCGAATTTCTGCCACATAACAAATATTGACGTTGCTCTTGAAGACATCTATTTGCATTAGAGTGGAAATTAAGTTTAAAATCTTTTTCGAGCAGCAAGAGACAGTTTTGTATAAAATGAGAACTGCATTGATTTCCGTATAGAAAGAATCGTATTTACAAAATGAATTAGAATTTTCTTTTTTTCTTCAAAATATCAATCAAGGCATATCAGCTTTAAGTGCGAGAGAATATTACAGGATGTTACAGAAGAGGATTAAATATTAACTTTCAGGTGTCTAATCGGTGATGCTGCTTAAAGCATGATACATTTTAAGAGTATTAGTCACTTAAAACATTCCGACAGTGTTAAGCTGTGTTAAGTATTCTATGTTATTATATTGCCATTGGCCTGGATTGAACCTGCAACTACCGATGATTATCACTTAGAACTATGTTAACTCAACCATTATATCCGTTGCGTCCTGTGTCCAACTTGGTGTATATAACAATAAAGATGAGGATAGTAGTCTAAATAATCTAAATTATCAAGCGTCTTCTCAAAAATTCAGACAAATAACATTTTAACAGGTTAGACAAAATTAATCAAAAAAAGGGTCTTTAAAATGTAGTTCTCATCACATACAAAACATTGGGTAATTCGTGTCAAATCATCTAGAAAAAAGTTAAATTGTCACCCACACATTTCTATTTTTTTGAAATTTTGTCCAGGTGTGGATTATGTTAAAGTAAGATAATCCCGGAAATTATCCCGAGTTATATCGATTTTCAGCTTTCCACATTGAGGGGGGTGGGGGCGCAAAAATGGCAACATTTTGTAATCGATTTTTGTCTGTAAAATAAATGAGTTGTAGAGCTTTCCTAATCTAGAAAGAAACCTATAACCAAACCACTTTTGATTTTGGTGTTGTGATGTGAGTAGAAATGGATGTGGTCATTCTTATTGGTGGGTTTGTGGTATACTTTAAATTCTAAGTGATTGTTGTTATTTATTAATAATACGTCTAGGAAAGGTTTCTACCTTAGAGCCCTTAGAATCTGTACCAAAAAATTTGGACGAAGAATTTGAATACATAGATAAATCCTTTACTCAACTATAATACCCTCAACCTTTCATCCAACGTGCCAGAAAAAAAGCCATCAAAATCCATAACCGTAAACACCTCCCCTCCAATCCAACAAACAATACCCCACCAACAACTATATAAATAGACACATCATTTTATTTACCAATATTTACTAAAATATTTAAAACATTATTTTCCAAAGATAAATACGTTTTATTTAGTTACGCATACAGTCTAAGATTTGAACTTGACACGCAGAGTCAAGTTTCTAAGATGATAACCTTCGCTTAAGCGTCCTGACATTGAATAAAATATGCGTGTTATTTGCTATAATGGATTTAATATAATAAAATATTATAATATACCACAGCATACTAATTCAATTATTACAACGTTTGATATGTTTACTTAAGAGCTATTACAAATAGTCCAATATGTAAAAAGTATAATAATCTCTCAATGTTTTGTTTCTCTCCTTTTCATCGTTTCATTATGTTCGATTGAAAACAGATTAGCGTTATTGCTTCCGCACACTCACTCATTCTCTCTATCTTTCCTCTATTCTCTTTCTTTCTTATATTTTTTGTGTAGTAAGCTGAGGTGACGACATTCATACACAATAAGACTACAGCAGATAATCATGATTTATATTTTTGCATTTCATTTTGGACATTTTGGACGGCCTTATTTTTTAAGCGGACGGTGTTGCAAGATAATAACGGTCAGGGTATTTAGGAACAAAAGTATTAGTATATAAATTATTATAGTAACTAGCAAATATATGCACCCTCCGGGTGCAAGTATTAATGTCATAAAATATTATATTAAATTAGAAAGTCTAAAGAAACTAAATAAGAATGCAGATAAACAGATTTGAAACAGGTGGGTATAATCGAAAAATTAGCTTATTCTCCCATCACCCCGTCTTTCTTTGCTAAACTTTTCTATTTTAACTATTTAGTTAAATTAGGAAGTAAAGAATAAAATTACTGTTTCTTTTTGTTTTAAGATTTCTCTCCCAGATTTTTGCTCATATTCATTAAGATAAAATCAAATAATTAGAAATCAACAATACCAAGCACATATTTATTAAAATCAAATTTTAAAATATCAACATGCAAATTAGGCTTGCCGTCCACACTGTAAACCGCTATTTGTTGTACATATAAATACAATTGCATGTTATTAGTACGTACATATGGCCAGCAGTATTAATAATGAAAAACAATTTTATTAATAATAAAAATGGTTCATGGAGAATGTGATGTATAATAACTAAATGGATAGTGACTTGAGTAGTGATATAATTTCGGTTACAGACAAACAAACATATAATCTCCATTATAATAAGAGATTATAGATCTAATATTGAGAGGACTATTTTGATTTTTTGGATGTGCTGGTTAATGTGCATTCGAATTATGCCAAACGAAAAGCCGATATCTTTGAAAACCAGTTCCAAATGACAATCTCCTTAATGTGTCAGGTAAACAAAGCAATATATTTTCTTGATTTAACGTCTTCATTGAAATCTTAGCAACCAAGGAGAGCAAGGTGCCAAGAGAACTTATGTCAGACAACAATAGCCATGTTCCATTCTTATTTATGACAATGACCAAAATGAAGAGTCAAAAATGCATGCACCCAA
The DNA here is from genome assembly GCA_023376005.1 of Doryteuthis pealeii. Taxonomy (NCBI): domain Eukaryota; kingdom Metazoa; phylum Mollusca; class Cephalopoda; order Myopsida; family Loliginidae; genus Doryteuthis; species Doryteuthis pealeii. The sequence goes on from CM042144.1 coordinate 109,641,806, forward strand.
AGGGGAAAAGATAAAGAAGAATTCTTACACATCTTTATTGAATGATAAAAAATATAATGTTTCATGTTCGTCACATTCAATAAAAATTGTTTGCATAAAAAACTGTTTCCCTCATATATATAATATATATATATATATATATATATATATATATATATGTGTGTGTGTGTGTGTGTGTGTGTGTGTGTGTGATGCACAATCAGAGGAGGTTACAAGATTTCATTTAAAAAAGGCATAATGTTAAAGGACCTGTATGTATATATATTATATATATATGTGTGTGTGTGTAAAATGGAAATTGGAAATGAATCCGACAATATGAGGAAGAATGAATAAAGAAAAGAAAGAATTGAATGGATAATAAAAGATGAATTTAATCAATATCACTTACACATGTGTTTCGGTCAGTTCATCTGTGTGAAAATATTCCAAAAATTCTCCGTTTTTCCCCAACGAATTTTTTCATTCAAAATAAAATTTAACTCTGATGAAGGTCGAATCTTCTCTGTGTGCGGAATATTTTCACTCAGATGAACTGACCGAAACACATGTGTAAGTGATATTGATTAAATTCATCTTTTATTATCCATTCTATTCTTTCTTTTCTTTATTCATTCTTCTTATATATATATATATATATATATATATATATATATATATATATATATATATATATATATATAAATATGTGTGTTTCTATTTCAAATTATAATGAAATTAAAAATTATTAACAAGAAAAGTAGTTCATATTTTATAAAGAGAGCAATATGTATCAAATATCATATGTGTGTATGTGTGTGTGTGACGCACAATCATAGCTTAAAAGATTTTATTCAAAAACATTCATAGCCATAATTTTAGAGGCCCTACGGAGATATATATATATATATATATATATATATATATATATATATATATGTGTGTGTGTGTGTGTGTGTGTGTTTTTAAATTACAAATTAGGAACTAGAAAAGTAGATGATATTTTATAACGAGAGCAATATATATGAAATATCAAAGCTTGCAATATATGTTTAAATAAAGACAGAAATGTTTAAGCAAAAAATTAATTTCGAAATTTTAGATAAAGATTTCTATAAGATAGATATTAGTGTCATGTGACTGTCATGGCGTCACTCAGGTGACGAAGTTGAATTAATTAATAATGAGAAAAAAAAGGAAACTGTCATAAAATTGATGGGAAAGATGTTTTGCGATGGATGTGATTAGACGTGGCTTTGCGATAATGTTGGCAATATCTTATCTTTGAGAATTAATAGAGGGAAAGGGGAAGGGGGATGAAAAGAATAAATTATTTAAGACAACAAAATGGCCACTAGAAGTGAGGCGAAATAATTTTGAAATGGTCTGTTTCACATCACTGCAAAATGTCAGAGTTTATTTTTTGAAGTAGATGCGGATATATTTAGTTTTATTTGAGGAATAAAATTTCGTTTTTTTAACGAATCTGATATATATATATATATAATATATATATATATATATATATATATATATCAGATTCGTTAAAAAAACGAAATTTTTTATATATATATATATATATATATCAGATTCGTTAAAAAACACGAATTTATATATATATATATATATATATATATATATATATATATCAGATTGGTTAAAAAAACACGAAATTATATATATATATATATATATATATATATATATATAATATATATATATAGTAAACCTAATGAGTCAGAAACTCTCTAGCTAGGTTTCTCCCAATGGATCATCAGGATAATTCTGATTCAGAGTGAGAATAATCTATTCATATCTATCTATCTATCTATCTATCTCAATTCTATCTATCTATCTATCTATCTCAGTTCATTCATATCTATCTATCTATCTATCTCAGTTCATTCATATTATCTATCTATCTATCTAAGTTTGTTTATATCTATCTATCTAAGTTTGTTTATATCTATCTATCTTACTCTGTTTATATCGATCAATCTATCTTACTCTGTTTATATCGATCAATCTATCTTACTCTCTATCTTATCCTATCTATCTATCTATCTATCTTAGTCTGTTATATCTATGTATCTATCTACTTAGTCTGTTTATTATCTATCTATCTATCTATCTATCTATCTATCTCTTAGTCTGTTTATATCTATCTATCTATCTATCTACCTTAGTCTGTATATCTATCTATCTATCTATCTTAGTCTGTTTATATCTATCTATCTATCTATCTTAGTCTGTTTATATCTATCTATCTATCTTAGTCTGTTTATATCTATCTATCTTAGTCTGTTTATATCTATCTATCTATCTCAGTCTGTTCATATATATCAATCTATCTATATATCTCAGTTTGTTTATATCTATCTATCTCACAGACTTGGTGATTTTCCGGCGCCATTCCATTATCCCATATATTCAAGTAACTATTTCGGATAGTTTTATGCACTTATTTTACATTTAAGCAATCTTAATGGCTGCAAGAAACTATGCACTTTTCTGTCCGGAAAGAAGAAAGTGTCTTTTAAGTTGAAAAAGAAAGAACGTCAAAAACTGCACCGAAAATAAATGAAAGATATCGTCCATTTCGTGTCCGACTTGATACTGAATACTGAATCACCAATAATTACGACGTGTAAGAAGTTTCTTGGGACTCATCCAGTAAATATGCATATAAGATTGGAAAAACTAAGAAAAAACTAAAAGGAAAATTAGAGGGAAGACTTCTTTCACCGAATCTCATCTATGTTTGGAATTTCTTTATCTTTTTAACATTATTCAGTGTCTGCTGAGTTTTCAGCCTCCCACTCACTTGATGATTCTCAAATCTTTTCAGCCTCTCACGCATACGCGCGCATATATATGTATATAAGAGAGAGAGAGAGAGTATAGATTTAGAATGAATGTAACACGGACGTGTTTATATATATATATATATATATATATATATATATATATATATATATATATATATAGAGAGAGAGAGAGAGAGAGAGAGAGAGAGGGGGAGGGAGTCTACAATGAATGAGACACATAAATATGTTCGTGCGAGAGTCAGACAGACAAACAGAAAAGGGAGGAAGAAAAAGGGGGGAATAAACAGAAATTTAGAAAGAATGTGACATATATATATATATATATATATATATATATATATATAGTATGAACAAAAAGTAATAAGACAATCAGGAATATTTCTTGTATGTTGTTTATTCTCATCTAGTTTCAACCTTAGGTCATCGTCAGGAGAAAATTTCTTATTTGAAGAAATTGTTTATAGATTTTTTGAAAAGGAGTATTATAGAAGAACTATAAAAATTAAAGTGTTTTTGAGGGTTTGACATGCTATTAAAATCCGGGTAGACGAGTGTGTTAGTAGTAGCATGTCCATTTGTTCCGTGAAGAACCTCTAAAGCTGAAACAGTGACAATCCCACACTACAGGTAGGTATATATATATAATATATATATATATATATATATATATATATATATATATATAGTGGGATTATCATTGTTTCAGCTTTTACTGGAACGGTGTGCCAAAATGCAGTATTATTGGAAGAGTGCTCAATATAAAATAGAGCTGTTATATAATATAATAAAATAAATATATAAAGGTTTCACATATCTATTTATTTGATGACAAAGGTACAGTCACAACCATTTTGGTTTCATGCGTGCGTAATTGCAAACAATCTTCAGCACCTCAAGATTGTTTGCAATTACGCACGCATGAAACCAAAAGGGTTGTGACTGTTCTTTTGTCATCAAATATATAGATATGTAAAACCTTTGTATATCTATTTTATTATATATATATATATATATATATATATATATATATATATTGCTTCATTACAATAATTCATTTCAACCGTATTAATACGGCATCTTCAGGTAATCACAAGAATGTTCTTGTGATTACCTGAAGATGCCGTATTAATACGGTTGAAATAAATTATTGTAATGAAGCAAGTTTAGAGTTTTTCCTTCATTTACTAAATATCTTGCTCTGTCCTTTTACTCACTGGTATTAGGCACATTGAGCTCTCCTTATGGTCTATCTGCATCAGTTTGGTTAAACCACACATGGAAAGATCCTAACTACGGAAAAAACTATATATATATATATATATATATATATATATATATATGAATATGATAAAATGAAAAAACAAAAGATGTTTACAAACTGAATGGGCTCATCAGGAGAGAGTGAGCAAACCGTTTCGGGGCCTTTCTCTCGACAGTTTAAAAAAGCAACACCGGCCCTTCCTCATTAATATATGAGGACCCTCGTAATATCATGCATCGACCGCACGTGGGTCGGTCATCAACAAAAAATAAGACGGGAAAATGACCGTTAGCAAAAAAAGAACGCTGCTAGTCAAACGTTGGAATTAATAAAAAAATGCGTTTTTATTTTTAAATAAAATTCATTTTATTTTTAAATAAAATTCATTTTATTTTTAATATAGACAGCGCAACAGGGCCGGTGTTGCTTTTTTTAAAAAAACCGCCGAGAGAAAGGCCCCGAAACGGTTTGCACACTCTCTCCTGATGAGCCCATTCAGTTTGTAAACATCTTTTGTTTTTTCATTTTATCATATTCATACTGTCGGATTAATTTCCATTTTATTTTCACACACAACACACACACACACACACACACACATACACACACACACACATATATATATATATATATATATATATATATAAAGAGACAGGAAGAAAAATAGAGAGGATGTGTGTGTGTGTGTGTGTATGTGTAAATGATAGATAGATAAATAAATAGATAAAGAGAGATAGAAAGAAAGAGGTGGAGAGATGTGACCAGACTCATTTATTGTTGTTGGTTTTTTCACTATGCTATTTACCGAATATAATTTTCTTCGCCAGAGATTTATCTAATTAATGTTTCTATTTATTTATTTTTAACGAAACTTCATTAACTGAAAAAGCGATATTTTATTGAAGCTGATTTTAATGATAGACAAATCAAATTTTCTAATCTTTTCTCTGTCAAGAGAAAATCTATTTGTGAGTTGATTATCTCAATCATCTAAAAGTCACACCTTTTTAGAGTCGTTTTAGCAAAACCAGACAGAAGCATTTATTACTCTAAGCCTTCATGGTGTTGATAAAAGATTGGGAACTTAAAGCATTGGCAGCAACGGTTTTAAAAATTTCAGACATAAAGTAATGTCGATCAGGTTATATATATTACAACATTTATTATTATACAAAAGCTGAGTGAATCTATGTGTGTATCCTAAAGGCTTTTTCTTATTTAATTTAATGACACAAAATACATGCCAAAATATTCCTTAGTTCTGTGATTGTGTTATGTTTGAAAAAAATCAATTTTAATTGGTTTATGATTAACTTCTTCTTAAATATGTTAGTTTCTTTGTGATTGTAAAGGGAGATATTAGAGAGTGTGAGAGGGAGATATTAGAGAGTGTGAGAGGGAGATATTAGAGAGTGTGAGAGGGAGATATTGGAGAGTGTGAGAGGGAGATTTAACGTTTTCGTAAATATGGAATTTTCTTTGTGAATAACTTTCATAATGAAGTCATTGTGGTATAAATGTTAACAGAAATAATTATAACTTCTTAAATCTGCCTTTTCATTGGTTCATTTAGCTCTAACTTAACAACAAGATAAAACTCTCTCTGATTTTACATTTATGATAACATTATTAGAACAGAAGAGAAATTACATTTTTGGAATTCACTGTATATACATTTCTCTAGGTTGTTTTGTTTTCATCTAAAAAATATTCAGATATGTCATGAGAAGGATATTCAAGATAACTTAGCGGGATATCAAAAGGAAATACACTAAATAGATGTCTTGCGAGAAATATTGTGTATGCAATGAAACTTTATTACAACTTAATTTTCTCTATCAGACAGCTATTCAGCTTGTAACTTCCACTTTATTTGTATGTTTATATATATATAATATAATATATATATATATATTATTTAGGACACGTAAAAGCGAATTCATCATAAAAGCGATGGAAAACTTTCTAAAAAGAAAGTTAGGGTCCTTATATTAGATGTATAATCTAAAATAAAATCTTTTTTTCAGACAATCCTCATCAGAGAAACACATTGAAAGTAGGTAATACGATGGTTGGAGTAATTGGAGAAAAGGTAAATTTTTTTTCCTTTTTCAATGAACGAAAAAATAAGAGAAATTACGAACCGTGAGGAGGGGTTCGATTTCTGGTTCTACACACGTAATGTTGACGCTTGAGGTGTTGAAGAATTTCTCTTATTTTCTCGTTCTTATTGAAAAGGGGAAAAAAAAAATACTTTTTTCTCAATTTTTCCAACCATCGTATTTCCTACTTTTAATGTGTTTCTCTGATGAGGATTGACCGAAAAAAGATTTTATTTTAGATTATACTTCTAATTATAAGGGTACCCTAACTTTCTTTTTAGAAATTTTTTCCATCGCTTTTATGATGAATTCGCTTTTACGTGTCCTTATAAAATTTTGTACTGCCAAGAAACAATTTTAAAGGATTTCAAGCCTTGTTGGGTTATTTTATGCAGAAGACGTTTTGTTTTATTTATTCTTGATGGGTATTCAACATATTTTTCAAGCTCAATTAAAAAAACGAACATTTTTAAACTCATTTTCCCCATTTAACCAATAGATGGGACCTTAACTAGTGCTACCACTCCGGTTCAGGTGGAACTGGGAGTAATGGCGATGAAGGGGTATTCCACTTCCCCAGACCTCTAGAATTGGAACTTCAGTTGTACAGTTTAATTTTATACCCAGGACACTAAGACCCCAAGCCACCACCTTCTAGCACATATATAATAAAAAGGGGTTGGGGTTTGCCATAAAGGCAATAGGGTTGGGACAATTATATAGGTGCTAGGGCTTGACGTGACCAGCCGATTGGTCAGAGGAGGTCTTTTCGATCGACTGTCTAGCCTAAATAAGGGTCAGGTCATGAACTGATCAACCATCAGGACTATCCTTAGGCACCACGGGTCACCACCCACAGCGAACAGGTGACCCCATTGGAAGGATCTTACCACTCTACAGAGGTGCAGCCGATGTGTTCTATTGCCCCAGCCGATAGGGTGGATTAATAATTGAGACGAGACTGTTTGTCCCCCCCTAAATGTCAGACCCTTTGATCAAAATCAAATATTTTTTATCAATCAAAATTTTTTTTGTCATTTAACAAGAGAAGAATCCCAAAACTCTTTCGTTATTTGTCTCTTTTCGGGGCCAGTGTGCACGCGTATGGATACACAAGCCAAATCAACGCAACCACATTTGTTTTTATACACATGTTAAATATTAAATAAAATACACACCAAACATATTATAGGTCTATATTAGTTATTTATATTTTTATCAAATTAAAAAAAAAATCTTTATATCTGTAAGATGATAATGAAACTTTTGTCGTGTAGTTTTCTAATCGTCTTTCTTGTGAAGCCATGGGCTAGGCCAAAAATGTCTCGAGTAATTATAAGTACGACCAAAATGTTCGTACAAAAGAATCTCCACCTTCCTTGTAATATATTATTTTAATTTTCCTCTTTGGAACAGAGTAGAAACTTATAGATAATAATATTTTTCTTTTATTTTTGTCAATTATAACAATGAAATAAATCACGTTAAAAATAAGCGAGAGAGAGAGAGAGAGAGAGAGAGAGAAGAGAAGAGAGAGAGAGAGAGAGAGAGAGAGAGAGAGAGAGAGAGAGAGAGGTTTGGCTGTTGCACTTCTTTTATTCGCGTACCTGTTACACGAGGCTTTCTTCGTAGTAAGTCACATCCTTTTCTTCAGGACATTTATCTATCCTGTTTTGTATTCTTTCTGTTGGACTTTTTTTTTAGACAATAAAATCTGTTTGTTATAACTCTTTGTCGAGATTTGTTCAATTTAATATGTTCTGTGTTAGATTACCATCATTTGGATAACTTAATGTATTATATCAAACGTGTTTTAGCTACCAGTTAACACGTCGTCAATTCTTATGGATCTACGTCTTGATTTTTACCCGATACAGATGTAGTTGAATAAAGGAATTGGTAAATCAATAAGATTTTTCTTGAGGCGTATTTTAAGAAGGAAGTTTACGCGCGTAATTTTACTAGAATCAGGTCTTCGAGTTTAACCAGAGTTATATCAGTTTTCTGTACTGTTAATTCTTATGGTTTTTGAATTTAAAAATCTTTTGAAAAAATTATGTGAATAATTCTTAAATCTTTTTTTTTTTCAAAAACGACAAGTTTACAGCTGTCACCAGAGTTTTTTTTCTTTCGATGAAGTAGATTTAGTTACTCATCGTTGACATTTCTTTATTGTTGTTTAAGGAAAATCTAACAAGATTTAAGTGATTAATTGAAATAAGCCTTGAATGAAAAAAAAAAAAACCCAAAACAGCGAGAAACTTTTATAACTTATATGGCACTTAAGTGACATTAATCAATTCTTCAGTCAAAGCTATATATATATATATATATATATATATATATATATATATATATGAAATCAAAGAAAGTGATAATTTCTTTCAATATATTTTATTTCATATTCCCACTTCATATATATATATATATATATATATATATATATATATATATATATATATATATAGAGAGAGAGAGATAGATAGATAGATAGATAGATAGATAGATAGAATCAAAGAAAGTGATAATTTCTTTCAGTATATTTTATTTCATATTCCCACTTCACACACACACACATATATATATATATATATATATATATATATATATATATATATATATATATATAACTTTTCTATTAAACCAAAGATACCAGAAATTCAATAATTTCTAATGGATCATAATGTAATAAAAAAAGGATAGTACAAAGCATTATCTATTATCAAACATTGCAACATCGAAACGTTATAAGAATTGATTACAATATCTCTGTAACCAAAAATAGAATTGTGTAAATAAATTAAAAAATATACTTATTTAAGCAATGATACATATTCATATTTTTTTTTAGCGTTTCAGTAAAAATAAAATAAATAAAAACAAAACCACCAAAAAACAAACGAACGAAAAAATAGGCAGAATTCTTTCAATGTTTACCTGTATCGTCTCTGTGGTTCTTTACTTTTAAACCTAAGCCCAGTATATATATATATATATATATATATATATATATATATATATATGGTGGGGGAGAAGAAACGTATAATCACAATCATATAATATATATGTATCAATATTAGTAATATTTTTGCTCAATATCATTGATAGAGCATGTATATCCAAGTTAGAGTAGCGAATATATATATATATATATATATATATATATATATATATATATAATATACCAAGCGTGTTGGTAGACCCTTACGGAGAGAAAAAACCCAGCAGAGAGTTTGATTGTAAAAATATACTACCAAACATCAACCAGGAAGAAAAAGATTTTTTGAAAAAAAGAAAAGACCAAGATATTCGTACCAACAAAAAATAATCTATTGGTACAGTATTTGGCCAAAAGAAAAAACAATTTATATGTATATATATGTATATAAGATACATATATATTCATATAACCGCTAGGAGAAGCTAATCTGTAAAAAGTGCTCGATACCTAAGTAGACAATTTTCAAAAATTTTTTCTTCCTGGTTGATATTTGGTAGTATATTTTTACAATCAAACTCTCTGCTGTTTTTTTTCTCTCCGCAAGGATCTACCAACACGCTTGGTATATTAAATTATATATATATATATATATATATATATATATATATATAGATAGATAGATAGATAGATAGATAGATAGATAGATAGATTTGTAATTTTTCCGAGATGAAATAAAGGAAAATAAAGTGCTCAATTACAAATGTAAGAGCTTTATTTATTAAATATAACTGTTTATACAGAGGTTTTAGTGAGCATCTACCTAAGCATCTTTGTGAGCCTTAATTTTGAATTCATCAGCGTCTATAACTTTAACCGTAAAATGTTAAAATGTGTACTTGCAGACACATCAGAGGGATTAAATAGTACCCTGAAGAGGGCAAAGCCTGAAACCTTAGGTAGATGCTCACTAAAACCTTTGTATAAACAGTTATATATATATATATATATATATAAGAAAAATAAACAAGTTGTTTAGATGGACGATATTTTTACTTAGCCGACGCTACAACTTTTCGGTTTGTTCATCAAACCATCATCAGGGCTATCATCTATGTAGGAAGAATGTTTTTGACCAACAAGATCTTTTACACTGTATCGGTTCTGTCGGGTACTTTTCAACCTAAACCCAATGTACATATGTGTGTGTGTAGGTGGGTGGTGAAAGAAACACACACACACACACACACACACACACACACACACACAGAACAATAAAGCAAGATCCCAAAATGATATCAAAATCCGCAAAAAATATTAATCCTTTTGTATTTACCTATACTTTGATAAAAAAACCCTTCTCTCTCGAAGGGGTGTCATCGACCCCGACGAGGGTACATGGTGTCCCCTATCAATATTCTATTATCCTCGGGACAAATAAGGTATCCTATTATATTAATCTTGAGCCGTGCACAAAACAATGCAGCCTCACCATCAGGGAATATTTTATTGGCTATTTATTACATTCAATCCTTTATTAATTCATTTTATTTTTCAAATTGATTTTTTCATAGATGTATATCCTTAATATATTTTATTTTCCCTTATTTTTATTTAGCTTTTCTTATGAAAAATGAGGGATAACATTTTTTCTAACCCCTCTCGGACGAAAATAGGGTGTGGATTTTATTGTACTTTGGTCTTTGCTAGATTCCACCAATTTTTCTTTTTATAAGGACGTACGTTCGTTCGTTGTAAAAACATACAGACACACAGGTCAACGCTTTTTTGGTTGTCTTAAACCGCTACAGAGGATACAGTCTAAGCTCCGTGGAAAAAGGTGATACATTTTTGAATCTCGTGTATATTCCCACACCATAATCATCAAGTCGTGTTGATTGCACCAATCCCCTTGACTCTTTCTTGCCATCCATCCCTATCAACCATCGCTTTTGGCAGGTCCTCCTCCAACACAGCGGATGAATGCAAGCTTTTGTTGATCTGCCAACACTGGTGTGTCCATAAGTAAGAGAACGTCGCTTACGAGTTCGTCCTACTTGTCTAGCAGTTTTCAGAATGAATTGTTTGTGAGATGGGAGGGTAGGTATAGCTGCTGTTTCGTGTAATACTGCTTCCAGGATTCGTTCTAATCAGCACACAGTAGAATCGTGTAGCTCAAATTTCAAAGCGCTTCGTTAAAGTATACTGTGTGGAAAATTTCCGTTTTAACACACACACACACACACACACACACACAATATATATATATATATATATATATATATATATATATATATATATATATAATCAGGCCGACGATTCACCACGGAAATTTCCGAACATTTTCAAATTCACTACAACATCCGGCGTTCCTTTATTTAACTTAATAAACAACAAACGTTTGCGCCAGCGCCGTAGTATAAGTACTAAAAAAAAAAAAAAACACAAGTACCTCCAAAACCTTTGAAAATGGGATTTTATCCCGAAAATATTTAGGAAACAGGTAGATAAACATCATTTTCATCATCTATTCCATTGCATTTTCAATTGCCTTCTAATTTGTATTATATATATATATATATATATATATATATATATATATATTATATATATAATTTTGGTATATTCTAAGTAAGGATTGCTCAATATAATTCATAGACCATATATATCTGAATTAGAGTAGCAAAATTAAACGCGCTTGGTAACTGTCAGGACTTCGTTTGAAAATCGTATAGGTGAGAAACTGACAGTTACCAAGTGCCGTTGGTTTATGTTTTTGCTATACAAACACACACACACAATATGTATGTATATATATATATATATATAATATATATATCTTATTATAATGGAGATTGTGGGTTTTTCTGTCCGTAACCGAAACTATATTACTAGTCAAGTCACTATTTATTAACCCTTAATTATTGACATCACATTCCCAATGATTTTATTTTTATTTAAACCTCAATTATTAATAAAATTGTTTTACATTATTAATACTGTTAACCATATCTACATACTAACAATATGCAATTATATTTATATATACAACGAAATCGTTGTTTACAGTGTGAACGGGAAGGCTAATTTGCATATTGATATTAAAAATATGATTTTAATAAATATGTGCTTAGTATTATTGATTTCTAACTGTTTGGTTTTATTTTAATGAATATAAGCAAAAATCTTTCAATGAATCTTAAATGAAATCCATTAACATGAAAAAATAAATGTCATTTTATTCTTTACTTCCTCTTTTAACTAAATACTTAAATTAGAAAAAATAACAATGAAAGACGAAAGTGATGGAAGAGTAAGTTTCAGTTGTTCTATTTATCTATTATCACCCCCTCCGTTTCAAATCTTTTTATCTACATTCTTATTTAATTTCATTAGCCTTTCTAATTTAATACGATATTTTATTACATTAAAACTTAAATACTTGCACCCGGAGGGTGCACATATTTTCTAGTATATATAATGATTTGTGTCATTCCTATAGAAAACTATCAACATAGATACAATAGACCGTATTTTGAATACGTATTCGACATTTATTAAATCTCTATATATGTTTGAACAATTCTCACTGAATTAAAAAAAAATTAATAGAATGAATACATTACGATTATTTCAATTGCGCATGAATAGCGTAGTAATGATAATAATACTTATAACATAGAAAGCAAACAATAACTGTCAAACCGAAGAGCAATGTATCATAAAAAATATCGACATTTCATTAAAATTGAAACGCCTTGTATTGATTTCATTTACGACTACTATAATTAAAGTGCTCTGATAGGAAATATCCGTTCGAGAAATTTCCTTCAATAATTATTGGCTTTTCCCCACAATGGACCTCATTTTTTTATCATTATTTCCAGATACACAACATGGTGAATGGGGGATAGTCTGTTCCCATTTTATCGTTGTTGCAATCTACAATTTTCCATCAGTCCATTAAAACATATTTTGAAATTATCGATATAGAAAAATAAAGAAAGGAAATTATAGAAATGAAACTTTAAAAGTCGAATAACTCTTTGCATTTGGGTTTACGGTTAAGTCACGTTGAAAACATCGGTTCCAGCTAGATCACCGAAGTTAAACAGCGATGACAGTTCAATACTTACATGGGTTGGTTTGTTAGATTTTATAGCATGTCAACTCATGTTAGGTTATTTCATGCCAAAGACGTTTTGTTTGATTCATTCTTGATGGGTACTCATTTTTTTTAAACTCATTTTTTTTTCTGTTTAAGCCATAGACTTACATGTATGACCATTTAAGCAGCAACAGGTACTGTAAGAAACTGAATATCAAAATGACTTGATTCGGCTGTTGGTTGGTTGGATTTTACGGCATGTCAACCTTTGTTGTGTTATTTTATTCCGAGGACATTTTGTTTCATTCATTTTTGATTGGTATTGCAAATTCCTTTCTTTAAACATAATTTTTTATAACACGTTTTTTAAAACTCATTTTTTCTATTCAACCCCTAGATGGGACCCTAACAAGTACTGCCACTCCGGGTCAGGATGGACATCATGGCGATGAAAGGGCACTTCACATTCCCAATAACTCCAGAACTGGAACATTACCATTAGTTTAATAGTTTAACGTCATACACAGAACACTTGATTCGGCATTAAATGACCCGAAAAGGTCTAATATGCTTTAAAACCAACCAACCAGCCAACCAACCACCTTCGTTTTACTTAGTCAATCTCACCAGTTTCAGATTACGTACAGTTTCTGCTGCTTCTACTATTGTCACTAATCATAATACTGGTTAATCACTGCTTAAATTGGGTGATCGAGTTAGAACCGGTGCTTTAAGCCTAACAGATTTTCTAAGGGTAGACTAAGCTGAAACACAGTTAACTCGGGTAACCTGTTTCTGTAGCGGGAGGGGAAGTGAATCACCTCGCATGCTACAGAGATTGAACTCACAACCTCCAGATTGTGAGTGGTAACTCATGAGCAGCAATATTTTTAGGATCTGGTTTCTTTGTTTAATGACAGGGAATAATATAATTCTGGGATACAAATTTTTGCTGTGAAAAATAAATGCTTCTTTCCTTATTTAGGCCATGTTAAATTGAGGCTGGTTGATCTCGTCGGACGGCTGTTCCTTTCAGAGGTTGGAAACATGCGGGACCAGGTATACAGGCTAATCAACAGTCCGAAAAAGGCTTAAATATCTTATGTTTGGCATAAATCCACCATTATGGGCAACCTAGTAAGGACCAAACTTACTACTCAGCAGAAATTGATCCGCATTCTAGATTGCTCACCATTACACTTCAACGACTTCATGGTTTGGATAATTATCTATTTTTCATCAGCGTATGTGATCATCAGAACTCTTACAAATTATGGGATATCGAATCGCTACCATAAGTGTGAGATGGATATAACATAATGTAACTCTCTTTGTTTGGTCATGGATTGTGTAGAATATGTGTTAGAAACTGTTTAGCTTTGCCTCCGAGACAGTTGTGTTTTTTTCTTCACATTAATGCCAAGGATCAAAGTTTGAGCCTAGGTAAAAGCCAAGATTTTAAATGCCGATGTTTAAAGATAAAAAAAGAGTGTCGTGCTCGGAAAATGTTAGTTGTTTTCGTTCATCTTCAATATTAAAACTGTTAGATAATCTTAGATATAGTTATTTACTAAGCTCAGCTTAGATGTGACACACGACCAGAAGTATGGGGAACCCAATGAGAATCGAACTTACTAACAATAGCCTGCAAATCTAGCTTGCTAATCATTGCACCACACTATAGACTATTCAAAGTGGCAGTGACTGAATTGACCAATAAGAAAACATGAAAACATGTATTTAAGTTTGGTGATGAATCGCCCGAGAGCAATTAGCTGAAGAATAGATCAAATAATGATACATCTTTCTACTACAATGAATACTCTGGATCAACAGACAAGGATTAAATCTGATACATCTTTCTACTGCAAGGACTACTGATAAAATGACAACTCAAATCGTAACAAGAACCCATAAACAAAATACATCAACTTTTAAGGGTTTTATAGTTTATTTTATGTATGTGTTTAACATAGAAATTAGAAGACAATTGACGATGCAATGGAATAGGTGATTAAAATGATATTTACGTTTGCGCCAGCGCCGTAATATAAGTACTAAAAAAAAAAACAAAAAACCAAAAACAACAAAAAAAAAAAAAAAAACACAAGTAGCTCTAAAACCTCTGAAGATGGGATTTTATCCCGAAAATATTTAGGAAACAGGTAAATAAACATCATTTTCATCACCTATTCCATTGCATTATCAATTGCCTTCTAATTTCTATTTTAAACACATCAACTTTTGTTTTATTGAAGGAATCCGTAGTGGAATTATTATCATCGTCTGAAATGGACATAGTGACAAGTTTAAAACCTGGACAAGGTTGCTAGCATTTCACATAGCGCATGGATACATTACTAAGGTGGACGGTTTAGGAGAATAGAAACTCTGAATTCAAACCTGTTAAATGCTTAAAATTGACCTTGCGTACATCCTACTCATGCAGAGGGGTTGGCTATATTTGTACATCAATTTTTACAACATCATTAAATATATGCTGATGTGAATTTTATTATAAAATAAATGAAAGTGACCTTTTTTAATGAAGTCAATGCTAAACTCTCCAAATGCTATTTTACGAAAAACAAAAACAAAAAATAGAACAAACTTTTGGCATTACGAAAGAATATTGACATAGGTCAATGGTCAGTCTATGTATTTATAAAATCGGATATATTCAAGTTGGGGAGAAAGACAAAGTAAAACGTAACCGCACATACGCCAACATAATATCCAACGAATCCTTCCCACTTTTACATTGTGAATCAATTAAATCAACTAGTACAAAATAAAAAAACACCCTCCGGGCGATCTAAAAATAGATTTTTGAAACATATTGCCTGAGGAGTGGGAGTAAAAAATTCAATGTCAGCGAGTTTGTACCCTAAGTAAGTAAAATCATCAAATTCATTAAAGGATTAAAAAATAAAAATTTGAAATGTAAACTTTAAATATGTATTAAAATAAAACAAACTATATATAGATATATAATACCAGTCATGCATTTATTAAAACTTGATTTAAAAAACAATGAGGACTGTCTAATGTTGCATGTTCAAATTTTCAGTGTATTTATTCTATGTTATGAAAATTACGTCACTGCTTACGTCATGTAAGCAGTGACGTAATTTTTGTTACAGACAAAAACCGAAAGCGAATCTCTATTATTAATAGATTTATCTTTATAGATTTATAGATTTTTCTTTATCTTTTTTGATTGGTTGGTTGTTGGGTTTTACGGCATGTCAACCCATTGGTTGCCGAAAACGTTTTTATTCATTCTTGATGGAAACTCAATTTTTTAAAAAAACTCATTTTTCTATTCAACCCCTATTGGGACCCTAACAGGTACTATAACTACGAGTCAGAATGGACCTGGGAGTAAGGGTGATGGAAGGGTACTCTAAATTTCCCAGTTCTAGAATTATAACTTCAGCATTAAATACAGTTTAATGTCATACGCAGAACATTAAGACCCTCAGCCACCGCCTTCTAGGCCATATATGATAAAAAGGTTTGAGCCTTGCCATAAGGACAATATGGTTGGTACAAGCATATAGATGCTAGGGCTTGACTAACTGTTCTATCGGAGGGGACCTCTCTGACCGCCCGTCTAGCGTCTAACCCAGCTATCAGGGTTCCGTCCTTAAACATCACGGGTTGCCACCGACCGCCACATTGGAGTGTCCTATCCCTCTACAGAGGTTCAGTCGAGTGTCCTATCCCTCTACAGAGGTTCAGTCGAATATTCTAAAGCCCCAGCCAACTGTGCTGTTATGAAAAAGGTCACGATCAGTATTGTCAGTATCAGTCCGACAGCGAGGGAGTCTAACCCTTTTTTGCTAGTGCTAGACCAGGAAGATTGTTTTTGCTGAGGTAGAGCGCCAAATCTACCGTCAGCTCCCCACTTCATTCACAGATGAGATTACCCGATCTGTGCTACTCACACACTGAGTTGGCGGGGACCGGTCTCGAAGTTAGAATCATGCGATTCCAAGGTGTGTGTTCTACCGACTGATCTAAACCGGCCACACATACGCCAACATTATTATATCCGGCGATTCCTTCCCACTTTTACATTGTCAATCAATCAATCAATTTGTCTTTATAGATTTATATATCGATTTGTTTTGTCATGTATATCTAAACAACAAATTTCTCCAAGTCTTGATGTGTTCGATTGATTTGCTAAAGAGAGTTTAAATTTATTTCCAGCACCCCTCTCTTGGGGGGGGGGGGAAACAAACTGACATGAGAAAATATCGCTTCATTTAAGAAAGATTGAGATCTTTTTATTTACATCTTGCCCTCTCAGATTCGTCATATTGCTAAAGGCATTTGGAAGTGTGTTGTTGTCTGTAATCAGAAGCCCTTCCCCATAAATAATCAGTTGCCCTTCCCCATAATTTCGCCAAAATAGAGAATTTAAACAACATTTCTGAAAATTAATGACTCAATTTATTTTTAACATTGGCGTCTCGGGTTGCAGGTTTTATTTAATTCCAGAAAATGGAAAACATGTTCCTCTTGAAATAACAAGATGCAATCGGATTTGTGTCTGATAGGTTAACGATAAGAATTCACAAACCTCAGTCTAGTCTGGGACAAGGCCAGAACAGAAGAGCGCTTATCGTGTGTTATGTAATGAAGGTATGTTATGATGAAATGAATATCAATCAATTTCATAAATGTGGAAGCTAAGGTCAGTTTTTGGAGGCTCGTGGGTTAATGGTTAGAGCTGTAGGAAATTGACTCGTCGATCCGAGTTCAAATCCTGGACGATACCTTTTGCATTTCACAAAGCACTAATACCCTTGGGAAAGATATGCATCCAAGTACTATCTATCCAGCTAAGAGTAAACCGTAGGGTAGACTAGGTTCTTTAACCTTGGCTAGGTAAACAGTCTAGGATAAGGAAAACTCTGAATTCAAAACTGCTTAAAGATTAACTTTGTGTCACATCCTGCTCGTGTGGAGGGGTTGGTAAATATGTGTACCGAGGTCAGTTGATTGAGAACTGAAATTGTAAACAGAGATGTTGATGTTTGAAAGGAATTTCAAAATTCGGTGTTTTTAAATATAAATAGATGATCAGACTATGAACATGACAACTCGAGTGACGAGTCATGATTATAATGGAAGATGAATAGAGGCAACAGAGTAAAGAAACCGCAGACTCGGTTTGTTTTGTTTTGTTTTACGGCATATCAACCACTGTGGGTTATTTAATGCCGACAAAGCTTTGAAATGAATGAATTCTTAATGGATACTCATTTTTTTTTAATAAACACATTTTCTATTTAACCCATAAATGGGACCCTAACAGGTACTACCAATCCGGGTCAGAGTGGACCTGGGAACAATGGTGATAAAGGAGTGTTCCAGATTCCCCAGACCTCCAGAACTAGAACCTCACCATCAGATAGAGTTTAACGTCATTTCCAGGACATGAAGACACTCAGTCATCGCCTTCTAGCACATATATGATAAAATGGGTTGGAGCTTGCCATAAGGGCAATAGGGTTAGGGCACATATAGGTGCTAGGGATTGACATGACCAGCCGATTGCTGTCTAGCCTAAGTAAGGGTCTAAGGGGAAAGTTGGTGTATTCTAAAGTCCCAGCCGACAGGGCTCCGCAGACCCGGAGATAGGTGGTCAGTCACAAGGCGAGGGGTAGGGATGAGACGGACAGTCGAAGAACACCAAAGTTTGGAGACCAGGGAGATAACGAAACTCTTAAAAAAAAACTTTATCACAAGTAATATGAAATCCAACATTTCTAACCTCTAAGACTATAACGAGAACTATGTCTAAACTACAAACTGTAATAAAGAACACAACAGATAGGGTATCTTTTAGTTGTACAAATGCAGTAGAGCACGCAAGAGAATATATCATTAGAATCGCATTTTACGTATAAATAACATTAAATCACGGAAACTCCCGATGCAGCCCAACACTAACTCTAACCCAAACAGTAACCCTAAAACTAACTCAGTGTCTCAAAGGTTTCGGGTATTTCCGTGAAATGTAATGCTTTTCATACGGAATCTAATGATATCTCTTGCACCCTATTCTGCATTAGTACTGTTCCAGATATTTCCGTAAAATGTAATGCTTTTTTATGCGTAATCTAATCATATTATCATTTGTGTGCTAATCTACATTAGTACCCTTTTAGCAATTTATTCTATAGAAGCCAATCTTCCTTGTTACGAATCTGTTATATATCAGCATAGAGTATTATTTGGATTTTTCGGACTGTTGTTCACGTCTATTTGGAAAATACATCTTTAAGATGCGCTGGGATGCATCATCAGTAATGTTTTTCCTCTGATCATAACCAGTTTCGGGTCTTTCAACATTATACTGGTTCGCACAGGTGACCCAATCCAAAATGTTGTTCACGTCTATATTGTTATATACACAACGTTTCGGCTGATATTCCCTCCAGTCTTGTTCAGGTGGAGCGTTCATGTGGTAATCGGGAGCCTTCACGGAATCCACAGGGGTAGACTGTTCTCATTCCGTTAACCATGAAGGTCTACGATAAGGGCAATTATATAGGTGCTAAGGCTTGACGTGACTAGCCGATTGATCAGAGGGGGCCTCTCTGACCGACCGTCTAGCCTATGGGCGAAAGTGTAGTGTTGCATGGCATGGACTGCCCAGACAACTGGGTTCCACCCTTAAGCTTTACAGGACGCGACCCATGGCCAACAGGTGGCCCCATTGGGGGAGGGTCTTACCCCTCTCCAGAGATGAAGTCGGAGTATTCTAAAGCCCCAGCCGATAGGGATGCTATGTGTGTGTGTGTGTGTGTGTGTAGGAATACCTAAATACAGACTATAGATTCATACATATATTGGCTTAAAATGTTACCCTCGATTTCTGTAAATTTCTAAACAACTCAACCTGTAAATATATACGTATATTTACCGAAGAAAATCAAATTTCTAAGTACAGTTACAGAACAGAAATGAGAAAATGTCTAATTGTTCGTGTTATACACTGATGAGCGTACCGTCGTTTTTTTGGACGGTTAGTGTAGTAAATAGATTTGAATCCAAGTGTTGTTGAATTTAAGTCTGAATCATTAGAGTGATTGACACGCAATAACACCAGCTTAACCTTCGATTTCCGGTTACGATACAAACGGTGAGAATAGAATATTTTAGTTAGTCGAGTGCTGAACCTCAAAACGGATCGGTTGAGAATCTTAAGATTTAAGGTCTGGTACTAATTTAATGAAATGATATCACAGCAACTATATGCCTTGAGTTTGTCAGTAAAAACTATGACAACCCTGGCACACATTAAGAACCAAAGACCAGAACTAGAAATTAAAAGAAATTAGCAGAACCGCCCAGAACAAAAGAATCCAGAACCAGACAGATAGAAGAAATACAGAAAGAAAAAAGAGCCATATTACTCAGAAGAAAGATAAGGGCTACCCAAGAAACAGAAGAAAGTAAAATACCAGCCGGAAACTCAAAAAGTAGAAAATTAAATATGGGAGGTATAACCACGGATATCTCTCATAATACAAAAAGAAAATAGAATATTAAATATGAAGGCACAACTACAGTTTTCTCTCATAAGAAAAATAGAATCAAAACGGATCCCTCTTCATAATATATACCAGTTGAATATCAGTATATAACATACGAACACAATGTCGTTTTATGTCGAACTGAGTTCTTAACGGAATCTTTTAGTTCTCATGATAGACAAGTGTTGCAGTAATGTTTTCGAGGGCGTAAAATGTGGGGGTGGGGGGAAGGATGTCGCTGACAGCAAGGACACGATAAATGCAATGAAAAAAAAACCGAAAAAGAAAAAGAAAAAACAAAACAAAATAAAAAAAAGAGGCTGGCAATTTGATCAAGAATTCATTCATCTCTGTCGAACATTTTAAAAGTTACCTGACTGCCATGAACATTTGATAAGAGGAGAAAGGCTGACTTATCAGTCAGTAACTTGTTATACTTTGGAGACTTTTTGCCCTGAGACATTTTTTAGTCAATTCAATGAATGCTGCATTGAAATGAAAGGAATTATACAACACATTGGACTATGCACTACTGGATGAAAATAGGAAAATAAAAAATAATAATATAAGTCTAAAAAAGAAAGAAAAGAAAGAAAACTGTTCTTGTATATTTCTAAATAAAACGAGAGAGAGAGAGAGAGAGAGAGAGAGAGAGAGAGAGAGAGAGAGAGAGAGAGAGAGAGAGAGAGAGTGCTGTGAGCAGGATAAGTACTTTAGTAATGTACAGATTTATATAGAAATGTTCTCATAAATTCTGAATAAAAGTATATATATATATATATATAATATATATATATATATATATAGAGAGAGAGAGAGAGAGAGAGAGAGAGAGAGGGGGGAGAGAGAGGGGGAGAGAGGGAGGGAGTGAGAGAGAGTGAGGAAGAGAGAGAGAGAGAGTGAGAGGGAGAGTGAAAGGACTATAAGAATGTGTGAATGAAAGAGACAAAAAGAGATATAGTACATGGGATTATAATAATGTGAGAGAGAGATAAAAAATATGGGACTAAGAATTTGAGAGAGAGAGAGAGAGAGAGAGAGAGAGAGAGAGAGAGAGAGAGAGAGAGAGAGAGAGAGAGAGAGAGAGAGAGAGAGAGATTCATAGCTTTCGTCCTAGCTGTATTTTTTCTTTTCTTCTTATTATTATTATTGCTATTTCACTAATTCCAACAAATGAAACTAGTAAAGTTAACATCCTTATAAGCAACTTCACACTCTATTGTCTTCATAATGTTATTGTTCATGCGTCTGTCTATTCAGGCTTAAAAATGCCAGCCTCGCCCTCTATAGATTTTTCCTCAGCTGAGCCAGTAAATATCTACATATACTTACTGAACAAAACAAAACAAAAATATCTAACTTTCCGAATAGATTGGCCATGAATGATACATTTTGATTACAACTAGTCTCCATTGGTTTGGTGTCATTCACTTTGTAATGAAAAACTAAAAACAAAAAGTAAAGTGAGATTTCCACATGTCACGTTGGTAGTTAAAACTGACTACATGTGAATAATTAAAATGGTGAACATATACGTATCTTTATTTATGATCCCTTATGCTAATATATATATATATATATATATTAAAATAAATATATAAAGGTTTTCTACTTATTTGATGACAAAGGAACAGTCACAACCATTTGGTTTCATGCATGCGTAAGCGCAAACAATCTTCGACTTTCCTTGCATTTTAAACAACGTCACCTGAAGATTGTTTGCGCTTACGCATGCATGAAACCAAATGATTGTGACTGTTCCTTTGTCATCAAATAAATAGAAAACCTTTATATATTTATTCTATTATATAATAGCTCTATTTTTATATTGAACACTCTACCAATAATACTGCATTTTGGCACACCGTTCCAGTAAAAGCTGAAACAGTGACAATCCCACACTAATATATATATATATATATATATATATATATATATATATATAGTGTTCAAAATATCATTGATAGAGTATTTATATTTGAGTTAAGGTAGCGTGGACATGGAGTCAATACCTGGTAACTGACCAAACTGGTTTGAAGATTTCATCGACGAAAATATTTCAGTATCCAGGTCATAATTCCATGTACAAGCTACCTTGTTATATATATATATATATATATATATATATAATTATATATATATGTGTGTGTGTGTGTGTGTATGTGTGTACACTGCGTACGTGAGTATCTGTATTTGTGTACATGAATAATATTCTATATATCATATATATTCCAACCCCTCCGCACGAGTAGGATGTGACAAAAGGTCAATTTGTTGAGCGGAATTTAACAGGTCTGAATTCAGGGTTTTCTTTCTTCTCGACTATCTCTCTGTTATATATCTATCTCAGTATGTAATCTATTTATCTATCTATCTATTTATCCATGTGTCTATCTGTGTTTATTTATTTATGTGTGTGTGTATGTATGAATATCTGAGTTGAAGGATGCTGTGTATTTATGTGTGTGTATGTATGTATTTATTTATGTGTGTGTGTATGTATGTATTTATTTATGTGTGTGTGTGCGTGTATGTGTGAATATCTGAGTTGAAGGATGCTGTGTATTCCTGTATTCATATGCGTGTTTAATATCTCCCTTCCTTCAATTTTACACTTTTTGTTGAAGTGTCGATGAAAGTGCCGTGATCGTGTCCATCACCGAAGTTGAAATATATCTAGACTTAAAGAGATAACAAGACGCCAAGCAAAGCACACACACACACACACACACACACACACACACACAAAGTAACATTACATTACTATTAACATCGCCAACAGGCCAACTGTTTTCAGCTCGGCTGCCTTTTTGTCTTGGCACATCGACAACTGTGTGATTTTTTTTTTTACAGGAACATTTTTTATATTCCCGTTTGCTTTTAATATTCGCTTTATCCTCTTATCAACATTGTTGGATAGGATTTTGGTGAAACGACATCGATAACTTGTCTACCCAGAGAGGGGTGGGGGTGGGGGTGAAAGTTTAGCTGCCGGACATGGAGGCCGAAAAGGAGGAAAAATTGTGATATTATAAAAAGAACCTGGTAACTCTAAAGTAGGAGCATTCCCAAAATGACCAAGCAAGTATCTGGTATTATTAGTATTTTTGTAATTTAACCATTGTACTTCTTTTAACAATAACAAAATAGATATAATTATTCTATCTGGATGTATAGATAAATTATTTATATTATATCTACATCTAGATAATGAATATTATGCTTAAGTACTTTTACAATATCACAAGTTTTCCTTAAGGGTCTCCATTTTCGGCATACTTGTCCGGTATCTAAACTTTGACGCCCTTGGTATACAGTTTGCATTACAATAAAGCAATCCCCGGATATATTCAGATTTATTACAGTGCGGACCCGAAACTTATAATTCCTTTACAGGGTGATTGAAAATTAACTTCCTATTTTAAAATAATTATATTTTTTATATATGAAGTGACACTGCTTGAGAAGCAAGGATGAACTCATAAGCGACGTTCTCCTGTGGAAGCCAACACATGGACATGCAAGTGTGGGGCGCCCAACAAGAACCTCCATTGACCAGCTATGTGAAGATGTTGGCTGCTCCACAGAGAAACTCCCAGGTGCAATGAATGATAGGGAAGGTTGGCGAAAGATTGTCATGGATACCTGTGCTGCATGCGCGACATGATGATGATGATATATGAAGTTACATTTAAAAAAATCTTTAATGTATATTCCTTAATATACGGCAATTTTTATGCAAGATGGTGCTCCTCCACATTTTGCTATTGTTGTTTATAAATAGTTGAATCGACATTTTCCTGGGAGATGGATGTGTAAACAATATTGATGCAATATACAGTTTTAAACTATTTATGATTTCACTTTATATGCAGTTACATTTTTTTCGATTCTTTAATGCATGTTCCTTAATATATGGTAATCAAATCTGTTGTTGTTGTTTTTCTTCGCCACATTTTTCTATTGTTGTTCGTGAATGGCTGAATCACTATTTTCCTGGGAGATTGATAGGTAGACGTGATCTGCAGGAATGGCCGACCAGAATCCCTGATATAACACCCTGCGACTTTTTTCTTTGGGTTTGGTTGAAGGAGCAAATCTACTCTATGAAACAAACAACTTTAGAAGAACTTGAAAGACGGATACAAAAATTCATTTTTGCCATTCCACAAGAGTTCCTGGGAAGATCTGTTGATGCGATTCCCGAGCAGCTTGAGAGGGTGGAGGCGAATGCTGGTGCCGTGATAGAATTTTAAATAAAACTCCATGTTATGTGCGTTCTTCTCATATTCATTTCTTGTAAAAATAATGATTCGGAAATAAGATTTTTGAAATAGGCAAGGGAGTTTCTTTACAATCTGTAAAAATAAGAATGTTACAGAACCTAAATTGGAATAATAAATACTAAAAAGAACTTATGATTGCAATGGCGGGGAGGTCTAAAATTGTAGTCTGTGTATAGAAAAAAAAAATCAAATATCGAAACATACTCTAAAATAGAAACCGTCAATTAGTATCCGAGTGTCGTCATGGAGTGGACCAGTGCAAGGAAGTGCGGAGCCCAATTTGAATATTATTAATGGAGCCCTCTTCCTTTCAAAAAGTTTTTTTTTGCTTAACAGCATATCAATCTTCATGGGTTATTTAACGTCAATTCCATCCTCATAGAAGAACAGCAGTGGAACTATCTAACCCATAGCTGAGGGAATGAGTGGTTCATACCTTTCCCAAGGGTATTAGTCCGAAAGTGAACATGATAGCACAACTGGAGTTCGACTTTGCTTGCTACGGTGTCGCAATTGATCACGGTAGCCAGAAACCTTTCAAAAAAGAAAAGGTAAAACCCAATTAGAAAATTGTTAGTGGGGTTCTCTACCGAATAAAAGAGGAATTGAGAAGTTCAATCAGAAAATCGTTTGTTGAACCCTCTACCCTGAAAAATCATTTCGAAAACAATGGTTTCTGTTATGCCATTTTCTATGATAATTAAATTATTTAGCCTGACTGGTGAAATTTATGATAGTAGGTATATTTTAATCAGTGTAAGGATTATCTTCCCTTACTTGCTACGGTTTGCAGTTAGGTGGCGTTGTGAGCAAAATATAAATAGGACTCTCCAGTCTTCAGAACTAACACACAAATTGCATTTCCATCCATTTGGACAAGGAGGCTTACCCCCTCCCCCACTACAGGCTTTTTTGTGTACCTGTACACGGGCCTTAATATACTCTATGCTTTTAGAGAGATTTAGCCCACCAGCTATTGGCATTTCCGTGCACAGAATACGTACCCTGAAAATATTCTATGCTTTTATAGACGCAACGCGTCCGTAGTGTCCTTTTTGGAGTACAGAGTAAGTGATGATCTTTATTCTCCATTTAATAGCCGCAAAGTATTTCAAATACTTTTTTAATTTGGGGCTTTCATCTATTCTGTGTTATATTGTTTCTGTTGGAATTTGCTTAGACAATAAAGTCTATTTGTTATAACTCTTTGTCGGGATTTGTTCTATATATATGTTTGTGTCACGCTGAGAAAAATGATAGACACCAACTCTCATTTTCATTTGCAACATCAGTTTTAGGTTTGAAAAAAAAACTTCTTTCGCGGGAGCGCAGGGCCCAAATCTAATCAAATCTTGTTAATTGGCTAAAAACCGGCCCTATTCATCAAAGAAAACATTTACAATATGTCAACAAGGAACAGGCTAGATCGAAGTTAAAATGCCAGTAAGTTTCCAAAAGACAAGAGTGCCATAAACAACAAACATGGAGACTTTATTTGTTAAGTAGATTTGAAACTAACTTGCTGATCGGAATCATGACATTTGCGTTAAGTAATATTTTCAATCATTAATATATATTTAGAATATAGCATTATATATATATATATATATATATAAATATATATATATATATGATTATTTATGATTTATTTTTTTATCTCGTTAATCTCCTATCTGTGTGCTTTTAAACTATAAGATTAACTCCGTAAATGCAAATAAAAAAGACTGTTTTTTCTAGATTCATTTTCAATTTGTTTTCAAGAATATCGAAACTAGTAGGCAAATAATGAACGTAGAACAATACTGAAATCACTTGTAAAATTTCAGAGAAATAAGCAACTTTTAGAAAAAAAACCCAAAGAAATAAACAAAACAAAAAGAAAAACAAAAAGAAAAAAAGAAAAAGAAAAAAGAAACAAAAGAGCACGTAGATGCAAACGAAAAACAGAAACAAAAGAATACCAATATTCTACTTTGTGGAAAAAAAAAAAAAAAACTTAGAGGAAAACATTCTTACATATTCTGAACATGACCATTGTATTTGGTAATTTTTTTTTCATATCTCAAATGAACTTTGCTGTACGAAAAAAAAAATCGTAATATATTTTGATTTGAGAGGCAAAATAGGCTTGCTATGGAAGCTAATAATATTGATAATAATAATAATATGTATATATATGTACACACACACACACACATATATATATATATGTACACACACACATATATATATGTGTATGTGTGTATGTGAGTGAGTGCGTATGATGCATGTATGCGTACAAAAATAAATGAAAGTCAAAAATATCTAAAAGAGGAGATTAGATTATTTTCAAATTCATTTTCTTTTTTTTTTACATTTATGTACATATTTCAAAATCTCCGGTTTGAATGTAATAAACATGCCTGCTTTGTTTGCAAAGGAAAAAAAAAATGATTTTCTATTCTTTATTATTCACATTATTGAAGGTTCTAGCTTGAAATGTGTGCAGTAAAAACTTCC
>CM042144.1:109671862-109709362 GCA_023376005.1 Doryteuthis pealeii
TATTGACACAAAAAAATTGTTTCCTAATCATAACATCCTGTGTTTGTTGTGTTTGTTATATTTTTAAAATATTTTCTTCTCATATATATATATATATATATATATATATATATATATATATCTTATATATATATTAATGTGATTTTATTTTTTGTTTACTGTGGAGTTGCAATTTTGTATTTTGCTAAAATATTTTTAATAGCATAAAGTTTGGTAATAAGTAATAACTAATATCATAAGGTTCGAATTTTATAATGCTGAATTCGAAGTAATAAAATCCTGGTATCGTTGGTTTAGAAGAAAATAAACATCTTATAATAATGTTCGTGTTTACTTATTTATGGGCGATACTGTATATGTTTATGTGTTTCAATAGATAGATAGATAGATAGATAGATAGATAGTAAGAGCCCGAAAATAGCTGGTATTTATATTCCCATCAGGAGACATGAATGTTCAAATAGGCGAAGACGAAAATAATAAATTCTGTTTCCACAACTCCCCAAACAGAAACGGTTAACATCGAGCTGAGTTTTCTCTTGAGAACGTACTTCTATGCCTAAACACTAAATATTATGTATAAATATGTGTATAAATGATTAAAACATGATGTATAGATATGTTTATGAATAATTAGTATTGGATAGGAATGCTAGAATATATATAACTGTGCAAACAAAAGATTATCACAGTAAAAAAAGTGCGTTATGGGACGTTAAGTAAACTAAATAAAACCAAAAACCTAACGAAAAGGAGATAGACTCCTTCGCTATTCAATTGATACCGACAATGAGACACACTATATACTACTTACTAGTATCACATTTCCGGTTCAATACTACTTTTAATAAAATCATCTGTATAATGGTATAGTAATCTTTTTTTTTATCATACTAGCAAGAATATACACCTCCAGGCGTAAGTATTTAAGTTTTAATGTAATGAAATGTATTAAGTTAGAATTATTAACGAAATTAAATAAGAACCAGTATAAAAAGATTGCACTTATTTTGATTATATTTTAATGTAAAATCATTTATAGGATTGATGTTAATACGTTGGAGAATAAAACAATAACATTAAAGATCAATAAGTAATTATTCATTAAACCCAGTATGCAAATTAACCACATCATATATTATTTATTTCTTAGTGTTATATAAGACACATTGTAGAATATTAAATGTACTAATAACATGGGCTGTTTTGAGGCAAATCTAACTTAGATTTTCATAGAGACATCCTTAATAAATAAGATGTATTCTCTGTATTAAGGATTTTGACTATAAATTAAATAATAATTGATAAACTTACGCAATTCATGCAGGTATTGTGACATAATCAGTGACGCAGTTTCGGCTATAGACAAACACCGAATATTCATTATAATAAGATAGGACTCCTCGACTAAAACAATTAACTCTTTGTTTTTGTACAATGCAAAATAATTTCCCCTACTAGTGCTGGTTTAGCTCAGTTGGTAGAGTATTCGCCGAGAAATTGCAATCTTCCGGGTTCAATAACGGTCCTCGTCAACCCAGTTCATGAGTAGCACACCATGGGTAATCTGATCTGTGCGGTAAAACATTTCGGAGTTGACGGTAGGTGTAGCGATCTACCACAGTAAAACAATCTCCCCGTTCGAGCGCTGACGAAAAGGAGATAGACTATTTCGTCATTTGGCTGATACCGACAAGAGGTCACGCTGAAGACTTTACTACACCTTAATAGTAATAAATTTCTGGTTTACTATTATAGTTGTTGGCGGAATGGCCTATTGTCGATATCACCCGGACAGTGAAGGAGTCTTTCCACTTTTCGCTAGACCAGGGGAGATTTTTCTGAGCTGGAGCATCACACATACCATCAACTCCACACTTTTACCGCTCAGATTAGATTACCCAATTTGGGCTACTAATGCGCTGAGTTGCCGGAGACCGGTATCGAACCCGGAACCTTGCGATTCCTTGGTTGCTCTACCGACTGAGCTAAACCGGATTACTTTCATTTAAATAATCTGAATAATTGTATAGCAAATCAATTATTTTCATTGTGTGTTAATCGACAAGAGTATATATATATATATATATATATATATATATATATATATATATTAACTATAGAGTTGATCAACTCAATTAGGAATTACGAATCGATTTTTCGCTAGTAAAGATTTTCTTAACGCTCTACATTAATTGTTGTCCACTTATAAAAAAATCAAACCTTGTCACCATGGTTTCTATCAAATGGAAAGGCCAGTAAAGAAAGAGTCACTGTTTTTATTTTTATTTTTGAATCCTTTACTTATTTTCAGCAAACCTGACTTTTTATGTTTCAACTGCCTTAAAATAACGCCACCAGATGGCGCTCTTATCGATCCTTCTTTATTTAATGCACTTCATTTTTTTGTTAGTAGTTTTATAACAGTTCTCTGGTAATTTCTCTTAATAGGCTAGTGAAAGCCTCTTCACTCTATTCGCTCTTTTAACAAGTGCTTGTATTTATTGAAAGTTGTCGATAAGCAGGAAGCGTAGGTGGTGTAATGTTTATTAGCGTGGAAGATGAACAACGTCCACAGTTTTAGGTAAAATAGTAGAATGGTAGACTGAACTCTCTAATCATGGTGGTTGGCAATTAGTCGAGAAGAAGAACGACGTTGAATTCAAACTGGAGAAGCCAACAGGAAACCGCTCCACTATATCTATTAAGAACAAACGTGGTGATCCACAGGTAAGGAAGACTGTGTAGCGCTATACTCACCTTAAGTCTGAAAGAACGTGGCACTAATCATTCAATAGTAGTATCTGATTTACTGATTTAGATAAAATTTGAATAGAATAAATTTTGTTGCACGTTAAACAAGCCTCAACTGACAAACAATTTTATAAACATATCACTTCTCTCCCTCTCTCTCCCTCTCTCTGTCTGTCTTTCTGTCTCTCTCTCCCTCTGTCTGTCTGTCTCTCTCTATATATATATTTTAAAATAAGTGTATTTTGGCAGCATTTTTTCTTTTATACAAGTTTTGTTGAACTGTACAGACAATTCTTGTCGGACGAGTTTTTGGTTGATCCTTTCTAATTTTCGGGACATCTTTTTGGTGTCGGGGTGGAACTGGTGTAACAGTCCACCAAAGGTTTCGATACGAGCGCTTTCGGCAATACAGTTTGCCATCATCAAGTAGGAAAGGATGGTATGTTTCCTGTCTCGTTTTTAAGGAGAACGAGTAGTAGCAAGGAATTGGAAGTGGGAGGTAATAACAATTGGTAGGGGGAGGTTGTAGGAATGGTAGTGGTTCGAACGAACGATGCAGTAGTGATTTTTGTGGGAGGGGGGCACAAGTTGCCATCGTTTCCTACCTGATGATGGCAAACTGTATTGCTGAAAGCGCTCGTAATGAAACCTTTGGTGGACTGTTACACTAGTTACACCCTGACACCAAAAAGATGACCCGAAAATTAGAAAGGATCAACCAAAAACTCGTCCCACAAGAATTGTCTGTACAGTTCAAAAAAACTTTATATATATATATATATATATTTCTTATTTCTATAACTGACGGCGTGGAAAAAAAACTAGATGGTGCAATGTGTAATAAAAACGTACAAGCTGATATCTTTGAAAAAATATTAAACACTAAAACACCGGGGCTGTATGAAAATAATTGCCGGTATCGTGATAAATGACCTAAAGAAAACACACACACACAACATATATATATTATATATATATATATATATATATATAGTCCTTATATCATTTCGTCATTCATCACCTCTATGCGGACACTGACCGTCGAGGAATTGCCAAGAGCAATGGCCAATAGTGAGAGAGAGAGAGAGAGAGAGAGAGAGAGAGAGAGAGAGAGAGAGAGAGAGAGAGAGAGAGAGAGAGAGTCGAGGAAATCCGATGAGTATGAGGCCTCTCACGCTCTTTATTAACCACATCGTAGTGTATTAGGCGAAGGCAGACTCCGATTACTGACTGGCTAATGACGGTGAGGGATGATCTTAAATGAAATATCGCTGGAACTGTTACAGGTTGGAAATCACCCATTTGCTAGCATCGGATCGCCAGGCATGGTCGGTCTTCCTAAGGGACTCAGAAAATTCTATAGATGGAGCCGACACAATCTAACCCGGGTGAATTTCTGCCACAACAACTAACTGGAGTCTGGCAAGATATCATATCTTTGTAATCTCGAAAATTTCGTGCCACAAGTCAAATTAGAGCCAGTTTAGCTCAGTCGGTAGAGTGTTTGGCTGGGAACCTCAAGGTTCCTGGTTCGATACCGGCCCTTGCTAACTCAGCATATGAGTAACACAGGGATCTGTGTGGTAATGCCTCAGACGCTAAAAACAATCTCTTTGGTCTAGCGCTAGTGAAAAAGGGATAGATTCCCTCGCTGTCTGGCTGATACCGACTTTAGGCCACCCCGACGACGACTTACAACTCCCTCAGTTCTTTGATATTTCTTTTCTTGTAGGAAATAGAGATGTTAACGTTGTCATCGATTATCGATGGTTTACCTTGATTGGCTAATTGATCGATTTTCTTTTCTATTGCCATTTTTGAGTTCAATTTTTATTACAATGATATGAAGATATAAAAGTAAAGCCATTAAAACATTTCTATTCGGATTATTGATTTTTGGCACTTATAAACAACAACAACAATTACTCATAGAATGTTTTCATGACGTCATATCTTTAATACAACATCAAAAGGAAATTTCATAAAGATATAGCGAATAATAAAATTTTAATGGATCTATAGGAAATGTTCTAAATCACTTTTATATGAAAATATATTGTCAATATAATTTTGATAATATACTAGTGTGGGCTGAAAAGTTCA
Organism: Doryteuthis pealeii; assembly: GCA_023376005.1. NCBI lineage: Eukaryota > Metazoa > Mollusca > Cephalopoda > Myopsida > Loliginidae > Doryteuthis > Doryteuthis pealeii. Next base: position 109,676,720 of record CM042144.1, read on the forward strand.
TACGATGACGTCATATCTTGTAAGTGACTTTTTTTACCGATGGAATCTAAGCACTGCAACACCTGTTACGTACTGGCTTCAAATCGTATATGTTATATAGCGCCTTCTTCGCTATTCTAAATCGTGTAAGGTAGTACTGGGGTTTTCACTGTACCCAAAGCGATGTATGTTAGTAGTCGTTTAATGAAATCTACAACACATGGGTATAGTAGAGTTGACTTTATTTCTCTCATCGGCTGGTGGGTGGCGAGCGTGACAATAGAAATGCCCCAGGGTTGACAATGACTACTACTGCTGCTGTGATGACTAGCGTTGGTGAGTGGAAGGTGGCTACGTGACGGCTCACAGCCCATCGGCTGTGACCGTGAGTGCGGTCACTCACTTGTTCTCCGTTCGCCGTCCGCTGTCTGACTGTCGCCTGACGACTCGACCCTCTGGCTTTTGTATTGACGACACGCCCACGCATCTTTATCTTTTGATCTGATAACGGACCTTTGTTATATATTTCTTTATTTTCTCCCTGCTTCTCTGACCGGAAAGCCTCGCTTCCGTTCCCTAACCTCCTTGTTCGCTTTTACCGGGGAAAAAAAAGTCCTTTGTCATTTTTTTCGTCTTTTCTTTGTTTAATTTAACCAGAAATTCCTATTTTCGTTTGTAAAATATACAAAACAACGATGGAAGAAGTGTGTGGCCCGTAAAGCGGACTATGTTGAAAAATAAATCTCATTTGTATTACATGATTGATGTAGACTTTAATAGCAACATTGTTAATGAATAAGATGCTAATTAATATTAAATAACGATTATTTAATAATCATGGAGAATATAATATGAATAACTAAAGGAATTGTGACATAGGTGGTGACGTAATTGCAGTTACATACAAAACGGTGCATAATCTCTATTATAATAACTAGTACAAAATAAAAAACACCCTCCGGGCGGTATAAAAATAAAAGTTTTGAAACATTGCCTGAGGGGTGGGAGTAAAACATTCAATGTCAGCGAGTTTGTACCCTAAGTAAGTAAAATCATCAAATTCATTAAAGGATTAAAAAATAAAACAATTTGAAATGTAAACTTTAAATATGTATTAAAATAAAACAAACTATATATAGATATATAATACCAGTCATGTATTTATTAAAACTTGTTTTAAAAAACAATGAGGACTGTCTAATGTTGCATGTTCAAATTTTGAGTGTATTTATTCTATTTTATGATGATTTTGGGTAATGTGACGTAAGCAGTGACGTAATTTTTGTTAGAGACAAAAACCGGAAGCGAATCTCCATTATTAATAGATTTGAAATATTTTTATAATCATAGATGCAATTTGGTAAAATCAAAAAGTGCCCATTTCACTTAAGGAATAAAGTAAAATATAAATGCCGGACTTCAGCCCTGTCCGGTAGATTTGCTACTGAGGGGCAAAATACGTACAGAGGCAAATTAGTGGAAGTAAACAAATGCTACAAAAAGTCAAAATTTAAGAATATGTGTTATATTGATCTAATTGTTATTGTAAAAAAATGACTCAGCCTAGCGTGATTCTTGTTAGAGCAAGTGTTCACTTTAAACTTAGTTTAAATTTCCAATACAATTTCCAATCTGATAATTATTGTGTAAATTCAGCGTTCGTACTCAACACGAGTATTATAATTTCTCAGGGGAGATAACTAGTGAATGATAATTATAGAGTACTTCTCCATATCTAATCATTTTGTTTGTTTCGTTTTACGGCATACAAACCCTTTTCGAGTCATTTAATGTACAATCAAATCATTTTGATATTCGGTTTACTTACATTACCTGCTATTGCTTAAATGTTCACCCATCTAAGTACTGAACAGACTCATCACTACTTAACTTCGGTGATCTAGCGGGAACGGGTGTTTTCAACGTAACTTGACCGTAAATATATCTATTCATTTGGAATTAATTAAAATTTGACTTTTTATACAAGTGGATATAAACTTGAAATATTAGAAGAATTATATTTATTATTTGTCATGTTAATAATTATTCAGAAAATTCAATCGAAAATCGATCATTAAATATCGATTAACAAATCGACCTAATCAAACAGGAGTGTCTGTGTCTGTTAATGGAATACAATTTTTTGTAATTGTCGGAATTGCAAATCCTCCATATAGAGAATCATTTTTCGATAACAGATTTAAAATTCGTTCTGTTTTGTTTTTTAATTTTTTTTTTCAAATATTTTAATGCAATATTCCAAAAACTGAAATTGACGTGTCAGTTTTTCTTTTATACAAATTACACATGTCAAATTACCAAATAATCATACAGTGTTTAAAACAGCCAATCAAACTGGTGGATTTAAATTCTTATTTACTAAATCGAATAGTAATTTGCCACAAAAACAGAATAAAAAAGTATCTAAAATAGCAAAAATAGTAGTAATAGTCACAAATCTTATAATGGAAATTTGATGTCTGTCTATAACAAAAACTATGTCACAGCTTACGTCACAATACCCGCAAGAATTGCGTAAGTTTATCAATGAATATTTAATTCATAGTCATATCATTAATACAGAGAATTATAAATCTCACTAGCAAATATATGCACCTCCGGTGCAAGTATTTAAGTTTTTAAGTAATAAGGTATATTAAATTAGAAAAGCTAATGAACTAAATAAGAATGCAGATAAAATGATTGGAAACAGAGGGTGCATAATTGAAACTTACTCTTCTATCGCTCTCGTCTTTCATTGCTAAATTTTCCTAATTAATAACTTAGTTAAAATAGGAAGTAAAGAATAAATCAGAATAATATCTTCTCGTTAATCGATTTCTTTTAAGATTTATTGAAGAGATTTTGATCATATCCATTAAGATAAAACCATACAATTAAAAATCAATAATACTAAGCGCATATTTATTAAAATCAAATTTTTAATTTCAATATGCAAATTAGCCTTCCTGTTCACACTGTAAAATGCTATTTTAGTGTATATATAAATACAATTGCATATTATTCATTTGTAGATATGATTAACAGTATTAATAATGTAATACAATTTTATTAGAAATTGAGGTTTAGATAAAAATAAAATCATGGAGAATGTGACGTAAATAACAAAAGGAATTGTGACTTAAGTAGTGATATAGTTTCGGTTACAGACAGAAAAGCACACAATCTCCATTATAATAAGATTTATTAACGATGTCTCTATGAAAATCTGAGTCAGTTTTGCCTCAAAACATCCCATGTTATTAGTGCGTTTAAAATTCTGCAATGTGTCATATATATATCCCTAAGATATAGAGGTTTACATACTATATGGTGTGGTTCATTTGCATATCTGATATCATTGTTTTATTCTCCAAAGTATTAAAATCAATCCTATGAATGATTTTATATCGAAACCAATTTAAATATAATTAAAATAAGTGTAATCTTTTTACATGCGTTCTTATCTAATTTTGTTAATCTTTCTAATCTATTTTATTACATTAAAGCGTAAATACTCAGACCCTTAAAGTGCATATTCTTTCTAGTAAAAATTATGGCCATAACCCAACTGAATCGTATCTTTGAAATTTTAGACATAACAAAAGCAATACCAAAATAATACTCCTACCACCACCGTCTCCGCCCTACTTGCAAAGGAAACCTCAGTACCATCACTAATGTGGTAGAGCAATCCTTCGCTCCACAATGACGCTACAGGATCATCAGCTGTTACTCACCAGTTTTATAACCAGTTTTGGCTGTTGAGGCCGTTCTTATGTGGCGCGTTTTGGGAAGAAATAATTTGGTGGAGCTTATCATTCAGAGTTTTCATTCTTTTAGACCCGTTGCCATACAAAGGTTAAAGAGCCCAGTCATTTATCTACAGCTGGAGAGAGAATAGTTGGAGTCATACCTTTCCCAAGGGTATTAGCGGAAAGGATATATGCACATTCAATTCAACTTTCTACGGCGATAACCGTTGCAATGCCAGCGCCCCCATAGAAAGACAAGAGTCTGTCGATGTCTAATTCTAAGTGTTTCATAAATCTAAAACAGTTCGTCTGTCTGATAATCAAGTTATCCATTAATTCTAATTCTGTCGAGTGATTTCTAAGCAATGACATATTAATTATTCAAAACAGAACAGATCCCTTTATCACCAGGGTATGGCGGGGCTGGTGACGTTGATTCGTCAGGGTGTTGCAGTTCCACACAGCTTATAGACGAGCCGACACATGTTATCATATCCAGTAAGTACATTATCACTTTACGCAGTCATCTTCACAGTAATACTTCTCTATCTTGAAATTATAGCAATGGTCCTAGGTACAATTTAAGGATCAGAATCTGTTTGATTGAAAATTCAAAGTCTATGTTGGATTTGACTGTGGATTTTCTTTCTAATCACTAGCAAAAGATGCGCCCTCCGATCACAAGTTTTAATATAATTAAACATTATATTGAATAGAAAGACAAATAAAATTAAATACGAACACAAAATAGATTACATATAATTTTACTTTATTCTATTTGATTTCAATACAACATTATTCATAGGATTGGTTTTAATACGTTTGAGAATAAACAATAATATCAGAAATTAATAACACCAAGTAATTATTTACTAAACACTGTTTTGCTAAAACTGCTATGCAAATTATTCACACCATATTATATGTAACGATTTATTTCTTAATGATATATAACACATATCGCAGGATTTTAAACACATTAATTATATTGGCTGTTTTGAGGCAAATCTATCTCAGTTACACCTTAGTAGAGACATTGTTAATAAATAAAAGATGGTAATTATGATTAATTAATGATTATTTGATAACCAATGAGAATATAATGTAAATAACAAAGGGAATTGTGACGTTGGTGGTAACGTAGTTTTGGTTACAGACTGATATACTATCTCCATTATAATAAGATTTGACCGCCATGTTTCTTGAACATTATAGCATTGGTCTCTTAATAAATAACAGAATTATTTCCAGTGACTCAGCAGCCTCCCTCCTATTTCTTTCATTTTCTTTTTTCCTCTCCTATTATAACTAGTGATACTTCAATATTCTCATGTCTCAATGTTACTTCATATTATTTCTTATTTAAAGAAAAAACAACATTTCTCTTTCTTTTTTACTTAGTCTTTCTTTATTTACTTTTTCGTGTCCTTTCTTTTTTTCTTTCCACACTTTCTTTATTTCTTTTACTCAATTAGTGTTCCAAGTTGGCAGAAGTGAGATCGAGTTTCATGGCATATATATAATATATATATATATGAAAAGAAAATATCCAGAAGATTTTTATCACATATGATGTTTTAAGGTTTCGTTTTTTGTATGGCATCTGACAGATGTTAAATGCATTATCCGAAAAAAAAATATCCATTGATTTTTATTATTTCATATTCACATATTTATTTCTCTTTGTCCCTCTCTCTCTCTCCTTTTGTCTCTCTCTCTTCTTCTCTCTCTTCTTTCTTTCTCTCTCTCTTTCTCTCTCTCTCTCCCCCTCCTCTCTCTATGTATATATATAGTGGTAAGGCTTGACGTGACCAGCCGATTGATCAGAGGGAGCATCTCCCCCCTTTAGCCTAAGTAAGGGCCAAAGTAGAGTGCTGCATGCAATGGACTACTCAGCCACCAGGGGTCCATCCTTAAGCATCACGGGTCGCCACTCATTTCCAACAGGTAGCCCCATTGGGGGATAGGGGTGAGGGTTACCCTCTGCCGAGGTGCTGTCGGTGTATTTTAAAACCGACAGGGCTGTCCTCATCAAAGATCTCCTTTGATGATAACAGGATTCTATATGAAAAAAAAAAAGATAAAGTAAAGTCGTCGGGGTGGCCTAAAGTCGGTATCAGCTAGACGGCGAAGGAGTATATCCCCTTTTCAATAGCGCTAGACCAAGGAGATAGTTTTGATGTTTCTTTACCGCACAGATTCCTGTGCTACTCATACGCTGAGTTAGTGGGGGCCGGTATCGAACCCAGAAACTTGTGGTTCCTAGTTTGACGCTCTACCGACTGAGCTAAAAAAAAGGGTTCAGGCTTTCCATAAGGGCAATTGGGTAGGGACAATCATATAGGTACTAGGGCTTGACGTGACCAACCGATTGATCGGAGGGGGCCTCTCTGACCGCCCGTATCCCTAAGTAAGGACCAAAGTGGATACTTCCAGTAGAGATGGATCCTTTCTTTGGGATTTGTTTATTTTTTTTACCTTCATGAATATCTGAAGTGTGTTTTTCTATTCTGGCACTAAAGATAGTGTTTAAATTTATATACAAATACTCTTATTCGTTAATCTTCCGACCGTTATCCTCTTGCAACACCCTCTAGTTAAAAATGGGACCAGACAAATCATCCAAGAAGAAATGCGAAAATACAAATTCTGATTATCCAGTGTTGCTTATCCGTCGAATTCAGCCCTATATCTAAACCCTTTCAAATCAATTCTAAAGTGCGGATATATTTGCTTTGTTAGCAGATGGTGGATTTTCTTAAAAATTTGGATCTCATTTGATACGAAAGAATGTTGGGCAGACGTTGCATGTCAAATACATCAATTATTGATCTCATTGATCCGATCACCATTGGAAAGGGAAGGAGAAAAAAATGTTCGAAATACACAGCTTTGTTTTGCGGAGATGGCTCATTTAACGCCATTAATATGGCTTTATCATGGCTGCTGGGATTTTTTAACAACCCGGTTTCGTTTGTTTGTTTGTCTTAAGGCATATCAACCCTGTTCGGGTTATTTAATGCCGAAACAAGTCATTTTGATGAATGATTCTATGTTTCAAGTTCTTAATGTCTTCGATAATTTTCATTAACTTCATTTGGTTTGGTTAAAGGTATAAGAAGAGAGAGAGAGAGAGAGAGAGAGAGAGAGAGAGAGAGAGAGAGAGAGAGAGAGAGAGAGAGAGAGAGTTAAATCAAGGTTATTATAACTTTCTACATATTGAACTGATAATAATAATAATAATACCAGCAAGAAGACCAGACCTAGTGCTGATTAACAAAAAAGAAAGAACTTGTCAACTAGTGGATTTTGCAGTTCCATCAGATCACAGGGTGAAACTGAAGGAAAATGAAAAATGGACAAATACCTGGACCTTGCCAGAGAACTGAAAAAGTTATGGAAAGTGAAAGTGATACCAATTGTAGTTGGTCCCAAAAGAACTGCAAAAGGGTTTGGAAAATCTGGACATCAGAGGAAAGATTGATACCACCCAGAACACTGCACTGTTGCAATCTGCCAGAATTCTCAGAAGAGTCCTGGAGACCTGAGGAGACTTGCTGTCACTCAGACTCTAGTGAAAGACTATCAGCTAACGCTGATGTGAAAACTCAAAAAGAGTGAATAATAATAATGATAAGTGAGGCAACACAAACAAAAACTATGTAGGTTTACAGCAATACCCAAAAGTAGTATAAAATTAGGAAAGAAGAAGGGAAAAAAAGAAAAAAGAAAGAAAGAAAAAGAAAAGAAAGAAAAGAAAAGAAAAGAAAAGAAAGAAAAGAAAAAAAAAGAAAGAAAATAAATAAAAAAGAAAAGAAAGAAAATAAAGAAAGAAGGAAGAAAGAAAGAATGAAAGAAAGAAAAGAAAGAAAGATAAAGAAAAGAAAGGAAGAAAAAGAAATGAATGAAAGAAAAAGAAGAAAAAGAAAGAAGAAAAAGAAAAGAAAGAATGAGAAAGAAAAAGAAATAAAGAAAGAAAGGAAGAAAGAAATGAATGAAGAGAAAGAAAGAAAGAAAGAAAGAAAGGAAGAAAGAAATGAATGAAAAGAAAAAGAAAAGAAAGAAAATAAAGAAGAAAGGAAGAAGAAATGAATGAAAGAAAAAAAAAAAGAAAAGAAAGAAAGAAAGGAAGAAAGAAATGAATGAAAGAAAGAAAGAAAGAAAGAAAGAAGAAAGAAGAAAGAAAGAAGAAAGAAATGAATGAAAGAAAGAAAGAAAATAAAGAAAGAAGAAAGAAAAGAAGAAAAAGAAAGAATGAAAGAAAGAAAGAAAGAAAATAAAGAAGAAGAAGAAATGAATGAAAGAAAAGAAAGAAGAAATAAAGAAAGAAAAAGAAATGAATGAAAGAAAAGAAAGAAAGAAATAAAGAAAGAAAGGAAGAAAGAAAAATGAAAAGAAAGAAAGAAATAAAGAAAAAGGAAGAAAGAAATGAATGAAAGAAAAGAAAGAAAGAATAGAAGAAAGAAGAAAGAAATGAATGAAAGAAATGAAGAAAGAAAAGAAGAAAGAAATAAAGAAAGAAAAGAAAGAAATGAATGAAGAAAAAGAAAGAAAGAAAATAAAGAAAGAAAGGAAAAAATGAATGAAAGAAAGAAAAAAGAAAATAAGAAGAAAGGAAGAAAGAAATGAATGAAAGAAATGAAGAAAGAAAAGAAAAGAAAATAAAGAAAGAAGAAAAAGAAATGAATGAAAGAAAGAAAGAAAATAAATAAAGAAAGAAAGAATAAAGAAAGAAAGGAAGAAAGAAAAGAAAGAAAGGAAGAAAAAAAAATGAATGAAAGAAAAGAAAGAAAGAAAGAAAAGAAAGAAATGAAAGAAAGAAAGAAATGAAAGAAAGGAAGAAAAAAAGGAGAAAGAAAAGAAGAAAGAAAAGAAGAAAGAAGAGAAAGGAAAATGAAGCCTTTTTTTTCTTCTTTCCTTTCTTCAGTCGTTGTAATTGTCCCGGTCAGTATCGAATGGATTTATTCGACAGTCCGTATTTCTTGTTTCAAATGACATCATCAATATGAACGAAGAGATTTATTTTCGCTGTCTCTTCGTTGGATCTGCCGGCGCCGGAATTGATTTTTACTGAAATGTCACCTTAATATATCAAAACTTCAGGAACATCCGTTTCCTGAATTCTCTTTCCAGATGATCTGACAGAATGGAATGAGAAAAGTTATCTATCAATATATCTATCTATCTATCCATCACCGGATTCACGTAAAGCTCCAATGGAATCGATACGTCCAAGTGAGCGTCGCTAATATTAATTGCTAATTTAAACGCAGGAGATTTAACAAATGCTTTACAAGTACATTTCCAGTGGTTGGTTGGTTGGGTTTTACGGCATGTCAACCCTTGTTGGGTCATTTCATGGCAAAGACGTTTTTGTTTTTATTTATTTCTCATGATTACTCTATTTGTTTTAAACATATTTTTCTATTTAACCCATGGATGGGACCCTAACAGGTACTACCATTTCGGATGAGAGTGGAGCTAGGAGCAATGGTGATCAAAGGGTGCTCCACATTTCCCAGACCTCCAGAACTAGAACCACACCATCAGATAGAGTTTAACGTCATTCACAGGACATGTAGACCCTCAGTCACCGCCTTCTAGCACCCATATGATAAAGAGGTGTTGGGGCTTGCCATAAGGGCAAAAGGGTTGGGAAAATCATATAGGTGCTAGGGCTTGACGTGACCAGCCGATTGATCGGAGGAGGCATCTCCGACCGCCCGTCGAGCCCAAGATAGTAACCATAATCGAGTACAAATGTTAAGTATTCTATGTTACTATCGCTCGTGGTCTGGATTGAACCAGCAAACTACAGATAATTGTCACTTAGAACTGTATTAACTCAAACCTTATGTCCATTGTGCTATGTGTCCGACAGGAAACTAAAAAATTCAGACAAATTGTTGGTTGGTTGGATTTTACGGCATGTCAACCATTGTTGGGTTATTTTATGCCGAAGACTTTTTTATTCATTCTTGATTGGCACTAAATTTCGTTTAAACTGAATGTTTTCAAAACATCTTTTTAAAACTCATTTTTTTCTATTCAACTCATAGATAGGACCCTAACAGGTACTACCACTCCGAAGACAAATAGTAAGAAATATGTGCAGGAATTTAACTTTTAAGATTTCGTTATCATTGTTGTATGAATAAGAAAATTGTGCGAATGGAGTTTGGCCCGAACAGAATGTCTTAAAAAAAACTTTTTTTTAAATCATGTCATTTGATAGTTCTCTTCAACTTTGATGAATTAACTGTAATTAACTAAATGGAGATGTTGCGTGTTGTGTTTGAATTTGCATAGGACACGGATTAAAAAACGTCTGTCTTATTTTTCTGTTAATCTTGAAAAGGATCGGAATATTAAAGTGTGTGTATGTATCATTACAATGGGAGTATGCATGCGTTAGAGATAAAAAGCCGAGAGGAAAAAATACAGTCAACTGACAAGACAAAAATAAATTAACAAACAAAAAAAAAATGGAAAGAAAAGATCGAGGATATGATAGAGGCAAACTCGTTACAAAAGATTATTTACATTTATTCTTTTTTTGTAGTGGGGTAGACAGACTACCTCCACAAGATGGACGAGTCTGAGGACTTTTGAGCGGTCAGCTCTCGAAGCTGGAAACAGCAGCTTAAGAGCAACGTAAAACTAATCGTATTTTACCTTAGTCGGTGTATTCAACCGTGTAGCGTATTTCTTACTGGAAAATAAATCTTCTTCTTACATCTACATGTGTATCGACCATCATTGATTCCACGACAAAACAATTTTTAATTGGAATTAATGATTCCACTCAAAATTCCCGTTTCAACCAGAGCGCAACATGCTCCCTCGTTTAAAGAGGGTAACAGTATGATTTATTGTCGGTCAACCTAAACGGGAATGCCGATGGGACTTGGTCAATATTTGCCACCATCAGTTCGTGAAGGCACATTTCTGGGAAGGTCCCGATGTTTAAACACACCTTGTGTCACATCGTCTCATTGCGTTGGATGTAAGTACATAGAGAAAATAATAAATTAATGAAAAAAAAACAAAAAAAACCAAACAAAAAAAAACCAACAACAAAAACAAAAAAACAAAAAACAAAATAACAACAACAACATTAGAATCAAGGCTGGATGATTTAGAAATTCGAAGAAGGATTAAGCATTTGAGTATGATACTGAGAAAGGTGCTTGGGGATGTTGAGAAATTTTTTGTTATAAAGGTGTGTGTTAAAAGCCCACTTCTATTTATAGACTCGCCGAGAACCATCTGATCAACCTCTTGGCCAATCACTGGCAGTACTCTGCTGCTAATACAAAACATAACCAGACAGTACTGCTCATAACTACTGCGACTTTCGTGGACGACGGACATAGGATTAAATCACTGGACCTTTAACTATACACAGGATATGACTTATACGCTGGATATGACTTATTCGCTTACCAAAGGATTCCATAACTCAGGACTTGCTTTGAGCCCTTTTCGACTAGCCAAGGATGGCATTTAATAACTTAACAGGGGATTAGTGGAAATTTGTCACACAGTATCCGTGGATAACCACCAGGCATACAGTATCGCCCATAAATTAGATTAACAATTTATTTCTAAATAAAAAGCCAATTTTCCTCTAAACAAATGATACAAGTATGTATAATATAGAAAATGAGCTAGACAACGTTGTTTTTTTAAAAAATTTTTAGATAAAAATTACTACCCTAATACAAACCAGAAGACAAGATCTTGTTATAGTTAGGAAGAAGAAAAATACTTTAACCAGTGAACTTCGTGGTTCTAGCAGACAGCAGGGTGAAAAGACAACAAAAATTCACAAATAGGTGGTTGTCTCACTGGTTGGTTGGGTTTTTACGACATGTCAACCCTGTTGGATTATTTTATGCCAAAGACATTTTGTTTTATTCGTTTTAGATAGTTTATTCAGTTCATTAAAACTATTTTTTCTATTTAACCCATAGATAGGACCCTGGCAGGTATTACCAGTCTGAGTGGACCTGGGAGTAATGGTGATAAATGGGTACTCCACACTCCTCAGAGCTTAAAAATTTGAACTTCACAATTCGATGCAGTTTAACGTTATACACAGAACACACAAATAGGTTGATCTTGCGCGATAACAAACTATTGTAATTTCAATCATAATCTGTGGTTTTAGAACAATCCTAAAGAATATTGAAAAGGAACTTGAAGAACTGGAGATCCATAGAACTATTGAGACTCTACAGCACTACTTAGAGCGGCGAGAATACTGAGAAGAGTCCTGGAGAACCGAAGAGGCTTGCTTGAACTTAGGTTCTGGTGAAGACCATCCAGCTACCGCTAGTGGGAAAAATCGCAGAGAGTAATGTAATAAGCATTATACGATCTAGAAAGAATATGCACCCACCGAGTGTGAGAATCTAAGTTTTAATCTAATGAATTAAATTAGAAAGACTAACGAAATTAAATAAGAACGCATATAAAAAGATTACTCGTATTTTAATTATATTTCATGTGGTTTCTATATAAGATCATTCATAGGATTGATTTTTATACGTTGAAGAATAAAACTATAATATTAAAGATCAATAATACTAAGTAATTATTTATTAAATCCAGTTTTGTTAAAAACAGTATGCAAATGAACCACGTTGTATATTATGTAAACTTTTATTTCTTAGGGATAAATAGGACACGTTGGAGGATTTTAAATGCATTAATAACATGGGCTGTTTTGAGGCAAATCTAACCCAGTTTTTCAAAGAGACATCGTTGAATAAATAAGATTTATTCTATGTATTAATGACTTTGACTATAAATTAAATACTCATTGATAAACTTACGCAATTGCTAAGGGTATTGTAATGAAAACAGTGACGTAGTTTCGGTTACAGACAGACAGACACCGAATCTACATTATAATAAGATTTTCATAATTGTGTTAATACATATTATAGAAAACAGATTTTAAAGAAGATGCAGAACATAAAAACTGTTCAGTTCTGAGTTTTATTTGAATGTTCAAAGCTTTCATTTTGGTTTGTAATTGATCTATTCCTTTTTATATCGAAAACACGTGCTGTTGTGTAATTTATTTAACGAAAAACAGATTTCTTCGCAAGAAAGACTAACTTCTGTTTCTATTGCTACCGTAATTTACTTTCATTTCTTGGCGAAGTTTTCATTCTTGCTGCACATTGCAAATAAAAAAAAAAGAAGAAGCGAAAAGAAATTGGGATTTAACTCAGGTGTCGTAACGAATGATAAAGCACAACTCTTGTAAGTCAATAAAAGAAACAAAAAGAAATAAGGAAATAAAATAATACATTTTGAAGATATAACAAAAAGATTAAAAAAAATAAAAATAAAAATATGGACAATTTTGTTGTCTTGTTAAACATTTAAAGCAAGATTTAAGGAAAGATGATTTTCACATTTTTATTCTTATTCAAACTAGCAAAATAAAAAGACACCCCCTGGGCGATGTAAAAATAATTTTTTGAAAGATATTGCCTGAGGGGATGGGAGCTGAAAATTCAATGTCATAGAGTGTGTACTATAAGTATGTAAAATCGTCAAATTTATTAAAGGAGTAAAAAAAAAAAAAAATAAAGAAAGAAAGGCAATTTGAAATGGAAACAGTTCCGATAACTTTAAATATTATATTAGAACAAAACAATCTATATATAAATATATAACGCCGGGCATTTATTTATTGAACCACTGAGGATTGTCTAACGTTGCATGCTCACATTTTGAGTATATTTATTCTATGTTATGGCGTTGGATTATGTGTTGAGTAATGTGACGTAAGCAGTGACGCAGTTTTTGTTACAGACAAAAACCGGAAGCAAATCTCCATTATTAATAGATTTGTTATTGAGCATTTGTTTAAAATACGCCTTTACCGTTCGAATATAAACCTATATATAATATTTACGTGATGTTCAATTGTAGCCTGACGGTTATCGTCGAAAGAAATGAAACTTGGCGAACCAAGTTCGAGGCGTGGTAATATATGTTAATATCCCATCTATAGGTTAATAGAAAAAAGTTTTAAAAAAAAGTGTTTAAAAATAAAGTACCCATCAAGAATGGATAAAAAATCTTCGGCATAGAATAACCCAATGCCGTAAAAACCGAACAATTTCAAGTAAGGTCCAGGTATTTTTACTATCTTTTCGTTTTCTTTCATCTTCAACCTGTGATCTGCTGGAACTGTAAAATCTACCAGTTGACAAGTTATCTTCTTGTTAATCAATACTAGGTCTGGTCTTCTGGCTGGGGTAAGGCGATCCGTCTTTATTTCAAAGTTTCAGATAATTTTATGTGTTCCATTCTCAAGAACAGATTCTGGTTTATGCATATACCATTTTGGTGAATGGTCAAAATTTAGTTTTTTGCACAAGTCTCAGTGGTTTCCTTGGAACGGTCACCAACAGATGGTGTTATGTACTATTTCTTTTTTTGTTAACTCTCACACAGCCAATTGTCTGTTTAAATATTTTTGAAGCACACGTAACAGTTACTGTAGTAGGAAATGGACTTGTCAAAATAATTTCAAATTCTGGATGTGACACAAGGTTGCTAGTATAGTAAAAATCAAACTCCAGCCTGAAGAGACTTGTTGGCACTCAGCCTCCAGTGAACCACCAGTTTAGGTGGGTACGAATAATAATAATAATAATAATAATAATAATGTAGCAAACTAGCACAACGAGAATACAAAACTAGACACGACTGGGTTGGGAAGGTGATCCACTGGGAATTATGCAAAAAATTACATTTTGACCATACAACAAAATGGTATATGCATAAACCAGAATCTGTTCTTGAGAACGAAACGCATAAAATTCTCTGGGACTTTGAAATAAAAACGGATCACCTTATCCCAGCAAGAAGATCAGACCTAGTGTTGATAAACAAAAATGAAAGAACGTGTCAACTGGTGGATTTTGCAGTGCCAGCAGATCACAGGGTGAAGCTAAAGGAAAATGAAAAAAAATAGACAAATATCTAGACCTTGCCAGAGAACTAAAAAAGTTATGGAATATGAAAGTCAAGGTGATACCAATTGTAGTTGGTGCACTTGGAACAGTCCCAAAAGGATTGGAAAAGGGTCTGGAATGTTTGGAAATCAGAGGAAGGATTGAAACCATTCAGAACACTGCACTGCTGCAATCTGCCAGAATCCTCAGAAGAGTCCTGGAGACCTGAGGAGACTTGCTGTCACTCAGACTCCAGTGAAAGACCATTAGCTAATGCTGATGTGAAAACTCAAAAGGAGTAAATAATAATAATAATAATAATAATAATAATAATAATAATGACTATCTGGATGTGTAGGGTTGGATATTAAAAAAAGTGATGTATTTGGACATCACTGAAGATTTTAATCTCGCGCTCATTCCGTTAGGGTCAGAAGAAACGCACCATTGAAGTCATTACTGGCACGATCAGCTTTTGTTGCGACAACGGCTTTCTAGCAGTCACAATTGATCTTGGGAGGCGAATAATTATCAATAAGCCCTCGTGTTCCTTTTGAACATATTGGATGCCAAAGTTCGGGTCACGATATAAGACATATTATGATGAACAAAGGAACGAACGATTGTGACAAATCTTGATTAGAATTAAAGAAATTATTAGGATAAGAAAGGGCAAAAAATAAAACAAAAGAATAAAAGAAAGTGGAAAAGAGGAAAAGAAAGAGGATTAAAAGAATGGAAAGAAAAGAAGAAGAAGAAGAATAGGAAAAATGAGCCATGTAAAGAAAAGAAGAAAGAAAAAAGGAAAATAAATAGCGAGAAGAAGAAGAAGAAGAAGAAGAAGAAGAAATCAAGAAGACCAAAGGAATAAGTATAAGGAAGGTTGGAAAGAAAGAAAAAAGGACTTCAGAGTAGAAATGAAGAAAGAAAATAAACGAGACTGAGAGTAACAGAAAAACTCAGAAAAAGAAAGAAACAGAAACGGAATGAGAGAGAGAGAGAGAGAGAGAGAGAGGGGGGAGAGAGAGGAGAGAGAGAGAGGGGGGAGAGGGGGGAGAGGGGGAGAGTAAGAGAGAGAGAGAGAGGGAGGGAGGGAAGGGAGAAAACAACTTAATTTTAAAAAATCAACGGAAAGATAAAGGAAGGAAGTAGAATAAGATGAAGAAATAAAGAGAAGAATAAGGAAGCAAACAAACACCCCTCAATAAAAAAAAAAACAAAATGAAGAAAAGAAAGTAACGGAGAACGAGAAAAAGGAAAGCAGATAACAGTAAATTCTGAGGAAAGAAAAATTGATAAAGAAAAATCGTTAAAAATATAAAACAGAATAAATTTAAGGAAAAATAAATACAGAAATAAAAGAAGAAAAGCACAAGAGTTGAAAATGAAAAAATAAAAAAGAAGAATAATGAATGAGTTAAAAAGGTAATCAAACGAGAAAGAAAGTCAAATGGAATAAAAAACTAAAGAAAGAAAATAGATTTAAAAAAAATTAAATAAAAATGAATAGAAAGAGAAAAAGGAGCATTGAAAAGAATAATATAAAGAAATGCAATAATTTTGAAAATAAAAAAAAAAGGAATAAAAATGCACCGAACGAACTGTAAAGAAATCCAAGTAAGCAAAAAAGAAAGTAATTAAAATGTTCAGGAAAGCTGAATAGAATGGGAACTATCATTTTTTTTCTCTCTTTCGGCAATTTCTATTCTACAGAAATATCGAACTTTATTGAACTGAAATGAGATTTTATGTGATCAGAAATCCGACAATGGAATATATTTTGTCCATGGGAAAGAGTTAAAAAAAAGGCTCAGCGTGTCTTTTCTTTTTTCACCCCAAAACAAAAATCAGGCCATAGTTAGGGAAAAATGCCATCTTTGGTAAGTAATAATCAAGTCTACAGCGATGATATCAGCCCGTAATATCTATTAATTATTCTGGACAATCTATTATTTCTTTTTATAATCGAGAAACGATGAATTGGTTTCTTTGTGTTTCGAATTCGGTCATGGACAGGTGACAAAGGGAGACAATCAAAGAGAACCTCTCAACAATATCTTGGAAAGACACATGGCCTGATTAACAGGATTTGAACCATACAAAATTCTAAAACATGATTTTGTGTGTTTCATCAATGAATGATTTTTATAATAATAATAATAATAATAATAATAATAATAATAATAATAAACTATTAGAATATATAGCCAGGATATAGGGATGGAATTTGGAATTGAAAAGTGTGCTATGCTAGTAATAAAACGCGGTGAAAGAAAACTAATGCATGGAATACAACTGCCAAATCCGGAAAGTATAAAATCACTTGATGAAAATGAAAGCTACAAATTCTTAGGAATTTTAGAAGCGGACAATATCATGCAAGCAGAAATGAAAGGAAAAGTAAAAAAAACAATATCTCAAGAGAACTAGAAAACTTCTAGAAACCAAACTTAACAGCAGAAATCTGATTAAAGGAATCAATACCTGGGCTGTCCCCATTATAAGATACTCAGGACCATTCTTAAAATGGATAAAAGAACTCAGACAGATTGACCAAAGGACGAGAAAATTAATGATCATGCATAAGGCTCTCCACCCTAGAGATGATAGAGATAGATTATATGTGTCAAGAAAGGAAGGGGGAAGAGGTCTTACCAACATAGAGGACTGCTTAGAAACCACAAACCAACAACTCGAAGACTACACAAAAAAGAGCAAATACAGATTACTTATGGCGGCCAACAAAAGTAGATGTGACATATGGACAAACAGAAAAACAACAAAAACTAGAAAACAAAAATGGGAAGAAAAACAACTATATGGACACTTCAAACGACAAATCGGGGGGGGGTGGGGTTGCACATGAAAAAACCTGGATGTGGTTAAGAAAAGGAAACCTTAAAGGAGAAACTGAATCGCTAATTATTGCTGCACAGAATAATGCCATAAGGACAAACTATATCAAAGCAAAAATTGATAAGACCCAACAAAATAGTAAATGTAGACTATGTGGTATAGAGATGAGACTGTAAACTATGTACTATGCGAATGTAGCAAACTAGCACAAATGAAGTACAAAACTAGACACGACTGGGTTGGGAAGGTGATCCACTGGGAATTATGCAAAAAATTAAATTTTGACCATACAACAAAATGGTATATGCATAAACCAGAATCTGTTCTTGAGAACGAAACGCATAACATCCTCTGGGACTTTGAAATAAAAACGGATCACCTTATCCCAGCAAGACCATGAAATCGCATGAAAGCAACCCAATTACAATTGTTGTCTTTTCCCCATGTCAAAAACTGATTTTCAACCTGAAACTGTTTCATGCTCAAAATGCTATAACGTGTGCCGAACAACTGGTGGTCTCAAGCGTCACATGAAAGCTCATAGTGATGCGTATACTGTGCCTGTCGTCACGAGTCCCAAATCTGCTTTAAAATATGCAAGTCGCTGGTGCGACTGAAAAGCCATCAACGAGCTCATGAGCGGTCAATGAATGAAAGAGTGCCATTCGTCTGACAAGACCGCAATCAATATGTATGTATGTAGAGGCATTCTCATAATTTTTTTTATTTTACCCAACCCCTCCAACTTTGACAGGACGCGAAACAAGGTCAATTAGACCAATTGCCGTCCCCAAGGTTAAAAAGCCGTGTCTACCTTACTATTTACCCATAGCTAAGTGGTGGGGAAGAGAATGGAATCAAACAAATTGAAGCAAAAACAGTCTCGTCCAGGAGTTGAACTTGGCTTTCCTAAGACCATAGACATTACGAACGCTTCGAAAGTTTTTGAAAAGACAGATTATTTGCTACTATTATTTGAGAGTTAAAACAGGAACCAATACCCAACAAGTCCCAGATTTAATTGAAATCAACAGAACAACATATACATTTAATCTTTTGTATTATTCGGACTATTGTCCTCATCTTTATTGTTATATACACATCGTTTCGGCCGATGTGCCCTAGAAAAGTCGTGTATGGCCGACCATATACGGAACAAAAAGGGAAATCATCTGTTCTCATGGGATGAAGTTGAGATAATTGATAGAGAAGACCATTGGAGAAAAAGACGTCTCAAAGAATCAGCTCATCTGTTAGGCTATAGTTACCTCTTAAGTAGACCAAGTAAAGAGATGATTAAAATATGGGAACCAATAATTAAAAAGGCATCATTAGATTAAAATCAACAAAAAACGCAATATGAGTCAATGTAAAAAATCATACATAAATATAAAAGGTAAATATTCTTGGTAAAAGAACATTAGGTTTATAAATTCAAAAAATTCACTCTGAATTGTCCATTTGGACACAGCGCAACGGATATAAGAGATGAGTTAATACAGTTCTAAGTGACAATCATCTCTAGGTTGAAGGTTCTATCCTGGCTAATAACATAGAATACTTAACATAACATTTGTACCCGGTTAACAGAATAAGAGTCCACACCCGTGGATTGAATAAAGGGTTCGGTTCGAAGTTCCGTGAAGCATCTAGATTACGACACGAAGGTTCCTGAGTTCGAAGAGAAAGTTCCCAAGTTCGACAAGAAACACCTGAGGAAGACCGGAGAGCGTATAAGCCGAAATGTTGTGTATATAATTATAATTATCAACACAATAGTCCAAATAATATAAATTATCATTTTAAAAATTCAGACAAATAGCATTCAACCTTGTTTTTATTTTTGGTTCTGAATATTAACTTTATGGAATAAAAACAACTGAATTCATTGTTAAATAAAAAAACAAAAAAACAAAAACACAAAAAAACAAAAAAACAAAACAAAGTCTTTTATCATTGTAAAATCTTATTCCGAAACTAACAAGACTCGCTCCCACAAAGTCTTGAAACCGTTCAAATCAAATGGGAAAGAGGCTTCAGAGGATACACGATCATTTTTTAGATTAAAATGAAGAGAAGGAAATAGTTTCACTCAGTAGCTTTTTGGAAATGAAGAATTCATTAACCTTCACATCTATGATTGTCAAAAGAAACCTCAAAGAACGGAAGGAATATGGCGGTAAAATAGACGAAAGATAAAAAGAAAGAAAGAAAATGTCTTAAGGAAAAGAAGTGTGAAGTAGTAAAAGATCAAAGACAACTTTGATATAGTGTGACATCCAACAAAGAAAAAAAGAATGTTTCTCGATAAAGTTAGTATACAACATCCAATAGTCAACCCCAAAATTGGAAGTCTATAATGTATTATTGATGCATTGCCAGTGGAGTGATAACTAGCCTCAAGCACTGAATCAATAGTTGGGAATATTTTCAGTTACATGTTGAGACTACAATCATATTGGTAGTTTTACAACACACACATTATATATATATATATATATATATATATATATATATAATATATATAATCGTCAGGTGAAGATGTTACAAATAGGCATTTGTAACATCTTCACCTGACGATTGTTGATGCATGAAACCAAAATGGTCGTCAATGTTCCTTTGTCACCAAATAAATAGATATGTAAAACCTTTATATATTTATTTTATTATATTATATAACAGCTCTATTTTATATTGAGCACTCTACCAATAATACTGCGTTTGGCACACCATTGCAGTAAAAGCTGAAACAGTGACAATCCCACACTAATATATATATATATATATATATGTATATATATATATATATAGTATCAACAAAATGTAATAAAACAAACAGGAATATTTTTTTTATATATGTTATTTATTCTCAACTAGTTTCGACCTTAGGACATCGTCAGGAGAAAATTTCTTATTTGAAGAAATTGTTTTTAGATTTTTTGAAAGGGAGCATTATGGAAGAACTATAAAAATTGGAGTATTTTTGAGGGTTTGACATGCTATTAAAATCCGGGTAGAAGAGTGTTAGTAGTAGCAAGTCCATCTGTTCCGTGAAAAACCTATATATATATATACTAGAAAGAAACGTGACCCGTTGGGTCACCCATTGAGCCCGGGTTAGATTGTTGGAAAAATCACATGATGAAATGATTTCTTTAATTTAAAGTTCACCCAAACTGTCCAAATACGTTATTTAAACTGGAGTAAACATTTTCATTTGACCAAAGGAAAAAAAAACAAGGGAAGAGTCACTTAGTTAATTTCTAATTACAGGTAATTAAGATTTTAATCATGGATATCTATGACAATCTCTCGCCAACCTTACCCTATCATTCATTGCTCTTAGGAGGTCCTCTGTACAGCATTCAAAGTCTGCTCAGAGTTTGTCAATGTATGTCTTTGCTCACATGTTCACACTGGCGTGCTGATTTCCATAGAAAAATTTATCTTAAGAGTTTTTCCTAAATCCTCCAGCATGTCTTGTTCATCTTACTCGGATGGTTTGTGTGATAAGTGGCAAGTGGCTATACAGCTGCTTTCTCTTGGAGTGTTGCTTCCACAACTTGTTTAAAATTACATGCATTCTTGAGCAGTTCCCATCTAGCTTACTCTAGGCTAGGTTAGTGTCCAAGTGGTGCAATCGTACAGTAGCAACAATACAACTATGGCTTGGTAGAAAACTTTTTTCACTTAAAGGGTGGGGGAGTCAACGTTTGCTCATTTGAATGAAATTCCGTAATTTTTTAAATATCTAGAAAAACTCAGTAACTACCTTTATTCAACATGAAATATTTTAAATTGAATATTTATCTAATCTATTGAAAAAAGGAGGCTTAATAATCATGTTAACTAATACATGTTTTCCGAATTTTTATATATTCCATTTTTTTTTTTGGGGGGGGTGTTCTACTAACAATTGTTCTCATTTATTTACAGCAGACTATAAAAAGAATTACTGGAAGCCAAATAATTAAAAAATATCGGTTTCAGCTCTTATTTTTCTTAAAGATGATTGTGCTACATTTTTTAGGGTAATTAACTTAAAAAGAAAAAACGCCTTTTGGGACGAATTTAATTGTCTAAAAGAATATTAAAAATATTAGATATTTAAATTTAATTTTTATTTTTTTTACTGGTGTCCATAATGTTACTACTTTTCGACTAAAACAAAAATCTGACCTTAAATAATGAATTTAAATAATTTTGATTCGTTTTTAAATTGAAAAGCCAACATTTTGGTGCATATCGCATAAATGCGTTCTGGCCTCCTGGCCTAAAAAATAAACTAAGGGGTTCCTGCTCAAAATCCGACCCGTACTACTAATGAACTCCTGTTTGAAGGCATTTTTCCCGAAAAGTTGATGCGATATGAAAGCGATATTTTGCGCATTAGGTCTTTTTACAAGTAAATGTACATATTTTACCTCCCCCCTTTAAAATATTTACCGGTTTGAAGGCGTTTTTATAGACATAACTTTTTATGGGGATTTTTTTTTCATCGACAAGCAAATGTATACCCCGCCTTTTGAAATCTTTTTATTTTTTCGGTATTTTTATTTTATTTTAATTCAAAACATGAATTTTGCCGAGTTTCGCCAATAAGTTGATTTGAAATAATTCTCTTATTTAGATTATTATCAAAAAGCAAGTTTACTAATCATTAAATCAGACAGATTTTCCGATTTTTTGTATATATGTATATTTTACAAACGGTTGTTCGCATTTATTTACAGCAGACTACGGTAGAATATTCGGCTAGGAGCCTCACGGTTCATGGCCTTCACCAGTTCAGCGTATGAGTAGCTCAGTGATGTGTGTAGTAAAGTGATGGGCCGATGGAAGGTGTGGCACTCGACCTATGACGCCAAGAAAACAATCTCCTTGTCTAGCGTTAGTGAAAAGTGGATAGACTCCCTCGCTGTCCGGATGATACCGAATTCAGGACACCGACGACTTCACTTTGAAAAAATTTACTGGACAAATAAAAGTCGCGTCAGCTACAATTTTAAAAAAAGTTTAGGGGTTTGGGATTGCAAAATCATAGCTCACACATCTGATTTTTCTATTAAAAAAAACTCCTGCGTGCTTCAATTAGAAATTAATACGGATATCATAGTCGCAGCAGAAACACCAAAAAAGGAATATTGAGATTGAGGATAAGCCAATTTAATAAAAATTAAATACTTATGTTCTTAAAAGTATAAGTAAATGAAATTATTTGGAAGCACAGAATTGGATTTGTTCTGTATTATAAACTGTATAAACAAAATAAATTAAAAAAGTTATAAAAAGTGTATTGCGTTTCTTCCTTCAATGTGGCGTAAACTAATCAAGTGACATTTTGATCGTACCATAAAATAAAGTTGTTATTTTTTTAAATTAAAAATGGCCCGACATTATTTAATTGAAATATAAAAGAAACTAAAGCTTGAGGTTTTTATTTATCTATGCTTGTTTAATATCTTGTTTTTAGTTAAAATAAAAAAAGCATATCTAAATGTTTTTTTTATTTGTTGGAAAGGTATATATTAAAATAAAATGAAGACTTTAGCAGATTGAAGGCATTTTTATCGACAATTTTTTAAGCCAGATTTGTATCAAGTGAATGTAAATATTTTTGTAAGTGCACTCCAATACTTCAAAGAAGGAGGAGGGTTAAAATATTTTCATTTACTTGTACAAAAAAAAAACTGAAGTGAGTAAAATATCGCATTAACTTTTCGGAAGCACCGATTTTTTTCAGCAGGCACCACTTCAGATTGGGGAATTCATTCGTAAGTGGGGTTGTTTTATCAACGCCTAGATGTTTTTAAGGCGGGAGGCATTTTTGCGAATAGCCCCAATATTTTACATCTCAAAATATAAAAGGGGAGGGGGGTAAAGTTGAATGATATGAAAAAATAATTAAGTTTGGAAATGCAATAACTGATGCATTTAAAAATGCATTCATTGATTAATCAAGATTGAAAATTTCATTAAAATCAGATAATTACCAGATTTGTCAATTTTTATTCAATCGGGTGGCGGTGGGTAGATGTGTTTTGTAAAATAGAGATCTGCCATTATAATTTATAGTATAAAATGTATTAAAAATGAATTACATGTTTAATGTGTAAAGACAAAAAAGGGGCATATCGTATAAATTACGCCCTAAAACACTAAAACGTGTCGAGGAAACTTTTCGGAAGGTACTTCCGAAAAGATTCCTCGATACGTAAATATTTTAACAACCCCCATCGCCATATTTAAAAATATTCTTAGCGGTTTTGAAGGTGATAAAAAGTAACCCACCCCCAGGTTTTTATCAATAAGTAAATGCAAATATTGTTTCCATTTTATTCAAGACAGTTAAAAAAAAGTTTCGAAAAATATATTTTGTATTTAAAAAGATCCAATAGAAAATATATTTACTTGTCGAGAAAGTACGGGGGCGGTTTAAAATATCACATTAACCACTCAGAAAAACGCCTTAAAGAAAAAAAAAGGAGTTGATTAGTATTGCAGTGTTTTTTTTTTTTTTAGGAAAAAAAAAAAAAAAGAGTTGACTCGAACAGAGCTAAAAGTAAAATTTAACTACAGTGCAGTTATGTTAAACTCTTCCAAAAGAAATTTTAGCCCGATTAACACAGTAATAAAGAGCTACGAACACTTACCACAAGAAAAAAAGAGAAACAAAAAGAAATTAAAGAAAAGAAAATTTAGCCCGACCAAAACTTCTTTCTATACCGCGTTACACCACCTTTCCCCGAGGTCACAACAAAAAACTATCCTTTTTATATCTACTGGAGAGGAGGCTTTCTTGCACAGGTGATTCCAATACATGTCAGTGGGGGTTACGACACCACCTGCTATCCCCTAATCAATTTTAACATAGTTAAATATCTCTAGCACAATAACACTCTCATTCTTACTCATACATAGAGAGGGTGAGAGTAATGCAGAAGGACAGAGAGGGACGGGTCAGCTGTTGACTTAATTGCTAATTACGACTAATTAAAACCAATTAAATTTGAATTTTTTCAAACAATAGTTAGTCCTGAAACCAAGGAATATTTCAGTATAAATTTTGTGTCAATAACATGAATAGAAAAATCCTTATGGAAGAGAAAGGTGTTTATCTCAGCTTTAGTATAATAATAGATAGATATATATATAATATAATCGTCAGGTGAAGATGTTACAAATAGGCATTTGTAACATCTTCACCTGACGATTGTTGACGCATGAAACCAAAATGGTCGTCAATGTTCCTTTGTCACCAAATAAATAGATATGTAAAACCTTTATATATTTATTTTATTATATTATATAACAGCTCTATTTTATATTGAGCACTCTACCAATAATACTGCGTTTGGCACACCGTTGCAGTAAAAGCTGAAACAGTGACAATCCCACACATATATATATATATATATATATATATATATATATATAGTATCAACAAAATGTAATAAAACAAACAGGAATATTTTTTTTATATATGTTATTTATTCTCAACTAGTTTCGACCTTAGGACATCGTCAGGAGAAAATTTCTTATTTGAAGAAATTGTTTTTAGATTTTTTGAAAGGGAGCATTATGGAAGAACTATAAAAATTGGAGTATTTTTGAGGGTTTGACATGCTATTAAAATCCGGGTAGAAGAGTGTTAGTAGTAGCAAGTCCATCTGTTCCGTGAAAAACCTATATATATATATATATATATATATATATATTATATATATATATATATATGTGTGTGTGTGTGTGTGTGTGTGTGTGTGTCTTTTTATATTTATTCATTTACTTATGTATATATCTATACATATCATACACATGCATGCGTACACACACGTATACGCTAACCTACAAATTCCTGCAAATATGAAGGTGACTTTTGTAAGACAATTGTTTTTATTGTTGACGTTTTGTACTTTAAATCCATTACACTCAACTGACTATAAAACACCTAACTGGTATTTTTCCTCAATTATTCCAACAATTAAAGCAATATGCTGTCTATCCAAGATTTCAAATTTGATGGTCTGTCGTCTAGTCAGAGTTGAAAACTATTTTAACAATAACTCAGCCTTGCCAATTCTAACAGAACTCCATTATATTTATCCCACCACAAATTACTATAGACGGAATGTTGTTAATAATTCTATTTTTCGCTTTCGCATCGAGAAAAGGATTTTTTTTTAAAAGTAAAGACCAAGCAAGACACTGATTGTTGTTTACTTTGCACGACAGAGTAGATAATTTATAGAATTTAGAAAAACAAAACGGACATTCTTGGAATGTGATCTTAAGTGTTTATATATATATATATATATATATATATATATATATATATATATATATATATGTGTGTGTGTGTGTGTGTGTGTGTGTGTGTGTTAATATTATATGAGTGGTTTTTATATATATTGTGTATTTAACAAGTATATTTCTTTGTATACACATGTTATTAAAGATGACTGACAAAGATTTAGAGTTGATTTTTTGTATTAACCTTTTCATGTTCGTAAGCGAGATGTCGCAAATAAAATGGAGACTGTATAATAATTGTTAGGAATCAATGGTGTTATATCCCAAGTACATGTACTTTCGCCACTAATACCCATTGTGCCCTTGTTCAAATACTTATCTATTGTAGACAGTAATGTTATTAAGCATTTTAAAAAGTACAAAATCAGATTTTTATTACCTAAGATAACGGGTACCACTAAGGATAATGAGGATTCAAATGACCAAACTAGTTTGTAAAATCCTCACATTTTAGAAGACCTTCAACTAAGCCAACACTCGAAAATTTTGAACACGTACAACCTGAAATCAAAGAAGAACAGTACAATAATTATATGAAGATATTTCTTTCCACAAAGAGTTTGCAAAGTATTTAACCATTTTGAATATATCAATTATCAACTCTATACATCTGGTACAGGCCTGTCAGTTCCTCTAGAATCTATATTCATCCATTCCCAAAGCAAGAATTGAAAGAAAAGAACATCTAGAACTATGATCCAAATGAATGAAAACGCCACCAAACAGCTGATTGTAATCCCGAAAGAGAACTTTCTAGACTGTTTTGTTGAAAAAGCAATTGAAGGCAATTACAATGCGTATAGAATAGAATAGTGTCCAATGTCTAATCAATTTGGAAGTATCTTCATCTTCAGAGACTGTTTTTGAAATGGACGCGGTCTTGTGTGCTTATATACATTTTTGTTTTGGACGTTATAAACATACATCACGTGGAAGGAACATTGGGATGAGAGTGTGAAGTCTCCAGGGAACTATTGATAGCGCCATTGCCCTAGGTAGGCTGCTTTTCTTAATATCCTCAAAAGGATACATACTTGAAGATATTTACTACTTTTAGCTTAGGTGTGCCTTGTAAGTTCGAAAAACATCGTTAATGACCCTTTCATATTTACAATGGCCACAATGCACGGACAAATAATAACTTTCAAAATAAATGACAATTTTTTTCTCTTATTAAACTACTGGCCTTTTTCATAAAATAGATAAACAGTGAGCAGATAATACCTTAAAACAAGACCTCCATTAAAATATCACATTCAAACTGGTTTATATATATATATATATATATATATATATATAAGGACGCATACAGTAGGCTTTTAATAACAGTAAGTGTTACCTAAACAAAAGTAGACACTAACATAACTAAGTTTTAAAAAAGTAATGCATTTGCTATTACGAAAAACTTATCTCTGACACTCCGAAAATAGAATTAATCCCAAACAAACCAATATGTTCATACATTTATCTAAAATTATTCAAATACTTATATATAAAACAATGAAACATATATATAAATCTCTATCTCTCTCTATATATGTGTATATATGTGTATATTGGTAGTTTCTCGCCTATAACATTTTCAAATATACATTGTCTATCAATGAAATTGAGCACTCTTTATCTAAAGATATAACAAACTATATTACCAATATTAGTATATATATATATATATATATATATATATATATATTGAAGGCAATTAAAATGCGTATAGAATAGAATAGTGTCCAATGTCTAATCAATTTCGAAGTATCTTCATCTTCAGAGACTGTTTTTGAAATGGACGCGGTCTTGTGTGCTTATATACATTTTTGTTTTGGACGTTATAAACACGCATCACGTGGGTTGTTAGAACGCCACGCAGAAGAGACGTATTTTCCGTTGTTCAATCAATTTCATTCTTTTCACAATTTATACGCATTGTAATTGCCTTCAAAATATAAATAATAATATACTTTACTTAACAATGCTTCAAGCAAATTATCAAATACTATTAGTTAAATTATATATATATATATATATATATATATATATATATATATATATATATATATATGACTATCTCAGGACTTTTCTGTTTATATATATCTTTCTCCATTTTTCTCTTTCTCTCCCTCTTTCTTTCACTATTTTCCTCTCAATCTCTTCTCTATCTTATCTCTCTGTATTTTTCTCTCTCAATCTCTTAGTCTATCTCCTCTTGCTCTTTGTTTCTCTCTTTCTCTCTCTCTCTCTTAATCTATATCCCTTTTCTCTACATTTTCTCTCTCTTAGTCTGTCTATCTCCCCTCTCTCAGTCTTTCTCTTTCTTACACACACACACACACACATATATATATATATATATATATATATATATATATTATGGATGTGTGTAATTTTCTGGGTTGTTTTAGAAGCATGGAAAAATATGGTAAGGAGTAAAAAAACAACAAAATTCAAAGTGATGAATGTTCTGGATCATCTAAGATAACCCCAAAAATCTCCCCACATACAGTATATATATATATATATATATATATATATATATATAAAAGTAATTGGTAATTTGCTTGAAGCATTGTTAAGTATGTTATAAAATAATAAAATTCGATGGCAATACAATGCGTAAAAAATAAAGACAAAGACATATAAAACATCTTTTTGTCTTTATTTTTTACGCATTGTATTGCCTTCGAATTTTATTATTTTATAATATATATATATATATATATATATATATATATATATATATATATATATATATATATACAAAGAAGCATACACGGACCCACCCAATATATATAAGTTCGTGTAGCGTGGACATGGAGTCAACGGTGCCTGGTTATTGACGGTCTCACGCCTATGCGATCTTCTGGTTTTGGTCTTAAGATGGCATAGACGAGGAAATGTTAGTAACCAGGCACCGTTGACTCCATGTCGACGTTACACTAACTTAATATAAATGCTCTATCAATCATATTGAACATTGTTTACTTACAAAATATAGCACCCACATTATATATATGTATATATGTCCACACAAATTTGAGCATCGTAAATATCTAACATCTTTGCTCTAACTTTATTATGTTAAGATCAAACTGTAAATTTAATGAGTAAAATGTCAAAATGAAAACAGTATTTGGTCTAATAAAATTATTCAAAACCAAATCGCCTGTCATTTTCCCGAGGCAAATATTCTAAAATAATTGAATTCATTCGAAATTATAAAATGCCTTCTGAAAAATTCCCATCACAACGAGAAATAAATAGATTCAACACACACACACGCATGCGCGTTTAGTCATTCATGCATTTCCTTTTCTGTATATTAACCAGAAAATGTAAACAAGCCCTTTTAGCCCGATTCTCACCGAATGAATTTATTTTGGGCTGTTTTCAGAATTTCCTATTATTGAATGAAAAATAACGGAGACAAGACAGTAAGAGGACAACATGGGATTTAAAGGCAATAACATCGAGGATTTATTAAAGTCTAAAAGCGGCTACTCAGCATCACTTGGGTAGCGGAAGGGGGGAGGGCAAAAACCGGTGTATTGATTTGTTTACTTTTGAGATTTACAAATGCTAGACATTTTCAAGTAGAATTTCAATGCTAGTTCTATGTATATTTTGATTTTTAACCATCTTTGAATATAAATACAATCTTCATAATTTTTGCACAAAAAGCAAGAACTGGTGATATTTAATGTGTATATATATTTACTTTGTTGTTAATTATTTTATTTTCATAGTTTCCTGCATATATGCACACCAGCTGCCCTTAACATATGTACTAGAAGCGGCTACCCAGTGTCGCTTGGGTAAGAAGGGGAGGGGGGCAAATATATCTAGTGTACTGATTTGATCACTTTTAAGATTTACAATTGCTAGACATTTTCAAGTAGAATTTCAATGCTATTTCTATGTATATTCTAATTTCTAAATATCTTCGAATATAAATCAAATCTTCATAATTTTTGCACAAAAAGCAAGAACCAGTGATATTTAATGTGTATATATATTTACGTTGTCGTTAATTGTTTTATTTTCGTTGTTTCATCCGGACGGACATTTTATATATATATATATATATACTAACTGCCCTTTATGCATGTATAGACTATGCATTAGAGTCTGTCACTAAGGAAGAACGTAAACCTCAAATTACGGAAAAATTATTTCAAATTTACGAAAATATAACAAATTATACTGCTAATCTTACCTTTAATTTAGATCATATCTTAACATATATTAATACTCGTGTTCCTTAATTGGACGACTGTTATCATCTTGCAACAGTCTTTGGTTAGAAATGAGACCGTCCAATCATCCAAGATGAAATGCAAAAGAGTAAATCCTGATTATCTGGTGTTGACTATTCGCTGAATTTTTATAATGAGTGTCGTCACCTCTGTTAAATAATGGACCATTCTGCTTTCATTATAAAGAAAGGGAAGAAAAAGGACAAACCACACAGAAAAAATATAAGAGAATAGAAGAGATATATAGAGAAGGGGTGAGCGTGTGGACAAAATAATGAAAATATGAAAAGAAAGAAAAAAGACAGTAAGAAAGAGTGAGTTAAATAAAGATTATTATATTCTTTTATATATTGAAGTATTTTGCAATAGTTCATAAGTAAATATATCAAACGTTGTAATAACCTAATTATCATACTGTGGTATATCCACAGGTCCTGCTAGTGACAAATTATTCTGCTAATATATATATGACGCATTTAATTTAGACCATATATAGATATAATCAATTTACACATGATACATATTTTTTTCATTGTACATCTGATTTATTTATTATACTAGACGACTTTATTCTTTCATTCTTTCCTTCTAACTTCATTCTTTCCTTCTATTTTTCATTCTTTCCTTCTTCTTTCTTCTAACTTTTATTCTTTCATTCTTTCCTTCTAACTTTATTCTTTCATTCTAACTTTCTTCTAACTTTTTATTCTTTCCTTCTAACTTTTATTCTTTCATTCTTTCCTTCTAACTTTATTCTTTCATTCTAACTTTATTCTTTCATTCTTTCCTTCTAACCTTTATTCTTTCATTCTTTCCTTCTAACTTTTATTCTTTCATTCTAACTTTTATTCTTTCATTCTTTCCTAACTTTTATTCCTTCATTCTTTCCTTCTAACTTTATTCTTTCATTTTTTCCTCCTAACTTTATTCTTTCATTCTTTCCTCCTAACTTTATTCTTTCATTCTTTCCTTCTAACTTTTATTCTTTCCTTCTCTTTTATTCTTTCATTCTTTTATTCTTTCATTCTAACTTTTATTCTTTCATTCTAACTTTATTTTCATTCTTTCCTTCTAATTTTATTCTTTCATTCTAACTTTTATTCTTTCATTCTAACTTTATTTTCATTCTTTCCTTCTAATTTTATTCTTTCATTCTAACTTTATTTTCATTCTTTCCTTCTAACTTTATTTTCATTCTTTCCTTCTAATTTTATTCTTTCCTTCTAACTTTATTCTTTCATTCTAACTTTATTCTTTCATTCTAACTTCATTCTTTCATTCTAACTTTATTCTTTCATTCTTTCCTTCTAACTTTATTCTTTCAATCTTTCTCATCTTCTTTCATTTCTCTTTTCCTTCCATCCTTCTTTGCTTCCTTCTTTCTTTCTTTCATTATATTTATACACTTATGTGCATATATGCAAAAAACTAATTTCATTTGATGGGGAAATTAATTCATCCAGCATCTTCTCGACTCAGAGAATGAGAGAATATAAATATAAATTTCTGAGAAAAAAAGAAAATTTCAAAAGTTTTGATCGAAAACGAACTTAAGAAAAAACATGTCATCTTCCCAGAAAAAAAAAATCACATCACTAAATGAGAAAAAATCAAAACAAAACAAACAGAAATAGAAAGGAAATCAATGAATTCGTCAGTAAATAAAATTTGCTTGAAATAAAAGTAGACAGAATTCTGTTTGAATGTATAAATAGAAATAGGAAGTAGGGAGTCTATTATAACCGGAAGTTTAAAAAAACATGAACATAATGTCTACTTTCAAGCCAACTCATAGCTAAACAAATATGAATATATATGAAGGAATATCTATGTGTACGTATGTGTGCCAGTTTGTGTGCATGTGGATGTACGTGTGTGTTTTTGTTTGTCTAAAGTTGAGTTAATGTAATCATTCGTGCATGTCTACAAAATATAAGAAAGTCTGGATGTCTCCAACCTCAAAAGTCGTTATTCGATGAAATTTGATGTAAAATTTCTACTGAGTAAAGCAAAAAGACAGAAAGGAGATTATATTGTGTAAATACACACACACACACACATGTATATATATATATATATATATATATATATATATATATATATGCATATAAGCATATATATGAGTTTTATTTATATATATCATCCAAAAACTCCCCCTCCTTTAGCTATGGGCAAATAGTAGAACAGGCTGGGCTATTTAAGTTTGGTTAAGTAACCAGTCTAGGAGGAGAAGAAATTGACCTTGTGTTACATCCTGTTCGTACGGAGACGTTGCCATATATATATATATAATATATATATATATATATATATATATATGAGGAAGAATGAATAAAGAAAAGAAAGAACAGAATGGATAATAAAAGATGAATTTAATCAATATCACTTACACATGTGTTTCGGTCAGTTCATCTCTGTACACGGTTCAAACTATTATTATCATTAAATAAACAAATGAAATGAAATAATGATAATAGAAAAATGTGAAAATATTTCATTTCATTT
>CM042144.1:109714362-109724362 GCA_023376005.1 Doryteuthis pealeii
CAAAAGTAATAAATGAAATGAACATTGTTAAGATGGTCATACTTCTGATGATAACAGCGAGAAGGAAAGAAAGAAAGAAAGAAAGAAGAAAGAGAAGAAAGAAAGAAAGAAGAAAGGAAGAAAGGAAGAAAGAAGAAAGAAAGAAAGGAAGAAAGAAAGAAAGAAAGAAAGAAAGAAAGAAGGAAGAAAGAAAGAAGGAAAGGAAGAGAGAATGAAAGAAAGAGAAAGAAAGAAGGAAGGTAGAGAAAGAAAGAAAGAGAGAAAGGAAAGAAAGAGAGAAAGGAAAGAGAGAAAGGAAAGAAAGAGAGAAAGGAAAAGAAAGAAAGAAAGGAAAAGAAAGAAAGAAAGAAAGAAAGAAAGAAAGGAAAGGAAAGAAAAAGAAAGAAAGAAAGAAAGAAGAAAGAAAGGAAAAAAGGAAAGGAAAAAGGAAGGAAGGAAAGAAAGAAGGAAGGAAGGAAAGAAAGAAAGAAGGAAAATCGCCTTAGTCGTAATCCCTTGAAGTGGTTCAGTGGAGCTGGTTGCAAATTTCTTAAAAGCAGCGATACTAACATGCCAATACCGATTTATTGTGAGAAGGAAGAAAGTCGCCGCGATGTTTCTTTTTGATAAATACAGGTCAATACACAGACAAGGAAAAGGTACAAAACAATAAATAAAGGAATAATAAAAATGAGGCATAAAACAGTAAAAAGACCCCCCCAGACCCCCACCCCCCAAAAATAACACTTGGCAATCGTATTTTGATCTCTTTAGTAGAGAGGAATGCAATATTCATTGGGAAACAAAATCTAAAATGGCTGAATTTAACAAGTAAGAAACAGATTAAAAAATCTTACAGACATTCGGTTAAGTAAGTCAATAATAAAAATTATTATAACTGAATGCACTACTCTTGGTAAATAGTAGGGCAGACTGGGCTCTTTAACCTTTTTATGTCAACCGGTCTAGGAGAAAGTTATCTCTGAATTCAAACTTGTTAAACACCGCTTAAAAAACTGACCTTGTGTCACATCCTGTTAGTGTCGTGCGGGTAAATACATGCATTCACAATCAGACATTATTATCATTACTAGCGGCGCCTGTGGATATACCACAGTATGGTAATTTAATTATTACAACGTTTGACATGTTTACTTAAGAGCTGTTACAAAATAGTTCAACATGTATAAAGTATGATACTCTTGATTTAACTCTTTCTCTCACACTTTTTTCTCTTTCCCCAACTCTTTCTTTCTAATTACATTTTTTCTGTGTAGCATGTCCTTTTTCTTCCCTTTCTATAAAAACGGAATGGTCCATTATTTAGCTGAGGTGACGACTCTAATAAGAAATAATTAGGCGGATAAAGAAACACTAGATAATCAGGATTTAAATTTTTGCATTTCATCTTGGACGATTTGGATGGTTTCAATTGTGGCCAAAGGCTGTCACAAGATAACGGTTGTATGATTAAGGAACATGAGTATTATTTTATTTATTAGAAATTGATAGACGCCCATGAATGTTTTCTTTCCATGAATAAATCAGCAAAAGGTCCACATGGATTGGACAGTAAATAAAATGAAAAAATCGAGATAAAAATATGAAGACGAGTGAATAAATATCGTTGAAGGATCAACTTTTCTATAAGAGAAAATTCTGTATTTTTTATATTAGAATTTTAAAATTTAGATTATTAGCAAGTCCATGATATAGCGGACGTGGAACCGGTGTATAGTATCAACAGTTGTGCAGACAGTGGGGTCCTTCTTTTAGTATATAGACTTTTGGTCTTTCGTTAAGCTGAAACGTAAGGGAACAAAAAAATTAAAAAAAACAAACAAACAAATAAAAATTGGCACTGGGTATTTTTTCGGTGTATTCTAAAACCCCAGCTGACAGGGATGCCCTTATTCATATTGGTTTTCTTTTTCTATACATTTACCAACCCCTCCACATTTATAATTTAGATTATTAGCAAGTCCATGATATAGCGGACGTGGAACTGGTGTATACTATTAACAGTCGTGCAGACAGTGGGGTCAAATTTTATGTACGGAACATGTACGCCGAAAGCGGGGTCTCCTTAAGGAATATTTGTGATACTCTAAAAAGTGCCTGGTACCTCTAACGGTAACCAAGCAAATACACGGTACGATAAGTATTTTTGTAATTTAACCATTGTAAATATATGTAAATAAAAATTAATTATTTCAAAATATTTTCGACAAAGTTATTGTCATAAGGATGATTGATACTATTTTTGTGGACTTGGTCATCACATATACAAGTCTCTCGGTCACACACACACACACACACACACACACACACATATATATATATATATATTGGCGAACGAAAGTTCATTCGGGTCTCGAACCCGGCCAGAGGTAGCTGTTAAACGGTATAACCACACTGATGAGAGGTGATACCTCGAAACACGTGTCTGTGGATTACTTATATATATATATATATATATATACGTGTGTGTGTGTGTGTGTGTGTGTGTGTGTGAATGAGTTAAGCACTATTCAAAAGTTCGAAAAAGTTCAACTGTGAGCACGAACCGAATGTCGTATTAACTTTTGCCGTAACTCATAAAGTTATTACTGTAAAGTAAGTAAAGTCGTCGGGGCGGCCTAATGCCGGTATCAGCCAATCAGCGAGGGAGTTTATCCCCTTTTCACTAGCGCTAGACCAAGGAGATTGTTTTGCATCTGAGGTGGGGCGCCACACCTACAATCAGCTCCTTACTTTACCGCACAGATCCCTGTGCTACTCATAACGCTGAGTTGGCGAGGGCCGGTATCGAACTAGGAACCTTGTGGTTTCTAGCCGAACGCTCTACCGACAGCTAACCCGGCCCTCAAAGAGCTGTAACCTGCACAAATTCACAGTGGGCACAGAACGGAACTACCTTAAAAGGGACAGTATGTGTTAGGGTAAAGGTAGGTTATTTTTAGCATATATATATATATATATATATATATATATATATATATGTGTGTGTGTGTGTGTGTGTGTGTGTGTGAATATATCAAACTCTTTGAATTGAGAATCTTATCTAATAAGTGTATGTCAGACGACGGATTTATTGATCTACATTTGTATATGCGTAGGTACATCAATAATGTCTGTGTCATATTGATGAAAAATATTTTTCACACATATATACACTCACACTATCTCACACCTACACATGCATATATATATTATATTATCCGTATGTTCACGGCATTGCCCGGACTATATAGGGCCCGTCTAAAAAACAAACAAACAAAAAATAGCAACTAATATTGCTAACCATTGGATAGCAGCACTTTTCGCTCGATGTTCATATTATGAAAATTTTACCTATGAAAGTGTAGTCTCGAATCTAAAATATTTATTCCGTTTTCGAACTCTTTGTAAAGAGATTTGTTTTCAATTGCATCCTCAGACGGACAGACAGACTGACAGACAGATAGATAGAGATAGATATAGACATTCCAAATATAGTATGGTATTATATGCACATGCTGCAATGAAAAAACACACAAAACAAAACAAAGAAACATTTGTGCGGTCAAGAAAAGTTTCATCAGATAATGGCTTGAGGGTCTCAGTGTATGGTTTCGGAGTCAAAGCATTACCTTCTTATAATGGAGATTCGGTTTATGTCTGTCAGTAACCAAACCACGCCCCTGTTTACTTCACAATACCCCTAGGAATTGTGTACGTTTATCAATGAGTATTTAATTTATAGTCAACATTATTAATTCATAGAATAAATCTTATTTTTTTAACGATGTTTCAATGAAATCCTGAATTAGATTTGTCTCAGAACAGCCCATATTATTTGTGCGTTTATGTAATATGTCATATATCACTCAGAAATAAAGGTTTATATATGGTGTGGTTAATTTGTATACTGGTTTTAACAAAACCAGGTTTAATAAATAATCACTCGCTGTTATTGATCGCAAAAATTGTTTTATTCCACAAAGTATTAAAATATATCATGTGAATGATTTTATATAGAAACCAATTAAAATATAATTAGAATAATTGTGGTCTTTTTATATGCGTTCTTAATTTCTTTAGTCTTTCAAATTTAATCAATTTCGTTACTGTTGTGGGGTTTTAAGGGTCAAAAATAAGACAAACGACTGGTAACAATGTATACAAATGTATTGAACAAAAGGAATAGAAATTTACAGCAAAGAAAATGGAGATTGTGTCCGACCAATACAGTTACGAGCTGACTCGCATTTGCTTCGTTTTTAGCCACAATTGTTCCTATTACTTATAGTAGCCGTCGGCGCATTCCATTTATGTCCATAGGTTATATCACCTATAACAGTTACATTAAAACTTGAATACTTACGCCCGGAGGGTGCATATAAGGAATTAAAATATAATTAAAATAAGTGTAATCTTTTTATATGCGTTTTTATTTAATTTCTTTAGTCTTTCTAATTTAATGAATTTCATCACATTAAAAGTTAAATAGTTACGCCCGGAAGAGGCATATTGTTGCTAGTAGTACTGAGTGTGATCACTAAACAATATCTTACAATAGAAGCAGACATGGTTTTCCGTCATTTCCTTGTAATTCCAGATCTCAACATTGTCGCCTTGACGTCTAATCCTTTGTTGTCATTCACAAGTTTCCAGCAGTGAAGCGTTAATTCACTGATTTCAGATTTGAATTAAATGACCTCATGACACGTCATTAAATTGAAGCTCAATAGAATTTCAGAGGAAATTTCCGGACAAAATCACAATACAAGATCTCAATAAGTAAAAGTAGATAAAATTCGGTAGTTGGTTGGTTGGTTGGTTGCTTTGTTTTACGGCATAACAACCCTTTTAGGGTTATTTAATAGCGAATCAAGTCATTTTAATATAAGGTTTCTTACAGTACATGTTTTTGCTTAAATGGTCACCAATCTAAGTATTGAAGAGGCTCTTCGCTGTTTAACTCCAGGGATCTAGTGGGAACTGGAGCTTTCAACGTGACCTGACTGTAAGCAAAAATTCGGCGGAGTGACATATTGTCAATATCAGCCGGACAGCGAGGGAGTCTATCCCCTTTTCGATTAGTGCTATACCAGGGAGATTGCCTTTGCATCTGGGGTGGCACGCCACACGTTCTGTCAGCTCCCCACTTTACTGCACAAATCCAAACTGTGGTACTCATGCTATGACTTGACGGGGACCAGTATCGAACCTGGAACCTTGTGGTTTCTAGGTGGATGCTCTACTGACTCAACTAAATATTATTTGAATTATATGAGGTGATGTTGTCACCTTTTTGTAAAAATACAGACAACGTCCTAAATGTTGAACATGACGGCCATCTTCTTAATATGTTGATTAGTCCAAAGTTTCAACACTTCGAAGTGCCATCATCAGTAGAACCCACTCAATCACAATAAGGAACTGCACAGAAGACTAGACAAAGATAGAAAAGAAACTCGACAGACATGAAATGTCCGTCTTGTTCAACACAGAATGCATATATATATATATATATATATATATATATGAAAGTACGTAAATAAACAGTGTGTTTATTTGATATGGCTTTTATCCGACAATTTTTGGAGGATATGTGCTTAATGGAAGTCATACCTAATTCTTGAAAATTAATTAGTTAATAATTAATGAATTTAGGCGGGCATATATTTTCAAGTGTAAGGTTAAACAGATCGAGAAAATGTCAATCCCTGAATGTACATTTCAACCTATTAGGTCTCATCAGCAAGGTTATAGACATGGGAGACTGCTCCGTGTGTGACTCGAAACCTCGACTGTCAAGCTGACAGGCGGAGATTCTAGCCACTACACCAGCTTGCCAATCCCAAATTCTACGTCCGTTTTGAACTTATTTATATTCCACTTTTTTTATTGACTTCCTACACGACAGTATGAAAGTACGTAAATAAACACTGTGTTTATTTGATATGGCTTTTAGCCGACAATTATATATATATATATATATATATATATAGTTTGCTTTATCTATAAGTAAAGAGTGCTCAATATCTTTGTTAGAGCATATATATCTTAGGGAAGACACAAAGTCAACGCCGCTTGGTAACAGTCAGATTCTTGCCAATGCGATTTCCAACAAAAAATGTGAGTAGTTTGATAAAACTATTTCTCCTGTATCTAATACTTATTAGATACAGGTGAAGTTTTTAACTTGGCAATATTTTTCTTCTTGCGTGGGAGAAGAAGCTGTCATCAGCAGGAGTCTTAAAGAATTCACAATAATTAGCGGAATGCCATATTATTGCAAGACGTTAATAATCTCATAGGATTTAAATTTCAAATTTAAAAGAAAAAAATCGACAAATTGCCTCGTTTAGAATAACACATCACATTTAATTAGAAATTATTAATTAGATTTATATATGCATTTCTTCAAAATGGAAATAGGAAATAATTTCATTGTCAATTTCGGTCTAATAATCTGAACAAAAACAAAATCTTTTGTGTTACTCCTTTAAATTTAAAGATATTTCTCCCCAAAATTCAGTGAAGTTTTCCAAAGAATTCTTATTAACTACATAATATTCAGCCCTGTCGACTGGGGCTTTAGAATACACCTACACCTCGGCAGAGGGGTAGACCCACCTGCCAATGGGGCCACCTGTTGGTCGTGGGTAGCGACCTGTCATACTTAAGGATGGAATAATTAAAGTCCAATTACCGTCGAACTGGGAAAACAAGGCAGCAAACGGTTGTAACTCAATACAATACCGAAAGCCACAAAGTCCATTGCAAAATGACAGAGTATATATAAGACTCCACAATGTCATTCAAGTCAAGCAGTCAAGCAGCCAATCAAAACTCAAGGAATGGAATCACCCAGATTCATGGATGGATCATTCTTGATTCCTATTTATACCAACTGTCTCGGACACTGCTGGAGTGGTACTTAGCTGCTGTTATTCAAACCAACAGTAGGCTAACTGACTTCAATATGGCGCTGCGGGCAGGATTCGAACCTGGTGACTGAGCAGTCCATGACACGCAACACCCCACTTTGGCCCTTACTTAGGCTAAATGGTCAGTCGGAGAGGCCCCCTCCATTCAATCGGCTTTTCAAGCCAATCCCTAGCACCCATATGATTGTCATAATCCTATTGCCCTTACGGCAAACCCTAACCCTTTTTTATCATGTATGTACTAGAAGGCGGTTGCAGAGGGTCTTAATATACTGGGCATGGCGTGAAACTATCTGATGGTGAAGTTCCAATTCTGGAGCTCGGAGGAATGTGGAGTACGCCTTCATCAGCAATTCTCCCAGGTCCACTCTGACCCAGAGTGGTATTACCTGTTAGGGTTCCATCTATGGGTAAAATAGAAAAAATGAATTTAAAAAACGTGTCTATAAAAAATGAATACCCATGAATTATGAATAAAACAAATTGTCTTCGGCATAAAATAACTCAACAAGAACTGACATGCCGTAAAATTCAACCAATACTAATAATTATTTCTTTAACAAGATTATACATAATTCCAGACGTTTTGAATAACTAAATTAACAGAAACAACTCTTACCCTCTTACTCTTACTGAGAAATACTTTTACTATCATTATAATCAATTCAAGTTTTGACATCTTATCCGGCATGGGCGATTATTTCAACTAGTATATATAAACTGTGCAAAACAAAATAAGTAGACAGAAGATGAGTTATTCTGTGTTCTGCCCAAAAAAAAAAAAAAACACAAAAAACACAAAAAACCAAAAACCAAAACAAACAACAACAACAAAAACCAAAACCAAAAAAAAAAAACACTCCCCCCCCCAAAAAAAAGAAAGAAAATGATAATGCAAAAACAAACTACGGATCGAAATCTGTCGATATTGTTGATCAAAAAGTGTCGAGAATTGGCACTGACTTCCTCGGGACGATTAGAGTTGCTCAGATGCGCACGCATATTTACTTAATCTTTAAATTTAAAAGAAATGTAAATTCTCAATACTTTTCAACATACCTCGAATGCACACACATATGTAGGTATGTATGTATAATATTAGTAATAGTAGTGGTGGGAAAGAGTTAAGGTTCTACCATGGTCATCATCTCATCAGACATTATGTTATACTTATGTCGATGTTATTCTTTATTTAAACTGAGATAAACGATTGAATGTTATGCGTGCTTCAGCAATTGGAAAAATATGAACTAACATAGCATTTAACTAAAGAATGGCATCAACTTTGTTAACTATAAGACAGGGTCCTGATGAGATCATTGAGATCGAAACCAAGGTAGACCCTTAAATCTTTTCCACAATTACAAATACTAATATTATTATTATTACTGTTTTTTCTTTTTATATATTTTATATATCTAGCACTATTGTCAGTGCAACAGGAAAGTTAAAGCAGCAATTGGATACACACACACACACACATATATATATATAAAATCAATTGTAATATTATGGATTTGGACTCATAACTTAAAGTTTCATGATTATGCAATCATCAGATGAGTCAAATGGTTGAGATCTTAAAAACCAGTAGTCAAATGGTTGAGATTTTCTTTAAAAATTTTAAAGAAAATCTCAACCATTTGACTACTGGTTTTTAAGATCTCAACCATTTGACTCATCTGATGATTGCATAACCATGAAACTTTAAGTTATGAGTCCAAATCCATAATATTACAATTGATTATAAATCTGCTCTGCTTTATTAGCATTGAGCACCTTTTCATGCCAATACTTTTCTCAT
Organism: Doryteuthis pealeii; assembly: GCA_023376005.1. Classification (NCBI taxonomy): domain Eukaryota; kingdom Metazoa; phylum Mollusca; class Cephalopoda; order Myopsida; family Loliginidae; genus Doryteuthis; species Doryteuthis pealeii. The sequence goes on from CM042144.1 coordinate 109,723,084, forward strand.
TCATTCTTTATTCATTATATATATATATATATATATATATATATATATATATAGGTCGAAATGTACATTAAGGGATTGACATTTTCTCGATTTGTTTAGCCTTACATTTGAACATATATGCCCGCCTTAATTCATTAATTATTAACTAATTAATTTTCAAAATTATGTATGACTTCAATTAAGCACATATCCTCAAATATATATATATATATATATATATATATATATATATATATATATATATATATGCAAAAGTCTTTGGCGACTTTAAGCAATTGTAAATTTCTAATACCATCCAACTTATAATAAGATGTTTCACTTTTTGTGTTACCGATGAATCATAAACTCGATTAGAGTGGAGAGAGGCGAAGATGCGAGTCGACCTTCAGAAATGGCTGTGAAAAAGTTTTGGGCCACATGACCTTTTGGTTTTTGATTTTCTTTTACGACATTATTGATAAATATTTTGGCACATCATCAACACTTTGAATTATCAACTAAAGTAAGATATATATATATATATATATATATATATATATATATATATATGGTGGTTGTAAAATAACCCCTTTCCCTATTTAAAAAATCTTATAATCTCTTTTTGAATCAGTATTTTTACAAAATATTAATATAAGAACACACATAACATGGAGTTTTATCTAAAATTCTATATGGGCACTAGCAATCGCTTCCAGCCTCTCAACCCGCTCGGAGATCGCATCATCTGATCTTCCCAGGAATTCTCGGGGAATGGCAGAAATAAATTCTCGTATTCATCGTTTAAGTTCTTCCAAAGTCGTTGGTTTTGTAGAGTAGACTTGCTCTTCCAACCGATCAGATCTTCTTACAGGCCATTCTTGAGGACCACTTCTACCCATCCATCTGCCACGGAAAATGGTGATTCAGCCATTCCCGAACAACAATAGCAAAATATGGAGAAGCACCAGCAACAACACAGATTTAATTGCCATATATTAATAAACATACATTAAAGAATTAAGAAAAAATTAACTGCATATAAAAAATTGTAAATAGTTTAAAATAAGGAGTTATTTTTTCAATCATCCTATATATATATATATATATATATATATATATATATAAGTGGTATTTGAATTGAGTCCAGAAACATAATTACGAGTATTAACATTAATTATGTATGTATACATCTATCTAGCCATCAATTAATATATATATATATATATATATATATATATATTAATTGATGGCTAGATAGATGTATACATACATAATTAATGTTAATACTCGTAATTATGTT
>CM042144.1:109729362-109734362 GCA_023376005.1 Doryteuthis pealeii
TATATATGGTAGTTTCAACCAAGGCAACTAATATAGGCAAAGGAAAACTCTGAATTTAAACCATCGGTACGTATAAAATTAGACTGTCACATACTACTCGTGGTGCAGGGTTTGGGTAAATACACGCATATATATATATATATATATATATATATATATATATATAGTAAATGAAGAAAAACTCTAAACTTGCTTCATTACAATAATTTATTTCAACCGTATTAATACGGCATCTTCAGGTAATCACAAGAACATGACTCTTACTGAGAATTTATCAAAGTAACATCGCTTTTAAATCTATCAATTTGGGGAAGGGAGGGTAGGTGTCTTAGTTTGAAATGGACAGGATTAGTTTCTTTGAATGAGGCGGGGAGGTCTATGCTTTGAATGAGGTGTGGCTTAGATGGGGGAAAACCACACCTTATCCATAGCATAGACTCGTGACGTCAGTGGTTACGTAGTTTTAGTTACAGACACATAATCTCCATTATAATAAGATTTACTTATTTATTTGTTTGTATGTAATTTCATCTAATATTCTACAAATTAGCAGGTCCTTATACTACCGTATGATAATTTAATTATCAAAATGTTTGCTGTATTTACTTAAGAGCAATATAGTTCAATATGTAAAAACTATAATCTTGATTTAACTCACACACTCTTTTTTTCCTTACTTCTTTTCATCATTTCATTATATTTGATTGAAACAGATTAGCGTTATCGCTTCCGTGCACACACCACTCACTATCTTTCTCCAACTCTTTCTTTTTTCTTATATTTTTCGGTTTAGCTTTCTTTCTTTGTGATAAAAAGGGAATGTTTCATTATTTAGCTGAGTTGACGACACTCATAAAAAAATAATGATAATTTGGCGGATAAGCAACACCAGATAATCAGGATTTACATTTTTGCAATGTCATCTTGGACGTTCTCATTTTTAACCAGAGTGTGTTGCAAGATGATATCGGTCGTACAATTAAGGAACACGAGTATTAATATAAGATGGACAATAATAATGAAATAAAAGGCAATATATACAGACGTTTATATCTAGACTTTGTTTTTTAAAAGATTGTTAATATACTCTCCCTCCAGCTATGGGTAAATAGTAGGGCAGACTGGGCTTTTCAATCTTTTTTAGGCAACCAGTCTAGGAGAAGGAAAACTTTGAATTCAAAATCTGCTAAACTCCGCTTGGCCTTGTGTCGCATGTGGTTCGTGTGGAGGGTTTGGTGTATATATATATATATATATATATATATATATATATAAGGACTGCTAGAATAGGTGAACTGAATGATGTGAGAAAGGACAATAGGTCGATGTAGGGACTCAGTATGTGTGTTCTTAAAAGATTGTCAACAAATACAAAGTCATATATTTTTCAGTTGTCATTATAGACAATTCTATTCTCATTTTCAAGTGTATAGACCAATAAAATGTGTCTTTTTTACTTTCTTGCACTTCATCTTAGACGATCTGGACGGTCTCATTTTTAAGCAGAGGATATTGCAAGATGATAACGGTGGACATTTTAAGGAACACGAGTATTAATATATAGATTTTCTTTGTTTCGCACGCCAATGGGTCTTTCGTGTTGTTATTCTTTCCTCGACCCAATCGACCCGTCGTCTCTTCGATAATTATACCTGCAGCCTTCTTGCAAACACAGCGTTCAATATCAAAGACTTTTATCCCCTTTTTTCTTTTACTTGAATGATAAACTAAGCCAGTGCATATTTTTGTTCCATGCAAAAACCAAAACCAAAAAATTCCAAAAGCAATATTTGTTAAAGCTTTCGTTTTTATCTGGTTATAGTATGTTTGGGATTTGGAATATTTTTGTGTGTTGCGTGAAGAATGACAAGTAACAACGTTAAAAATTGACATTGAGCCGAACAGAAAACGAAGCTGAGGAGAAAAAAAAGATGTCGGAGATATGCAATTTACGAAGAGGAGCAAAATAAAGAAAGTTTTCTCGTTGACTCACGAATCGTTGCTTATTCAACACAAATAATAAAAAAACACTGTTTATATTTTCGCTTAAATTATCAGGCGTCTGTTTTAATAAGTTGGCAACTAAATGGCACCATGCTGACGTCTTGGAGATTATTCGATGAGGATTTGCAACTATAAAAGGAATTTTCTTTGAGAAAAAAAGAAACCTTCAATTAACTTTGAATAAAATGCATCTAATTCGTGGCCTAGGGATTTTCTTTTTATGCTGGAATGTTTTAAGGCTGTAATAACAAATTTGCGAATTATAGGCAACAAGGATGTGTGTGCACACAAGAAGGCCGGTCTATAACGTAATACAATACTGACCGTGTAAAATGTATGGGTGTTTACTCTGTGTAAATGTAGATGATATGGGTAAAAATATAAACAATCCAGGATTGAATCACTGAAGCCGTCATGAGCACTTATCTTGAGCCTTTCTCTTCTTCCTCCTCGTAGGATAGTGTCACTCGAATGACCCGGTACAAATTACTACCCACTTTTATGGTTTGTTGGAGGAGTCGTTAAGCGAATCTTCTCTCTCACAATAATCGTGCAGTTCGTACTTGATGATTTCCCTTCCTCATGCGATCTTATGTCACTTAGGCCAGGGAAAAGGGTTTATGTCTTCTACAGAGACTATTTTCCAGATTTTCAGCCCAAAACATAGGGATGCTTATTATACACGAGAACTATATTATTGAATATTGTTTTCGACCACATGCTACACCATATTTGGGATGAGATAACCAAAAGTAATATCTATATTTCACACTAATATTTTTTTCTACCGTTAGAGAGAAATATCAATTGGAATGTGTGTTTGTTTATAATTTCGTTTCTCCTAATGTGAACTTATTCATCCTGCAAGTTTAAATACATGCCTCTGATTGGTGTCCTAGGGATGTTATTATTTGAATTATTCGGACTATTGTCCTCATCTTCATTGTTATCTGTACAACGTTTCGGTCGATGTGCCTTCCGGCATTCTTCGGGTATTTCCTGTCGGACTCGGGAAACTTCTTGTCGTAATCGGGAGCCATCACGGAACTTTGAACCTAACCTTTTATTCAGTTCACGGGGGTATCCTGTTCTCATTCCGCTAACTATATCCGGGATACAGGTTAATTGTGTTAATTATTATTCTATGTTACTGCTGCCCCTGACCAGGATTGAACATGCTGTCTAGAGATAACTGTCACTTAGAACTGTCTTAACCTAACTCCTTTATTCACTTTATTTTGTTTTTATGTTGGAATGTTTTAAGGCTGTAATAACAAATTCACAAATTAAAGGCAACAAAAGATGAATATGTACGAGTAGGCCGCTCTATTACGTCATACAAGACTGAGCGTGTAAAATCTAGTGTGTAAAACCTTATTCAGATTTACTTCATAATACTCGTGTTCCTTAATTCGGACAGACCGATATCATCTTAAACACCCTCTGCTCAAAAAATGAGACCGTCCAAATCGTCGAAGATGAAATGCAAAAATGTAATTTCTGATTATCTGGTGTTGCTTATCCGCTGAATTCTTATTTCTTATGAATGTCGTTACTTTAGATAAATAATGGGTAAAGAAAGAGAGTCGGGAAAAGATTGAAAGGCCATTACTCCCAGGTCCACTAAGACCTATCTATGTGTTAAATAGAAAAACATAAGTTATTAAAAAAATTGTGTTTGAAAAAAATTTAATACCCATTAAGAATGAATAAAACAAACGTCTTCAGCATAAAATAACCCAACAAGTGTTGACATGCCGTGAAATCCAACCAACCAAATTCTGAAAAAAATTACTTTCGTCTTTTAAAAAAAAAATTTTCTCAATTTATTGTATGACCCTCGTAGATATTCAACTGAAATATGCTTATACAGAATGGTATAGAACTAAAGTATAAAATATTATTGACCACCCTATTACTTCTGCCAACCCTGTATATAATTATTTGCTGCATGTAACGTTTGATAGAAACACACGAGTTGTTGAGACAGACAATATCACAAGGTAATGAGACTACAATTTATTTCTATTGCCATAGAATTTGGTCGATGAGATCAATTCTCTTTTTATACATCCGATTCTTTGATTCCAATGGCAATTTCGCCAAAATGTCTGTAAAGATATTTTGAGTAAAGGTTGCCCAAAATACGATTTACGAAAGATTAAAGGCACCACTCCTGCTTATATAGCAACAGTCTAGATGCGTTGGTGGTTTTTTTGGCAATAAGTCAAGATGTATTTGAAAGGAAGAAAGTCCTGTCGGCTGGGGTTTTAGAATACACCAACTACACCTCTGTAAAGGGGTACGACCCCTATGGGGCCACCTGTTGATTCTGTGTGACAACCCTTGATAGGACCCTGGTGGCAGAGCAGTCCATGACATGCAAAACTACATTTAGGCCCTTACTTAGGTTGGACAAGTGGTCGGAGAGGCCTCCCCTGATCAATCGGCTCTTCACGTCAAGCTCTAGCCTCTATATGATTGTTACAACCCTATTGCCCTTATGGCAGGCCACAGTCCCAAACCTTATATATGTGCTGGAATGCGTTGGTTGATGGTCTTAATGTCCTGGGTATGAGGGTATGATGCTAAACTATATCTGATGAATTTCCAATACGGGAACTCAGGGAAATGTGGAGCACCCCTTCATCACCATTACTCCCAGGTCTACCCTGATCCTGAGTGGTAGTACCTATAAGGGTCCCATCTATAGGTTAAATAGAAAAAACGAGTCTAAAAATGTTTAAAAAATTGAGTTTGAAAAAAAAAAAGAGAACCCATCAAGAATGAACAAAACAAAAATGTCTTCGGCATAAAATGACCCAACATGGGTTGACGTGCCGTAAAAACCAACCAACCAACCAACCAACCAACCCTGCTTATAGATAGCAGCAGTTTAGAGGCGTTGGTAGTTTTTGATAACAAGTCAAGATGTATATGATCGCACAGATAAACAAATCCCAGTCGGCTGGGGCTATAAAATACCCCGACTGCAC
>CM042144.1:109736862-109799362 GCA_023376005.1 Doryteuthis pealeii
GACAGAGTGTTTGTTTCTTTTTTAATAACGAGTAATACAAAAGAAACATTCGAAATTGATTCCACCATAAACGGAAATTTTTTCAAACACAAAAGGGTTTCCATTGGCTGGAGGTCACATGACCAGTACAATAAAGCTATAGTCAACAGGAGGTGAGGTTAGTGATAGCCAGTTGCTGAGGGTGGAGGGTCCGGGTTTGATCAGCCCCGATTGGTCCCCTGGGGGAGGAAATCCGATGCTGAAGGATCAGAAATTTTCAATGATCCCAGGTATATAACATCGCTGAGGATTCCCCCTCAATCATCTTATAGATGTATTTTATGATTATATATATATATATATATATATATATGTATAAACATGATGCAGGGTTACTAAGTTACAATATCTCTCAGAATTGATCGTAACATGAAAATGGAACAGTTCCTGGTAGAGGAATGCCTCCATATTTCCCAAGACACAGAGCTTTTTCAGATAATAGTCCTAGTTTTGATAAAGAAATAGACATTCCTTGAGTTGGCCCCGAGTTGGTTGAATATGATTATAAATGACGAATCTTTCAATACTGTCCATGATCCTTTTGGGAAATCGTTCGGTAGTGTGTTTTATCCTTAATGAAGATGAAATGTTGACTCTGATTTAGTTGGATCACGTGGGCAGATTACGTGGAACCAATAGAGTAATATTTGATCCCTTATAGAATTCATTGAAGCTGGTTATGTTGGGCGTGGTTATGTTTGGCACTTACAAGAAGATTAAATGGACTCGCCCGAAAGTTACTTATAGGAAAGTAACTACAAGCTTTTATTTTAAATAAAAACTTCCCGAAAATTTCCAGAGTAAATTTCTTGTTTATATATGCGGAAAATAAAACCGACTTTGATAGCAAAATATTGAATCCTCGGACCATTATGGCCTTTAGGCAACCCTTTTGCGATCTCGATTCATAAGAATTTTTTTTTCATTTACTCCGTCAAAATCCAGTTGTTTGTTAGGGGTTAGGGTTAGGGGTTAGGTTTATAATTAAAAAAAATCGTCTGTTAACAAACAACCGGATTTTGACGGTGTAAATGGAAAAAAATGTCCTTATGAATCGAGATCGCAAAAGGGGTGTCTAAAGGTCATATGGTCCGAATCTTCTTCATAATTCTTTAAAAAAACTAATTATGCTGAAATCACCGGTTCACGTTAGATCACTGAAGTTCGGCACTGATGAGGCTTTTTAATATTTAAGTGGGTTAATACTTAAGCAATAACATGTACTGTAAGCAACCTGAGTCCTTTGTTTATAAAAACTGACTTAATTCGGCATTGAATTAACCAAAAAGGGTTGATATGCCGTTAAAAAAACAATCAAACCAAACAAATAAATTCACACGCACACATAGATGATTCTAACTAAACTTTAACGATCCGATGCTCATCTTTTAATATTTGAAAAATTCGAAACTGTCATGCTTTAAAAATGGCGGTTTTAACTTGTTAAAATACTTACCACTCATATCTTCTTTATTGCAAAGTATTTCTATATAACTCTACTTGTTGGTCTTTACTTACTGACAATCAATATATTAACAGGTTATGATTATTACATAGTTTGTATTGAACTGGTGTGCTATTTCTAAACATGTCATCTTCAATTATGGTTAGACGTGTTTGGTTGTCAGTTTAAGGTGATCGTTCAGAACAAGAAGAATCTTTGTAGCTGAGATTCGTAGGGCGAATTTGAATAACCGTTGTTGGCATTTCCAGATACATCAAAATCTTTTCTTCATCGAGTGAAAATATTCTTTGTCACTTTTGAAGCTAGTGAACACTTTTCGAATTTGTAAACCATTCAGTATCTCAAAAGGTTTTATATACACTTTTATTTCTTTGTATCTTATCAAGTCAAAAATTATTCAACTTGACATTAAATATTCAGAAAATAAAAGAGAAAGATGAAAAAAACAAAAACAAAAACATACGCATACCAATAAAAAAGGGAAAGATAAAAATAGCTTATATGCATACCAATGACTTCAAGAACAATTTGAAAAAAAGGGGGGGGGTCAGTTTTTTTCAACCTACTATTTTGAAGATGTAATTATGCAAATTCAAAATGATATATTTGCATGACATTAATATGAATTTATGCAAATATGTTTTCTGTTGTCTTAAAAAAAATCTAAATGCAGTTGTTGAATCAGTCTACGTAAGGCTAAGAGAATGAGTTCATTTTTTTACACATACACACATATATATACATATATATATATATGCACATACACACGTATATATATATATATGCACATACACACACATATATATATATATATATATATATATGCACATACACACACACGTGTATATATATGATATATATATATGCACATACACACACACATATATATATATATATATATATATATATGCACATACACACACTATATATATATATATATATATATGCACATACACACATATATATATATGCACATACACACACGTATATATATATATATATATATATATATATATATGCACATACACACACATATATATATATATATATATATATATATATATATATATATATATGCACATACACACACACACATATATATATATATATATATGCACATACACACACACATATATATGCACATACACACACATATATATATATATATATATATATATATATATATATTATCACACACACCGCGTATGAAATAAAGTCTTGACAAGCAAATAATTTTGAATTATTTTTCTTATCAGAATTCTCGATAAATTGTGAAAGTAGTATTCTTCATATTCACTAGAGATTGCTCTACACGAATTAATAAAAAAAATCTCGATTCATACTGATTAGAAATTAAAGTAAATAACCAATACATAGTTGTTGTTGTGTCTATTGAATTTTAGTCATTTTCAAAAACAAAAACAAAAAAAAATGAAAATGTATGTTTTAAGTAATGGAAGAGATATGACTTAGAGATACCGAGTAATAAAAATAGAATTTTCAAAACAGGTTGTTTGCTAATCTTTATTATCGAATGAACCATTTCTTAATTGAATTAAAACAGCGAATTTGTCAAAAGAAATGATTTATTACAAATTATACCTAAGAACCAATAATTCAAGAGCTTAAAGTTATTAGCTGCATTTTGATTCGAAATTATCATTACTTTTTTTTCGTAGATGGAATTAATGAAAATCATTCATTAAATATTGAAAAAAGAGATGGAAATTTAAATTAGATAATTTTTTCAGTCGAAAAAAAATTATCGAATTTTTCCTTTGTTAAAATGTGTTATAATTATCATAATGGAGATTCTGTAACTGTCTCTCTGTAACCGAAATTGTATCACCACTGACGTCACAATGTCCTTAGTTATTTATTTATTCTCAACGATTATAAAATAGTCATTATTTAATCTTAATTAGCATTAACGATGTGCCTATCAAAGTCTAGCAGAGTTAAATTGGCCACAAAACTGTCCATATTATTAACGTATTTAAAATCCTGAAATATGTAATATATATCTCTAAGAAATAAAGATTTACATAGTATATGGTTTGAATAATTTGCACAAAACTGGGTTACACAAATAATTATTTGCTGTTGTTGATTTCTAATAATATCATGTTATTCTCAAACATTAAAAGCAATCTATATATAAGTTTATATGGTGTAATGGTTAAAGTCATGGGAAATGGACTCGTCGCCCCGAGTTCAAATCCTGGATGTGGTAATTGCATTTCACTTAGCGCTAATACCCTTGGGAAAGGTATGAATCCTACTCTCCCTCCAGCTATGGACAAATAGTAGGACAGACTGGGCTCTTTTACCTTGGTTAGACAACTGGTCAAGGAAAAGGAAAACTCTAAAGTCAAACCTGTTGAACTCCGCTTAAGAAATTGACCTTGTGTCACATCCTGCTCGTGCAGAGGGGTTGGTATATATATATATATATAAGTTTATATAGAAATTATCATTAGAATAAATGTAATATTTTTATTTCGTTCATATTTAGTTTTGTTAGTCTTTCGAATTCAATATATTTTATTACATTAAAACTTAGATACTTGCACCCACGGAACCCATACCTTTGCTTGTAAATATAATTAATGAAAACTCATTAGTTTAAATGCATTGACAAAGGAGGAAATTATGTTAAAAAATAAAAATTGCCGTTGAAATTATTTTTTCATCATTGAGCTACAGACTTATTGATGTATTTATATTTGGAAAATCCTAAATAAAATTAACCAATACAAAGAAAAATTGCTTAAAATCATATTAATGACTAAACTTGCAAAATTCAAAAAAAAGAAGCTACAAACATTCAAGGAAAAAAATATTCGACTTTGTAATACAGGTAGGAATAGAACATCCATTTTGCATATTTCCAAAAAATTCTTTGTATGTAAAAGAATTTGTATGTAAAAGGTTTAAACGAAACACAGGTTTTCAATTCAATCATTCCCCACCATAAATATAACACACACAAAATTTTTTTTCATAAAAAATGAGATTTAAATGACAGTGGCCTTGTGCCAAACTAAGAAATAATAAAATGTTAAGCAAAAATTTACAATTAGTTTTGCAAAAAACATACTGATTATTATGTTCATTTAGCTCAGGTAACGATAGTCATATGAAATAAGAATCGGTGGATAAGCAACACCAGATAATCAAGATGAACATTTTTGAGTTTCATCTTACCCGATTTGAACGGTCTCATTTTTTACCAGAGGATGTTACAAGATGATAACGGTCGTACAAAAAAGGAACATGAGTATTAATAAATAGATAATCTGAGTTCTGTGTAAAGACAAAAGTTCAGTAATTAATTGCTGTGACTTAATATAAAATATAAGATTCCCAACTCTTGATAGCGAGATTGACCCTCCACGTTTGTACAAACGTTAAAGATTGTGATAAAACGATGAAAAAAATTATCCAATTATTAATACCAAAACAGAAACCGAATATTATCGAACACAAATAATCATTATTTGTCTGTATTTTTGAACAATTTTGATTTCTTTTTCGGACTGTTGTCCTTATCTTTATTGTGGTATGTATGAACACAACGTTTCGGTCGTTATGTGCTTCCGGTGTTTCTGAGTATAGTAATGAACCAGCCTGGGAAGAAATCACTTTTAATAATTTGACCGTTGATCAAACAGGCGTCGAAGAATTTTCAAGATTTCATTAAACAATGACGTCACAGTTTCTTGCATGTCTAACATTCCAACATTTGTCACGAGAAGAATCATTCTCATTTAGGAAAAAAATGGCTATCGGCGTTTACTTTATAACCCAAGGCGTAAAATCCAATGAGAGTCTTTTTCGATATTTTTCCCCTATTGTATTCATTTCTATACTTTCTCTACTCGTTATAAATAATCATTGTGCATTTTTAAATAAATCTTTATTTTGTGCAGATTAGCTAGAAAATATTGTCATAAAGGAAACAGATTTTTTAGTTTTTTTTGTCTCCATGTAGAGACGGATTTACAATATGTTCCGGTAGCGGGACCCATCGGGATGAGGATGCAAGCAGAGACAGTGCAGCCTTGTGAATGATGAAACGTCTCTCTCACACGTATTTGACCACCTGCAAGGCTGTACTGGCCCTGCCTTTTTTCTTTTACATCTGGACGATGGAGAAGAAGGGACAAAGCGAAAAGAGACACTAGACTTGTTCTTGCTCATCTGGACAAGGGAAAAGTGATCTAGAAAAATGTAAAACAGATTTTAAAAATATTTTTCTTAACTTTTTTCTTGATTTCTTTCTTACATATCCCTCGAATGAAAGACTTCTATCTCTCTCTCTCTCACACACATACATACATACATACATACATACATACTGCCTGTCTCTTTTTCTCTCTCTTCCCCCCTCTCTCTCTCTGCCTCTCTCTCTCTCTCTCACACATACACACTCTATGCCTGTCTTTTTCTCTCTCTTCCCCTCTCTCTCTCTCACACACATACACACTCTATGCCTGTCTTTCTCTCTCTCTTCCCCCTCCTCTCTCACACACACATACTGCCTTCTCTCTTCTCTCTTCCTCCTCTCTCTCTCTCACACACACACACTCACTCTCTGCCCCTCTCTCTCTCTCTCACACACACACTCACTCTGCCTGTCTGCTGTCTCTCTCTCTCTCTCACACACACTCACTATCTGCCTGTCTCTCTCTCTCTCTCACACACACTCACTATCTGCCTGTCTCTCTCTCTCTCTCTCTCTCTCTCTCTCACACACACACTCCCTCTCTGCCTGTCTCTCTCACTCTCTGTCTGTCTCTCTTTCTCTCCCCCCTCACTCTCACACACTGCAAAGATTAAAATGCAGAACGTTTAAGATTCTGAGAACCCCGCCCCACCCACTCAAACGGGTTTCATTAAATCCAGTGAAATGATATAAGTCTTTTGCTGACACAAGAAAAACAAATTTCAGCTAATAATTACAATGTCATTTTCATCATATTGTCTAATTGTCTTTCTTTCTTTCTTTCTTTTGTTTTGTTTTTTTAGTGCTTTCTTTTTTCTTTCTTTCTGTCTTTTTTGTGGTTTTGTCTTTTTAGTCTTTCTTTCTTTTTTCGTCTTTTGTCATTTTGTCTTTAGTTCTTTCTTTCTTTCTTTTCTTGTCTTTTTAGTTCTTTTTTTTTGTCGTTTTGTCTTTTTAGTCCGTTCTTCTGTCTTTCTTTCTTTTAATGTAGTTTTGTCTTTTTAGTTCTTCTTTTTTGTCTTTTTCGTTCTCTTTCTTTTTTTCTATATCATTTTGTCTTTTTCCTTCTTTCTTTCTTTATTTCAAACTTCAAAATCTTTCTAATTTGACTTGAGCAACCAAAACTATTCACACGACAGCAGAGCAAAAATTCTGGTCTATAATCTCCATAAAATTATGCATATAACTTTGCCGTCTTGGAAACACCCACCATTTTGGAAGAAAAAAGAATTATAGAGACGGAATCAATAAACCACGATCTGCACAGGAAGTAACTAAACTCGTGTCCTATCCACCCCCCCCACATCTCACAAAAAAGAAGAAGAAGAAGAAAAGAAACAATTTGATGCATGTGGTAAATAGCTTAATACATAAACATAATAACTCAAAAGACTGATGCATTTATGTAGCCATGTATATGTGTCTGTTATCAAATGCTAATAGGCATATAGTCTAAACAAATCAGTTGGAATTTGTATACAACTGCCACCAAGAGCACTCTATGGCGGCCTTTACATACATACAGATGTGTGTATTAAAACAGTTAAAATCCACTTCGAATTATGTGGGTGACGATGGCCGAGCGGTTAAACTGTCCGACTGATTCTGAATCGATCGGAGTTCTATCCCGGCTGTAGGTAGCTCACAAAATGTCCAGCCACACTGAAGAGACTTGATAAGTCGAAACACGTGTCTGTGGATGACTATATATATATATATATATATAAACCCCGAAAATAAATCAGGAGCTGGAGTCCCTAAGGTGGTGTGATGCTGAAATCCAGTGCTACCCATTAACTCCTGTGAAACTACCGTTGCCAAACTGCATTGGTCCCTTACCTTTCCTTTGGATCACAGCGGCAATGAGGAGAGGGTGGATTTGCTGCTTGGGCCACAGCTCATTCTCCATATGAAACCACCCAGGCTATGTAGTTCAAGTTACAAAAACCTTGACACTACTCCACCGTCTTTCGTCGACGGAAGGATGCCAACCAACCATATATATATATATATATATATATATATATATATATATATATATATTTACCAACCCCTCTGCACAAGCAGTATGTGACACAAGGTCAATTTCTTAAGCAGAGTTTAATAGGTTTGAATTCAGTTTTACTTCTAGACTGGATACTTAGGCAAGTTTACAGAGCCCAGTGTTACCCATAGCCTTAAGAAGATTAGTTGTATACTTTTCCCAAGGGTTTTTATCGCTAGGTGAAAAATCAAAAAAGCCTCGGCCAGTGTTTAAACTCGGGTCGATAAGTTCATTTTATACGACTAACCATTACACCACGTACCTCCAACTGCTACATATAAAATATTTATTTTCCAAATTGCGTGAAATCTGCTTTTCCTGTAAATACATTTGCCTGACAACTGACGAATAGAATTTGTTAGCATATTGAAATTTGGCATAAAAATGATAAATTTGCTTTCCCCGTTCGGAAGAGTAGTGTTATATTTCAACATGACACTTGATAGACCTTTGCTGCAAATCATATTAAAACAGAGAATCAATTTTATAAACTTGTAAAAGCTGTTTCTGTCTTTTATCATGTATTGAACTTTATCATCTGATTAGATGATTACATCTCATGTATTTAGATTCCTTTCAAACGACATTTATCATCCTCATATCAAATATGGTTTACATAATTAATATATTCTTTAGTATATTCAGCTAAACTCAAAACCAGACTGGCACCGTGTTTCCCCGAAAATAAGATCTACCTATAAAATAAAACCTAGCGTGGAATCCAGTGACTTGTAGAACAATAACATCCCATAGGATGATGATATCATTTTAGAATGAATTGTCGTTAATTAAGTTTTTGAATAAAAGAACATGTTAATGATACTAATACGGGTGTTAACTACGAATGAACACACATTTGATTCTTCTACCGGGTCACTGATTCCATTTGAATCAATTTAAAATGCTAACCACGCTAAATGTACATATTTTTTCAAATTACTGTGACAATATATTTTCATATAAAAGTAATTTAGAATAATATTATATAGATTTATTGAAATCGGTTATTTCCTATAAGTCTAACACAATCAAAGGGGAACCACTCTTAACTGATAAATTGTTTATTTATTTTCCCATTAAACTAACCCTAACCCCGTCTTCTTTTTTCCTAGTAGATCAATAAATAAATAAATAATTTATCAGTAAAGAGTGGTTCCCCTTTGATCATGTTAGACTTATAGGAAATAACCTTGAAATTTATTTTTAACCAAATTTTTATTGAGCTTATTTTTTTTATTTTTGTGTTAAAAACTAACCGGATGGAAACATTCTAAGTATATTTTTGCTGTGTTGATATATATATATATATTGCAAATAGATGCTACTACCATGTTTCCCCGAAAATAAGACCTATATACAAAATAAGACCTAGCATGATTTTTCAGGATGATTTTGATATAAGCCCTCCCCTTACAATAAGCCCTAGTTGAAAGCGGCAGAACTTTGGAATTCAGTGACTTGTAGAACAATAACATCCTAGAGGATGATGATATGATTATTGTTGAAGTTGTCGTTAATGAGTTTTTGAATAAAAGAACATCTTAATGATACAAATATTAATTGTTTTTCGTAATTTGGGTTTATTTAGAAATTTCTTAAATTTTACTTGGTAATGTCGTTTTTCGATATATGAACAATAAGACCCCCCACCGAAAATAAAACATCCTAATGTTATATTTCGGAATGAAAATTAATATAAACCGTGTCTTATTTTCGGGGAAACACCGTAGTACATGTTAGGGTTAAATAGATTAAAAAAAAAGAGTTTACAAAAATGTGTTTGAAAAAATTGAGTTTGAAAAAAAAAAATTGAACACCCAACAAGAATAAGTAAAAAAAGTCTTCGGCATAGAATAACCCAACAAGGGTTAACATGCCGTAAAATGCAACGAACCAACCAACGTAAACTTAAGTCTTCTTTCATTTTGTAATCATTAATAAGTCAAAAACAGAGACTTTGTAATAAAAGACGAACAAAATAATTGCTTTACTCAAGATTTATTCAGTAGAACTTAACTGTGGTCAAGTTATGGTGAAGGTTCTTTAGTATTTATTGTCAACTGATACAAGGGAAGACAACTAAGTTTGACTTTATCACAGTAATTCAAAACCAATATTTGTACGTTATATTTATTTCTTTATTTCTAAAAACCATCTTTTATCCCCTTTTAATTCTTTTCGTCTCTGTTTAGAGTCTCATCTCAGCCTCGATTTGATTTTGACGCTCACTAAGTCCTTATAGGCAAATCAAGACAAGTTCAAACAAGCCGGAGGCGTTTGTATTAACAGGAGAATAATAAGTGCATCGGAACATAATAATAATAATAATAATAATAACTGCTTTTTTTATGAATAAAGGTTCTTATTTTCTCGATATTTTTTTTTATTCAGCTGAATGTGCTAGGAGCCAGTATTGGCGGATAAAAATGAATTCAATTTCTAAAACTGTCAACAAAACACTTTGGGAAAGCAAGGAGACACAGAGTTCCCCCAGGACAAAATATTTATAGGAATTGAAAACAAAATGTATTTCACCGATTGGATTATCATCATTTTAAAAACCTTTTTTATTGTAAACTAAATTGATATTTTATTTTGCCTGAATTTTTTAGCTGAAGCTTGATAATTTCTATTATTTGGATTTTTCGGACTGCAGTCCTAATCTTTAGTGTTATATACACAACGTTTCGGCCAATGTGCCCTCCGGTTAGACAAATGGCACAACGTATATAGGGGTTGAGTTGATAGAGTTCTAAGTGACAATCATCTGTATGTTGCTAGTTCAATCCTGGCTAAGAGTGATATTAACATAGAATACTTAACATAGCTTAACACTTGTACCGGGGCATTGTTAACGGAATGATAACATTCTACCACAATGAATTAAATGAAGCGTTCTGTTTGAAGTTCCATGAAGGCTCCCGATTATGACATGAAGGCTCCTAACGTCGACAAGAAGGTTCCCAAATTCGAGAAGTAACACCTGAAGAAGGGCTGGGGACACATCGGCCGAAGCGTTGTGTATGTAACAATAAAGATGCGGACAACAGTCAGAAGAATCCAAATAATCCAAATTGTTTTATTTTGTTTTATAAAGAAGGTTTCCTTCTAATACTTCTGTTTTGTGTTTTATATCTTTATTTTTCAATTTAGTTGATCAGAGGGGACCTCTCCGATCGCCCGTCTAGTAATTTCTGGGGTACATGTGTACTTACGCTACATGTCTACACACACTACATTCTGTTCTTGGATAGAAATTTCGGGTAGTGATACTTTGTCTGAGAAAATAGGAATATTAAAAAAAAATGTTGGTTGTACTGTTTGAACGTGTAAGTTGACTGAAGTGTCTTATATTGTTTATCTGTGAAATTCATAAAACCAACAAGAAAATCGTAAACTTCAATGTTGACAGTAATTTGAAGTGACAAGAAGGAGACATCGGAAAATAGCTTAAAATACTTGATTCCTGATTTTTTATTTATTTATTGAATTTCTAATTCAATTGATCTCGGTAAATGATTAATCGGAAAGTTGTTGAAATCTTGAGTGGTATAAAGATTAAGATATATATATATATATATATATATATATATATATATATATATATATAATAAAGATTTTAAAAAAATCATTTTTATAGTGAGTTAGAAGCATTAATTAAAATGTAATAATATATTTTTGAAGGCGAAATAATGCAAATTTATGTTTAAAAACATATTTATTTAATTTTTTTTCTTTTTTTTTTTGGTCCCTTAATATTTTCAGGCTATGCCTATATTCAGAGGGTTGAGAAATTTTAAAAAAAAAATTTCATCTGTATTTGATAAACTCAACTGTGATGTTAATCCGTTGAATGTTTTAATGTAAATGCAAACAAATACAGATGAAATTAAAAAAAAAAAAATTTTCAACCCTCTGAAGATAGGCATAGCCTGAAAATATTAAGGGACCAAAAAAAAACACATAAATTTTAAACATAAATTTGCATTATTTCGCCTTCAAAAAAATATATATATATATATATATATATATATATATATATATATATGCATAGATAAAAATTTCCAATCGACAGGTAAGTTGGGGATGATTCTATTTGGGATACTCTATATCATCTGTATATCATCTGTATATCCAAAATGCATACCAATGCAGTCTTTGAGTCATGTGAGTGGGATTTTGAATGACTGGTTTTAAAAAAGGAGGAAAAAGGTCGTTTCTTTTTTGATTCATTTTAGTTTATAGTCTAATTAATTTTTGACGAGAGAGTCATCATTTATGATGTTACCAGCCGAAATAAATTCATAATAGCCAAAGTTTTTGGTAATTTGTGTATACACCCTGTGACTTTTTAATTTACCAGAAGTTTTCTTTTGATAATGAAAGGGCCCTAAAATTTATTTTTAGTTTGTGTGTGTATGCTTTTATTGTTAATAAAGTATGATTCCCAACATAAAACAATCGTGGCATCAAAAATCTGTTAATATATATATATATATATATATATATATATATATATATATATATATATATCTTATTATAAGATGGCTTTTTTAGCCGACAATTTTTTTTTCAAAAACGCATCGTTTGTGTATTTACTTCTCATACTGTTGTGTAGAAAAAGTCACTATAAGAGGAATAAAAACCTACTTCTAAAAAAACGAAAAATCTATGAAAGTCCGGTTGGTGTAGGGGTTACGGTCCTCGTCTGTCAGCTTGACAGTCAGGGTTCGAATCACGCTAGCTGCTGATGAGGCCTAATAGGCCGAAATGTACATACAGAGATTGATTTTTCTCGATTTGTTTAGCCTTACATTTGAATGGGTATGCCCGCCTAATTAATTAACTTTCGAAATTAGGTACGACTTCAATTAAGCACATATTCTCCCATATATATATATATATATATATATATATATAAATATGTGTGCGTGGGTGTGTCCATTCTGCATTTTTGTGTGTGTCTTCGCGATTATATATGCAGGAAACTGTTACTCGATCTTTGTTTCTAAGGGTGTAGGTATATCTATGTATACGCCTGTGTTCATGAGATCATCTTTCTGTCTTCATCCATTTTCCCGCCTGTATGTGTATGTGTATAGCTAAACGTTTAATGAATCGAAAATATTTTATCCTCTTCTTGAATCAAGATCTGTAGTCTGTTATGACGCTGCCTCGAGACAAACAACTTACAAACAATGGCGACCGAGCGCAATGTTCCGAGCTTTGGCGTTTTCAACGATCAGAAAATCGACGGTTCGAAGAAGCGCCACTGGAAATGAAGAGTCTTAGACTCTTGAAGTACCAACGCTAACGTCATTGGTGGCGGTGGCGGCGGCGATGAACACCGAGTGCCAGTCAAAAGATAGATTTTCCCCGCTTTTTTTATTTTATTTATTTATTTATTTTAAAAAAAAAGCAAAACTTTCGCGCCACTTTTAATTCTTTTTGTCTCTGTTTAGAGTCTCATCTCAGCCTCGTTTTGACTTTGACGTCTACTGTGTCTTGATTGGCGAATCAAGACAAGTTCAAATATGCCCGAGGCTATCGTTGGTATTAACGGGAAAATCGCAAGAGGATTGGACCATTATTGTTTTTACTTTCTTTTGTTTTGTTTATCTTTCAAAAATTTTATAACTGCATTTCTATGAATAAATGGTCATATTATTTTCTCGAGATTTTCTATGCAGCTGAATGTGCTCGAAGCCAGGGAAGGTGGATAAAAATGATGATCACAATAAATTCAATTTCTAAAAATGTCCACAAAAAACTTTCTGGAAAAACTTTTAAAGGAAAAGAACAGGTTTACTTTTCTTGTACATACTTTTCTTTTTTCATATTATTTTAATAATTCTACTTTTATTGACAAGCAAGGTGAGACAGAGTTCCCTCGGGAAAAATACTTTTTATAAATTGAAAACAAAATGTATTTCAACGTTAGGATTATCAGCATGTTCAAAACCTTTTTATTTTCAGATAGGGTTGACTATCACAACTCTTTACAGTGCTCTAAAAAGTTATACAAACAACGAACACACACACACACACACACATATATATATATATATATATATATATATATATATATATATATATATATTATTATTAAACAAACCAGCCATTTTTTGTCTGCAGATTTTGTTCCTTGTCCTTTCAAATTGCCGGGTTGATCTAATTATATCTGGAGAAAATTGGTTGATATATTTGCCATAGGTAATTTTCCAAGTACTTTATGCCCTATCGTTGGCCATCTTCAGGGGTGGTTCATAAACCATACAACAATGGGTTGTTCCATTCCACTATTCTATTAATTTGAAAGGACAAGGAACAAAATTTGCAGACAAAAAATGGCTGCATTGTTCAATAATATATGCCTTAAAGAAGAAATGCTGCATATATATATATATATATATATATATATATATATATATATATATATATATATATATATATAATCAAACCAGGGCACCAATTGGCTAGAAACAGGTGAGTAACTTCTTTCAAAATCTTTTATAAACGAGACTGATTTTTGCTATTGGTACCATTTACAGCCAACAGTTAACAACTGAAAATGTTAATGCAACTCTGAGGAAAAAGTGAATAGAAAAATGTTCACACAACTTTCTGCAACTAATTGCTTTATCAATTAAGATTACAATCAGCCAATTTGAAATCCGACCTGTTAATAAAGAGTCTAGGAAAATTAGAATTATGCCAAATTCTTACAAAACATAAAAAACAAACAAACCTTATCTTAGCAATTGCATGCTCCAAGACCTTAATGAAGTTCGGAAGACTGGGCGATCAAAACGATCACGTGATTACAAGCGAATTGATGTGTTTGTGA
Organism: Doryteuthis pealeii; assembly: GCA_023376005.1. Classification (NCBI taxonomy): domain Eukaryota; kingdom Metazoa; phylum Mollusca; class Cephalopoda; order Myopsida; family Loliginidae; genus Doryteuthis; species Doryteuthis pealeii. The sequence goes on from CM042144.1 coordinate 109,751,483, forward strand.
TATTTGAATCAATTAGTGGAATTTATAAAGCCGACAATTAATATCATCGCCTTTTTGCTTAATGACTTATACGGTGGGAATATGTATGATAGAATTTTCATGATCTTTTCTTTTGTTATTGTTGCTTTTGTTGCCGCGAGCAGGTGATGAGTATAGCCAACCCAACCCAATCTAAGACCCAACCTATTTTAAAACAGAATACACATACCATTCAAAATCGATTTAAAGTTGGCTTCGAAACTTATATAGCTAATTAACTTCAACATAAATATCAAATTGTCCGCTGCTGATCTATATATTATACCATTAAATCTCTACTCGTCTGCTCGTAACTAAATTATTGAGAAAATACGATATTGTAGCATGAGAATTTCTATCATAATGTACATCTAGGTTTGCTCGGCGATTAAAAGTGAAAATCGTTTCGAGTTGATTAGGGGGGGGGGGCATATACAGTCATAAAATTTTGCCCATGTTGCTAATTCTGGAGACGTTTTAACTGTTAACCATATTGATTACTTCAGAAGATAAACAAATAAACTTAGTTTTATTGTCCAAGAAATTGACAACAAAAGTATTTGATGGCATCTTGAATTATATCACAAGTGTGAAATCATGTCATGATAATATTTGAAGTTAATGGAAATACTGTTTTGCTTTTAACAGTTTTTAAAATTAAAAAAAAGAAGAATTAAACAATGAGTAATTTCCGCATCGCCGATTTCAAAAAGTATTAAAAGTATTTCATGTTATTTTGAGTTGTGGATTGCCAGAAATTAATTTTTATTTCATGCAAATGTTGAAATTTCATAATCATAATATTCAAATTTAATGGAAACAGTTTTATTTAAAAAATTAAATATTAAGTCCATTCTGCAAAGCCACATTACGGATTCAAATGTCACAATAATGACACTGTTGTTGTAAAATAGGTAAAAAATGAAAGAAGTCATTTATGCATTGCCAATATAAAAATTCAAAATTGATACAAATTTAATTTCATTGGAAGTTTCATGAAATTGTAGAATTTCACAATCACAATATTTTATTTTAATGGTAACAATGTTATTTCAACAGGGATTATACAATTAAATTGTGAGTCTTTTCTGTATCATCAATTTCAAAATTTCAATTTGAAACAAATGTATAACCTTTCATTTTGAGTCTCATTAAAATCTTGAAATTTCACAATCACAATATTTTAATTTATTGGAAACAGATATTTTAAAATAAATTTTAAAATTAAACTATGTCTTTTTTGCATCGCAAATTACAACAAGCTTCCTAAAATACTATTTTATATGTTCATCCGGGGTTCATCACAATGTTGAAATTTCACAATCACAATATTTAATGGCAAGAATTATTTGAACCGCGGTTTAAAATTAAATTCTTTTTTCCAACGGCAATTTATAATTTCAAGATTTCCTTCAATGAATTTCACGTTATTTTAACTCCCATGAAATTTTGGAAATTTCATAATCGTGATATTTTATTCTAACTTGCAAAAGTATGCGACCCCTGGGTGCAAGTATCTAAGTTTTAATGTAATAAAAATATTTGTTATTTTAATTGATTTCTATATAAAAGTATATATAGTATTGCTTTTAACACGTTTGAGAATTACATGATAATATTAGAAATGAGTAACAGCAAATAATCATTTATTAAACGCAGTCTTGTTAAAATCATTATGCAAATTATTCCGACCATATAAAATGTAAATCTTTATTTTTAGAGATACATAACACATATTTCAGGATCTTAAATGCATTAGTAATATGGGAAGTTTTGCGGCAAATCTAACTCAGCTAGACTTGAATATAGACATCATTAATAAATAAGATGCTAATTAAGATTAGATAATGACTATTTTATAATCGTTGGAATATAACTTAAATAACTAAGGAAATCATGATGGCTGTGGTGACGTAGTTTCGGTTATAGACAGACATTCTTCATCATAGTAAGATGAAAAATCAGTTATTTTTCCAGAGATGTTACAATTAGATAATAAATCCTTTCTTTTTTTTTTGTGTCTACTTTTTTAAAAGAATCCTATTTTTGCCTCATCAATTATGGAGTATATATGGTGAAGATGGTTAAACTCTCGTCTAAATTACGCAAAAGGGAAACTAACTCTATCATCTCTTTTTATCAGATATATTTTCCAATGAAAATATCTTCAAATACTATATACATTAAATTTATTTCAAGAAATCGTCATTGACTTCAATCACGGCCACCAGGCGTCTTCGGAATCTTCTGCAAGCTTTTCTACCACACTCTCTCTCTCTCTCTCACACACACATTTATTATATATATATATATATATATATATATATATATTATACAACATTATACAACAACAAACACTATCCCGCCGTCTTACATACCATCTCTCCGACACAAGCTCCATAAAACAACACTTTATTAAAAAACACCCAGAAAATCCACCTCCCCGAAATTAGAAAAATCTTAAACGAAAATACTAAAATTATCTACAAAAATAACAATAAGAAACGCCTACAGATCCTAGAAGCCATATGCATTAAAAATAAAAAAAACCTAACATTAATAAAATAGCCTTTAAAGTCGGAGACAACGTATTAAATATCTTCAATAACTAACACTCACTAACCCCCCTCTTAAAAATAATAGACTCTCTGAATTTGATAAAAGCATAGATAATAAAACTAAAATCAACTAAAAACCAAATTACATAACCCCATGAATACGACTGGAGCAACAGTCGAAAGCGCTCGGGAAATAAGTATGAAAAATATGATGAATCAACTCAATCCAGATTCAAAAAGGATAGCCAGAAGACTGGAAAAAATATCCATACAAAAAATGAAAAAAGAATACTCCGTGGCATTCAATAACACATGTCTTACGAATATATATATGTGTGTGTGTGTGCGTGTGTATACATATATATATATTTGTTGGGATGTGGTAGAATATATATATATATATATATATATATAATATACTTGCAAGAATATGCACCCCGGGCGGGAGTATCTAAGTTTTAATGTAATATATTAAATAAGAAGGACAAACGAAATTAAATAGGAACGCATACAAAAAATTACTTATTCTAATTATATTCTAATTGGTTTCTATATAAAATCATTCATAGGAATGATTTTAATACATTGGAGAATAAAACAGAGATCAATAACACCAAGTAATTATTTTATTATTAATTATTTAATATAAATATAAACTGGTTTTGTTAAAACCAGTCTGCAAATTAACTACACAATATATTAGGGCAACCTTTATTTCTTAGTGATTATATATATATATATATATATATATATATATATATATATGTATGGGTACTACTATGTGGACATAGTAGTTAATCCAATAGGGCTTAATATATTGTGAATATACCGCAGTTTCGGTGTTACTCCAACACCTTCATCAGGGGGATTGAGTGGAATTTGTTTCGGTTACTTTATATAGCTAGACTGATATCTTTTTAATTCTTCCTGAATTTAATCTTAGTAGGCTGGTTAAGGTTAGTGATACGTACAATAAGGCACTACAAAATAGCGGGTACACTAACAATAAAATAAAATTCAGCGAAAATCAACAAAATGAGAAATTAAATAGGAAAATAAACAGAAATAGAAGGATCCTATGGTATAACCCACCATTTAACTTACAGGTCACAACTAAAATCGGAAAGATATTCATAAATTTAATAAAGAAACACTTCCCAAGTAGTCACACACTACACAAAATCTTTAATAAAATAACTTAAAGATTAGCTTTTCCTGTATGGATAGTATAGACAGGATAATTAAAAAACATAACAGGATAATTAACAACCAGGTAAATAAAAATAAAAATAAGGAAGTAAGCAAACAAAAAAGCTGCAACTGCCGAGACCCAAGCATGTGTCCGGTAAGAGGAAAGTGTCTGACCAAAGGAGTAATTTACCTAGCATCAGTAACATCTACCCAGAAACCAGACACCACCAAATATTATGTAGGATGCACGAAATCTGAATTTAAAACTAGATTCACAAACCACAAACACACCTTCTCTAATATTAAACGAAAAAATGCAACAACTTTAGCTAGCTACATTTGAGATTTAAAACAAAACATAACACCGATTATCAAATGGGATTTAATAAAAAAAAAACGAGTGTTTGCCGAGATCTGACTGACCCATGCTTCTTGTGTCTACAGGAAAAGTTAGAAATAATTAGATTCCCAAATAAAAATGACTTAATTAATAAAAAGGATGTGTTCCTAGGAAAATGTATGCATAGATTACGCAATGCATTAGAATACCAATAAGATATAATTGATCAATAAGGGCATTATACAGTACAATTATGATATAGCAGTAACAAAGAAAAACTACGAGAAGAAATAAAGAAATAAATTAAAAAAACTTAGCCATACTTCAGACAAACCGACCCCACAAAGGTCAATAGAGTAAGTTGAAGATAGTGGTAAGGGGGTAATAAAAGTATAATGTTACAGCGTGCTACTACCCACGTAGGTCAAAATAGGAGGAGTTTAACCCCAACTACAAACTAGCAGCCTACTAAGATAAATTCAGGAAGAATTAAAAAGATATCAGTCTAGCTATATAAAGTAACCAAAAGAAATTCCACTCAATCCTCTTGATGAAGGTGTTGGAGTAACATCGAAACCGCGGTCGGGAAACAACTTCTACGACTATATATATATATATATATATATATATATATAATATATATATATATAGCCGAAATGTACATACAGATTGATTTTTCTCGATTTGTTTAGCCTTAAATTTAATAGGTAATCCGCTAATTAATTAATTAATTATTAATTAATTAACTTTCATAAAATTAGGTTCGACTTCATTTAAACACATATTCTCCCAAATATTGTCGGCTGAAAATAGCCATATCACAAACATCGTCTGTTTGTTTACTTCTCGTAAGTTCGTGTAGAGGTCACTTAAGAGGAATGTAAATACCTACTCCTTAACAAAACGAAGAAATCTGCTAAGTCCGTTTGGTGTGGTGGTAAAGACGCTTGACAGTCAGCTTGACAATCAGGGTTCGAATCGCACACGGGGCGGTCTTTGTATCTATAGCTCTGCTGATGAGGCCTAATAGGCCGAAATGTACATACAGAGATTGATTTTTCTCGATTTGTTTAGCCTTAAATTTAATAGGTAATCCCGCCTAATTAATTATTAATTATTAATTAATTAACTTTCATAAAATTAGGTTCGACTTCATTTAAACACATATTCTCCCATATATAAAGTAACCAAAAGAAATTCCACTCAATCCTCTTGATGAAGGTGTTGGAGTAACATCGAAACCGCGGTCGGGAAACAACTTCTACGACTATATATATATATATGAAACATTGACGATTTTAAACGCTCTGATAATATGGGCTGTTTTGAGGCAAATCTAACTTAGATTTTCATAGAGACATCGTTAATGAATAAGATTTATTTTATGTATTAATGATTTTGACTGCCGCTTAAATAATTATTACGAAATTCCTGAGAGTATTATGATGTAGTTTCGATTGCAGACAGAAAGACACCGAATCTCCATTATAATAAGATATATAATGATAATTTTTGTACGATACAAATATCATAATCATTGCACCATAGAACTGCAAAAGATCAATAAAAGTCAATACCTTCTTGTTGCACCGAAATGTCAGAAAGGGAAAACAAATTTTAAACAGGAAAAGAAAAAAAAAAAAAAAAGAAAAAAAAGAAAAATGAAAAAAAAAAAAAAAAGAAAGAAAAAAAGAAACTAAAACAAAAAATCAACAACAGTTTCTTGGCAATGGAATTTTGTAAACGTCGAAATAAATGCACTTCATCACCTGTTAGCAAATAAATTTCTATAACAACCCCTCCCTCTCCCAGTCTTCTCTGATTCGGTTTACACTTATTGCTTGATTAATGATTTAGAAATTATTCTTTGTTTATTACATTTCTTTCGACCCATAAACTTTATAATTTGTTTCAAAAGGAAAAATATGCGAGGTATGCCCAGGTAATAAATCGACTTCATGTAAGTATAATTAAGAAAACCAAAGTCTCAGAATTTTCTTGAGATGTGATAGAAAATATTTAGTTTTAATTTAGCTAATATAAAAGCAAAAAAAAATCTATTTCGATACTTAGTATCTGACTAGCATGACCTGTGGATATACGATAATATGATAATTTAATTAGAACGTTTGATACATTTACTTAAGAGCTATTGCTAAATAGTTCAATATGTAAAAAGTATAATAATCTTGATTTAACTCTCACTCATTTTTTCTTTCTTTCCTTATTTTCAATATGCTTGATTGAAGCAGGTTAGTGTTATCGCTTCCGCGCGCACACATCCTCTCAATCTTTCCACTACTCTTTCCACTTCCTTTCTTTCTTTCTTTCTTACTGTATTTTCCTGTGTAGCATGTCATTTTTCTTCCCTTTTTTCTTTATAATAAAAACGGAATGGCCCATTATTTAGCCAAGCACATTTTTTTGTATTTCATCTTGGACGATTTGGACGGTCTTGTTTTTAACCAGAGGGTGTTGCAAGATCATAACGATCGTACAATTAAAGAACCTGAGTTCTATTTCTGTACAAAAATGCAGTTGAGGTTTTTCATACTTCGTTATTTACTTACATCACCACCCCGTCTACTTGCTCGACCTCCTATTTGTTTTTCCGGAGGCAATAGAATTTTCCAAATATGAAACAAAATAAAGACAATCAGAATATGAAAATTCCCAGATATGAAAAAATATCATTATATATCTTATTATAATGGAAATTCGGTGTTTATCTGTCTGTAATCGAAACTACGTCACAATACTCTCAGGAATTACATAATGAGTATTCAATCGTTAGTCAATAACATTAATACATACAATAAGTCTTATTTATAAACGATGTTAGATTTGCCTCAAAACTTAGTTCTCAGCGATTATAAAAGAGTCATTATTTAATCAAGACAGAGTATTCACAATACATAGATAAAAAGTTTAGTGTGAAGCGTGATCACAAGCGAATCTCGAGGTCAGGTTTCGCGTCTATTTTGTGATATGTGTAGCCAGTTTAGCTAACCTGTTTCACTCTCCTTCTCAGCAAAACTCCCCTACAGTCTTTGTATTGCGATATAGAACCTCCTCTATTTTGCCCTGTTGGATTATAGTATTCCTTTTTATCTCCACCGGATTATTGAAACCAAAGTTTTTTTAATAAGAGCAAAAAATATTAACCTTTATTGCATATGAAGCATCATCCAGTGATATGTAAAAAAAAAAAAAAGAAAAAAAGTGCTATGTTGGGATAATTTTTCTTTTACATGATTCTCGTATATGTCCATGCATACCTTAAATGCCCCTCCCCATCCCCTGGGATTGAGCACTTGGGGGGGGGGATTTCGCTGACGACCGCCAACTAAAGCGTAGACGCAATGCTCTCCTATAAAAAGGGGTGGAACACTCTATGGCGGCCTTTACATACATACATACAGATGTGTGTATTAAAACAGTTAAAATCCCCTTCGGATTCTGTGGGTGACGATAGCCGAGGGGGTTAAGCTGTCCGACTGCTGCTGAATCGATCAGATTTCTATCCCGACTGTAGGTAACTCACAAAATGTCTAGCCACACTGAAGAGACTTGATAAGTCGAAACACGTGTCTGTGGATATATATATATATATATAATATATATATTATATATATATATATATATAAAGGTATGCGTAGACATGGAGTCAACGGTGCATGTTTACTGACAGTTTCTAACCTATGCCTTCTTGGTCTGAAGATCGCATAGGCGAGAAACTGTCAGTAACCAGGCGCCATTGACTCCATATCCCCGCTATCTTGATTTTGATACAAATGCTCTATTGATGTAAATATAAATATTGTTCTATATACATTCAATTTATTAATTATCGTATGATAATTAATAAATTGAATAGAACTCTCTTAGGGATTTGTAAAACTTCTTGTATTAATCTATAAGAGTGCATCAACATAAGCATGTATTGTAGACGTACAGGAGATATTGATAATGTCAAATAGAATTACTCCCAACATACCAGTCAATTAGATACATTATATATACATATATATATATATTTATTATGGACTCTCTCGTCGATTTTCGACGCATGAGGGTTCATACACACAATGAACAACCCACACAGGGATTTGTTTATAGTGGTGAAGGCTTGTGTTGGACCATCCACACTTTTTGGCACAGTCGATAGGAAAGAATTGGTGCATCAAGGAATGCCACGAACCCAATCAACGACTGACCTCAGGAATTTTGAATATCAGAGTTATCCCTCTCCTAGACTGGTTACCTACCCAAGGCTGAAGATCCCAGTATGTCCTACTATTTAATCCATAGTTGGGAGGAGAATATATGGATTCATACCTTTCCCAAGGGTATTAGCGCTATGTTAAATGCCAACAGCTTCGTCTAGGAATTGAACTCGAATCGACGAGTTCATTTTTCACGACTCTAACCACTAGCCTCTCTCTCTCTCTCTATCTATATCTATATCTATATATATATATATATATATATATATATATATATAGTGTTGTTGGAGAGTCTACTTATGCTTATGTAAATATATATGTGCTGGAAGGTGGCAAGCTTTGTTGGTTATATCAGAAGCATGGAAAAGTAAAAAATAAATTCAAAATTATCAATATTATCATACTTTCAATTTTAAAATATTATTTTTATCCTTTTTCAACATAATTTTTTTTCGATTTTATATATATATATATATATATTGACATTATATATATATATATTGACATTTTCTCGATTTGTTTAGCCTTACATTTGAAAATATATGCCCGCCTAAATTCATTAATTATTAACTAATTAATTTTCAAAATTAGGTATGACTTCAATTAAGCACATATCCTCCAAAATATATATATATATATAAATCGAACGAGTCGAAACTATATTTGATTTTACTGGTTTTATATGAAGGGGTCTCAGTTAACAGGAAGTCATTCTCGTTTCTATTCAATTAGCGAATTCTAAAAATCTCTTTTTTTTCGATCTGATTGGTCTCATTGCTGATTGCTTTCTTGAACGGTCATCCGATTCTTATGTTTGGCGGTACCACGCCTCTTGATTGATTGATGAATTGTCCCTCACCATTAATTTACTGCACTGATTGTTTTGCCAATTCTTTGGTCAGAGAGAAATCACTCGATCTGAACACGTGCGACAATTATGCAAATTTAGTAATGAAGGAATAAAATTTCATTCATTTATACAAACCAATTTATAAAGAGTATAATAAACTCATATTGTTAAGTAATAGATTATTATTTGAAAGTGTAGATAAGTTCAACAAGAGTTTAATAGTTGAAAGTTTGGATTTCATTGGAGGAGTTAAAGCACCCAACCCAAAAATGTCTTTGTCATAAAATAACCCAGCAAGGGTTGACATGCCGTAAAGTCCAACCAACCAACCAACCTCATGATGTGAAATACTTTATCTAAAATTGTAGAAGTTAAGTTAGATTGTAAGTTTTATTTTGTTGGTCGAAAATCGTCAGAGCGCGAGGTTGTCTAATTTCCACCTCTGGTTCGAGGTAATGTATATGAAATTAATAAAGTTATGTGCACAAAAATAATTATCAGAGTCATTTTATCCCAATTAAGAAGCGGTTGGCCAGGACAAAGGATGAAACAGTGAGAATCGACAACTGGCCGTGAGGATAAGATGTCGGTGAAAAGTGACCACTGATTGAAGAGTAGAAGAACCCCTAAAGAACTCTATATCTGTATGAAGAATGGAATCTTTTGCAATTGATGACTTTAAGTCACCTCAGACAGTTCGAATGAAATTCATTTGGTCAAGAGTCTTGAATAAACATACACAGACGATACTACACATTTCAGTATAGAAGTATATATTTATTTTCTTTCTTTCCTTTCTTTCTTTCTTTTTTCTTCTTCTTTTCTTCTGCCTTTCTTTCTTTTCTTCTTCCTTTCCTCCTTCATTCTTTCTTTCTATCTATCTTTTTTCTTTCCTTTCCCCTTTCTTTCTTTCTATCTTTTTTCCTTCCTTTCTTTCCTCCCTTATATCTTTTTTCCTTCTTTCCTTTCCCCCTTTTTCTTTCTATCTTTTTTCCTTTCCTTCCCCCTTTCTTCCTTCCTTATATCTTTTTCCTTTCTTCTTTCCTTACTTCCTTCCCCTTTCTTCTTTCTATCTTTTTTCCTTCCTTCCTTCCTTTCCCCTTTCTATCTTTTTCTTCCCTTCCTTCCTCCCTTCTATCTTTCTATCCTTTTTCCTTCCTTCCTTTTCCTTCCTATCTTTTTTCCTTTCTTTCTTCCCCCCTTTCCTTCCTTCCTTCCTTATATCTTGTTCCTTTCTTTCTTTCCTTCCCCCTTTCTTATTTCCTTCTTTCTATCTTTTTTCCTTTCTTCCTTCCTTCCTTTCCCTTTCTATCTTTTTTCCTTTCCTTCCTTCCTTTCCCCTTTCTATTTTTTCCTTTCTTTCTTTCCCCTTTCCTTCCTTCCTTCCTTATATCTTTTCCCTTTCTTTCTTTCTTTCCTTTCCTTCCTTTCCCCCTTTCCTTCTTCTTCTTTTTTTTCCTTTCTTTCTTTCTTCTTCCCCCTTTCCTTCCTTCCTTTCTTTTCCTTTCTTTCTTTCTTTCTTTCTTTCTTCCCCTTTCTTCTTTCTATCTTTTTTCTTTCTTTCCTTCCTTCCTTCCTCCTATCTTTTTTCCTTCTTTCTTCCTTCTTTCCTTCTTTCTATCTTTTTTCCCTTCTTCCCCCTTTCTTCCTTCCTTATATCTTTTTTCTTTCTTTCTTTCCTTCTTTCATTTCCCCCTTTTTTTTCTATCCCTTTTCCTTTCTTTCCTTCCTTTCCCCCTTTCTTCTTTCTATCTTTTTCCTTTCATTCCTTCCCTTTCAATCATTTTTCTAGATTTCACCAACCATCTTTTTGACCCATTTTCTAATCAGCATCAAAGTCTTCGTACCCATCCAATCCAAATCTGAGCACTTTTCTTAATCAATAATCTAATCCAATCATCGTGTTGATTTAATCCCTTCTTCCCAACCAATACCATTTCAGCTAGAAATGGATAAGCCCGAAACATTTTATGGACACAAAACGGATTGTCTTCTTACAAACAATCTGGACATTGGGCGGACATCCACCATTCCACAACCATTTCTCTCTCTCAGAATGTTTTCGGAATATCAAATGCTTTTACACATAGAAATTACAATATGTAATGTGCTGTAACAGCGGTCCAAAACTTTTCATTAATGTACGAGAGTCATTCAATAAATAAAGGGAATTTTACATAAGGAGTTAGAAACGGGAAGTACCTTTTTCAAAGAAATCAATAGTGGTGATTCATTTTGTGTCCCAGAAGACTGTCAGTTTATTTATTACTGACCACTGTGACCGAAACTTTTTCTTCACCGGAGAGTCAGTGTTTTTTCCACTCCATGGACTGTTTTTTTTTTCGGGAACGTATTGGCAAACCTATGTTTATCCCATTTGTAAACATTATTTTACTAAAACATACTTCTCCTATACCCAACACACATTCTTCAGTAAATTTCACATGGTTTGCAATTCTCAGCCACCAAAGATTTGATGACAGACCTCTGTTCAAACCTGGAGCACTGGTTTGGTGTCATTTTGAATAGTCTCAAAACAATTTTGCAAAATTAAAATAATTTCTGCTACAAACAAATTCCAAACAAATCTCGCATTTTTTTCCATTTGATAAAATCAACGTAGTACAACCACACAATAGTATTGACACTACTACATCTTTGAAGAGTATAGTCTAATTAGTTGCTTCTTAGTATTAACTAATTACTTTAATTAGTCGATAGAATAATCTAATTACTCTAATTAGCTGGTTGTTAGTATAAACTTAGTGTAATTATTTGATAGGTCTCTTGAATTACAAGGGAGATAAATCTTTTGGTTTATTTTCTAGATTCAGAGAAACACCAGCCACCTGGGCCTCGAGGCCCTTTTCCTCCCCACGGACGAATTTGAGTTTACAAAAATCTGACAGTGAAATCAACAATTACTTTAAACCTCTTTTAGTTGCAATTACAGGAATCTCTCTTGGGAGTTTGTGTGATGTTCTCAGTTTAACCCTCACGGGGATTTTGTCTTCGGTGTGTAAAGCATCGAATTTAATTAGTGATAACGCTTCAGCAAATCACCTAATTTACTTAATAACAAACTTCACTTTCTCATCCAATCTCTGAGGAGATCCTAATAGCGTTTCGGTGGTTATTCTAATTTTAAAATCCTCAAAATACAATTATTTCGAAACACTTCAGAGGGAATGGAGGAAAAAGTTGTAAACAAATATCTCACCTGACGATATTCTATTAGAATAAAAAGTGCTAAGATATAGAAACATATATACACTAGTAGGAAGCGCGTGGTGTAATAGTTAAAGTCATGGGAAATGGACTCGTCGTCTCGAGTTCAAATCCTGGGTGTGGTAATTGCATTTCACTTAGCTCTAATACCCCTGGGAAAGAAATAATTCCTACTCTCCCTCCAGCTATGAGTAAATAGTAGGGCAGACTGGGCTCTTCAGCCTTGGTTTAGCAACCGCTCTAGGAGAAGGAAAACTCTGAATTCAAAACCTGTTAAACTCCACTTAAGAAATTGACCTTGTGTCGCATCTTGCTCGTGCGGAGGGGTTGGTAAAATATATATATATATATATATATATATATATATATATATATATATATACTAGATGGTGGGAGCGCGTGGTGTAATGGTTAGAGTTGTAGTAAATTGACTCATTGACCTATGTTCAAATCCTGGACGAGGCTTTTTGCATTTCACATAGCGCTAATACCCTTGGGAAAGGTGTGATAATCAAGGTTAACAGGAGCGTATGGTGGCGAAGAAAAACAAACACTAAAATTATACTGAATCTGACCTGCTGAAATAGGGGGGAGGGTGCGTGCGCCCGTACGTCTTAAATGCCATCAATTATGGTAGGTATTTCAGTTTATTAAAGACACACGAATCAATTGTATGTTGTATGTTGTGGAATAACAAGAGTTTACCGCATCACACGTTCAACTGATGAGGACATTTCGACGTAGAAAATCTGCATTTGAATTTTATACATTTATCTGAAACAGAAGAATGACTATTACGATAATCGTAATCTCCTATTAGAATAAGACCGTAATCTCATCAACCACCAATACTAAGATAATAGATAGATAGATAGATAGAATATAAATAACATAAATGAATGTAAAGAGATTATATATCTCAGATAGATAGATATGGAGTAACCATACAGCGATATAGCGAGAGTTCAGATGTACGTAACAAATAATCGCTAATACATATAAAGTAAGAAAAGTCGGCATCAGCCGAACAACGAGGGAGTCTATCCACTTTTTGTAAGCAGGGAGATTGTTTTTTGGGTCAGATAGAGCGCAACGCCTACCATCAGCTCCCAGATGCACAGATCAGATTACCCAAGCTGTGCTACTCAAGCGCTGTCTCAGAGAGGACCGTTATTGAACCCGGAACCTTGTAATTCCTAGATGTATGTTATACCGACTAATCTACTACTTTATCAGTAATTACACACACACACACACACAATATATATATATATATATATATATATATATATATATATATATAATGCTGTTCTGGTTCCAACGGGAGAAAATTTAATATTTTATAAAAAAGAAGGTCCGCAAAATGCATTATGTTCTCAGAAAAAATGTTTTATTCTTTTTATCTTACATACGCGACACGTGTTTCTGATCTGTTGTCTTCTTCATGCATTGAGTTATTAATTTGGCAGAATATGTCCGATATTTGATAGGTTGTGTGTGTTTCTGCAATCTATCTATCTATCTATCTATCTATATATATATATATATTCAGAGATTATCTTCACCAAGACTGGTTAAAAGTTACCCTACTATTCACCCGTAACTAGAGGGATTAGAGTAGTTGGATGTATACATTTGCTAAGGTGTTAACGCTATGGGAAATGCAAACAGCCTCGTCCAGGATTTGAATTCGGTCGACGAGTCCATTTTGTACAACGTTGCGCCTCCCAACTTTATCAGTTAAATAGATATTGTATAATTCTTTGAATATGATAAACAGCTGTCAACATGTTTTTGTTTTGTCTTTTTTTTTTTCGAAAATGGCTGAACTTTTTAAGAGCATTCATATTAAGAATACATTAGCTGACCTAGACTAAAGTCAATTGAACTTGTAGTGACAGATGAGATAACGAATAAAACATTAGACTGAATCACATTTTAGTAAGATACAATAATCTTCTTATTGCTGGTGTCTTAAAATCAAGAACACATCAATCCGACATTAAGTTATAAATAATAATCCATTTACTCATAAACTTATAAGGTTTTCAAATGTAAATATATTGGAGTATTTATGATAAGATATAAAAGTAATACAAGGAGATTTTGGCCTGAAGAAAAGAAATTATTTTAGAGTTATCGGCAGATAAATGGTATATACATTTTGGAAAGGGGGCACTTAGCTATACCCGAGGGAGATCTATCCTGGTTAAACCTGGCCTGAAATTGACGTCTAGTTTACTAAGTAGATTTGATTTTGAAGAGCAACCTTATTTGGTAAGTAGGTTTTAATGTTTTATCAAGTTTATTGCTTCGAGCAATAACGAATTTATTTTACTAAAAATACAATGCTTTTATTATTCATGAAAACGTTATTTTTATTCTATTTTATTTTTGGTCATTTATTCTGAAATTTTCTGATTTTATCGAAGTTTTCTTGAGATCATTCCTTGCAGCATGGGGGTGGGGTTAGAGCAATGTGTCCGCTGTACGTAAACATAGGTTAATATCATGTGATGCTTGTTAAACGAGAAAAACTTTGAACGCAGATCTGCGGTTATAACACAAAAACAACATTAGTATTGCAGCTCTATCAGAAACCAGGCTTCCAGACTAAGGGGAACTGATAGAAATGGATTGTGGTTACACCTTCCTTTGGGTGGTTCTCCCTGAAACTTCGAAGAGAGAGTCCAGTGTCGGGTTTGCCATCAGAAATGACATTGTTTTACAACTGGAATCGCTTCCAGTTGGTATTTCTGACAGGCCCATGTCTCTTCGTTCATCTATTGGAAGGAATAAATATGAGACCTTGCTGAGTTGGTATGGGTCTACAATGGACTCCACTCAGGAGGTAAAGGAATCATTTTACAGTAACCTTCGTGTTCTCCTAAGATGGACAACATTTCGTGATAAACTGTCATGGGTGACTTCAATGCTCGTGTTGGATGAGACACACTGACTTATTTTCAACATCCACTCCAGCAAGTATATCATTATCAAAGATCCCATTGTCTCTCTGACTCTTGCCATCAATCATCGCTCCTGGCAAATCCTCAACACGGCATCTAGCTGTTGTATGTACATTTGTACTAGTCCGCCAACACTGGCGTATCGATGTGTAGAAGTCCACAGAGGAATGTCACTTATGAGTTCGTTATTACTTGCCCTGCAATGGCCAGCGTGTCTTGTTAATCTTATTTGGAAGGTTTGTGTGATAGGAGGTAAGTAGCCGTGTAGCTGCTTTGTCGGTTGCTGCTCCATATATATATGTATATACATATACAAGGTGTGTCAAAAATTATCGAGATTTTTGTACTTTTTGACGCACCTTGTATTCTAAAAAAATTAACGTTCCATACATTGTTCATTTCTATCTTGGTAAATACAGCTTCAAACACACCTTTTTATATATATATATTGAAAAGTATCATACTCTTATATATAAATTCAGCTGTCCCAAAACTTGTTTATTATGGACTCTCTCGTCGATTTTCGACGCATGAGGGTTCACACACACAATGAACATCCACACAGTAATTTGTTTATAGTGGTGAAGGCTTGTGTTGACCATCCACACTTTTTGGCACAGTCGATAGGAAAGAATTGGTGCATCAAGGGTTGCCACAAACCCAATCAACGACCGACCTCAGGAATTTTGAATTCAGAGTTATCCCTCTCCTAGACTGGTTACCTACCCAAGGCTAAAGGGCCCAGTCTGCCCTACTATTTAACCCATAGCTGGGTGAATATATTATTCATACCTTTCCCAAGGGTATTAGTGCTATGTGAAATGGCAACAGCTTCGTCTAAGAATTGAACTCGATTCGACGAGTCCATTTCCTACGACTCTAACCACTAGCCCACGCGCCTCCATAGAAACTTATATATATATATATATATATATATATATATATATATATATATATATATATATATATATATATATATATATATATATATATATATATATATATATATATATATATATATATATATGTGTGTGTGTGTGTGTGTGTGTGTGTGTGCATTGTATTGGTCTTCAAATCAATAATAATATAATATTAATATATATTTTTGTGGGTGTATATGTATGTGTGTAGACTATTATATTATCTCTACGACGGTCATTAAAGCTGATTTAGTTGAATGACATAAGATTCCATAAATAATTGCTGAAACACATCTCAAGACCATATATTGATATATATGTGTTCCTTAAAAGTACGGCCGTTATCATCTTGTAACACCCTCTGGTCAAAAATGAGACCGTCCAATAATAGTAGTAATAATACTGAGTAAATGATTGGAAAGTTCTATTTGATCCTTCATTGGGACCCTAACAGATTCTACCACTCCAAATCATAGTGGACGAGGGAGTAATGGAAAAGGCTTACCCCCCCCAAATCTCTAGAAGTGGGCCCCCCCCACCAGATGAAATTTATTGTCATATCTAGGACACAGAATATTTCAAGTTAGGCAAAGTTCAGTTTCAGTTTCCAGTTATGGGGGGGGGGGTCAGACATTTCTACTCGAATTGTTCTATTGAAAAACGTCTGGCAGCCATGACTTATCAGTCATGTGACTAGTTTAATGTCGTTCAGTTAACAGAAAAGGAGACATTGAAGACGACAGTGAGTATTTATAGCATTTATTTGTAAGTACATTTTGTATGGAATCGATTGGCTTAACGGGAATTGATGGAAAGAGAGATAGATAGAAAGTGAGGAAGAGAAGGAAAGAGAGAATGAAAGGAGAAAAGAGAGAAGAAAAGAGAGAAGAGAGAGAGAGAGAGAGAGAGAGAGAGAGAGAGAGAGAGAGAGAAGAGAGAGAGAAGAAAAGAGAGAAAGAAAAGAGAGAGAAGAAAAGAGAATGAAGAAGAGAGAAGAAGAGAAAGAAAGAGAAGAGAGAAAGAGAAAGAAAGAGAGAGAGAGAGAAAGAGAAAGAAGAGAAAGAAGAAAAGAGAAAAGAAAGGAGAAAGAAGAAAGAGAGAAAGAGAGAAAGAGAGAAAAGAGAAGAAAGAGAAGAAAGAGAGAAAAGAGAAGAAAGAGAAGAAGAGAGAGAAAGAGAAGAAAGAGAGAAAGAGAAGAGAGAAAGAAGAGAGAAGAGAGAACGAAAGAGAAAAGAAAAAGGGAGAGAGGAGAAAAGAGAGAAAGGGAAAGAGAGAAAAAAGAGGAGAAAAAAGGAAAGAAAGAAAGAAAGAGAGAAAGAAAAGGAGAAAGAGAGAAAGAAAAAGAGAAAGGAAGAAAGAAGGTGAAAAAAAAGAAAGAGAAAAGAAAGAGAAAGAGAAAGAAAGAATGAAAAATAATAAAAAAATGAGAAAATAAAAAAAGAATATGAAAAAAGAAAGAAAATATCTGAGAAAAGAATAAAAATAGGCCATATATAAACCATAAAATAAAACAAAAAACAAAAAAAAAAGAGCACAACGAAAATATGAAAAAGAAAATCAACTTTCAAGAAGAGAAAAAGATAAATAAATGAATGAATAAATAAATATACAATAAAGAAAGAAAAACAAGAATGAAATTAGACAAAGAATGTCGGGGGGTGGGGAGGGGGTAAGAAAAGATGGAATGTCTTGTGAGAGACAACCTAGATAATCTTGCCCCAGTAATCCGTACTTAATCTTCGTCTTTGTACATATTCTTGTAATAAATAAATATCATTCGATTTTGGTCATGAACGTGTTCCACATCAACCGAGATGTGTTCACTAAAACTTGGGAAAAGACATTGGATTTGTATCATCCAAATGTAAGAGATTGATTTTTGGGTTTTTTTCTTCATTGTTTTTTTTTTTTTTTTTGTGTCCTTGTCTTTTCGTTTTGCCGCCTTTTTTCCTTCTTCTACATTTGTCGTTTTTTTTTTGCTCACGTTTTGCCTATGCAACACGACTTTACTACTCGCACTTACAAAAGGGAAATAAGTACCCGAATAATAACACTTATACATAAGTGTTTAGTACACAACATCGATGCATCTAAGATTTGTAAGTTTGTTCATGTCAGGTAGGCTTAAAATAAAATATATTTTTCTTCAGATATTTTGTGACAATATGAAAAAACAAAACAAAAAACGAAATAAAACAAAAAAAAAGTTTAAGACAGTTCTAAGTGACAGTTATCTCTGGATTCCGGGTTCAATCCCGAGGAGAGGCAGTAACATAGAAAAATAATTAACACAACTCCTACCCGAGCTATGGTTAGCGGAATGAGAATAGGATACCCCCGTGGACTAAATAAAGTTCCGTTATGGCTCCCGATTACGACAAGAAAGTTCCCGGGTTCGAAAAGAAGGTTCCCGAGTTCGAAAAGAAATACCTGAAGAAGGCCGGAGGGCATATCGGCCGAAACGTTGTACAAATAACAATGAAGATGGGGACAATAGTCCGAATAATGTAGATAATACTAAACAAAAAAATCTCTGTATATTTTGTGTTTGCATGTGAAGATCCATTTATAAGTGTTTATCCTAGTAGGAAATGGACATGGCTAAATGAATACACGACAGAAATATTCTATGTCGTGGATATGACACTAAACTAAATAACGAGACTGCTTGCGTTTCACATAGTGCTATTACCCTTATGAAAAGTATGAATCCAACTATTCTCCCTCCAGCTATGGGTAAAATAGTATGACATAATGTGCTCTTTAACCTTGGTTAGGCAACCAGTCTAGGAGAAGGAAAAATGAATTCAATCCTGTTAATCCCCGTTTAAGAAATTCACCTTGTGTCACAATCTACTCGTGCAGAGGGGTTGGTAAATATGTACACACACACACACACACATATATATATATATATTGGTTTGGAGGTTGATTTTATGGCTATCATAATGCCGGTGTAAAGAAAAAATAAGGTAACAATGGTGTTGTGATCACAGGTTAACAAACAACACCATTGTTACCTTATTTTTTCTTTACACCGGCATTGTGATAGCCTTCAAAATCAACCTCCAAACCAATATATACACAATGCTTCAAGCAAATTATGAAACCCTTATATATATATATATATATATATATATATATATATATATATATATATATAATCTGGTGTGTGTGTGTTTTACCCTAGTCCTCAGCCACGGGCAACGATGCGGCAAAAATCTTTTTAAGCGGACTTCAGCCGGTTTGAAATCAGAGTTTTTCCTGTCCTTCGACCAGTTGTTCCACCAAAGGTAATATATCCCAATCTTCCCAATTATTTATTCATATCTAGGGTTGGAGTTGAAAAAGACATAGATTCATGATAGTTTCAATGAAAAAAAAAATCACCTCCAACTCAAATTGGATAATCTCAATCAGGTGACCAAGCGGTTCAAGAAGTTTAGAAGCTAGATTGCAAGGAGAGCGGTGGAAGGCTCCCTTCCAATTTCCATCTGGGGTCAGGCTGATTCCCAACTTTGTGTGGAGTCGGTAATGGATGTGAAGAAAACTTCAAGAAGTGAATAAAGAAATGTGCACAAAGAAAATGTCTCCCTATCTTTAAGGAACATAAAACAACGTGGGGGTCACGATGAAAGATGGAACAGCAAGAATACGATGGCCGATCGAAGGGAATAAGATTGCGAGGTAACATCAGTATGCTCGCCTGCCACCGATCAAAAAATATCTTCCAAAAATGTTTGGACGCAATAAAATCCCGAATAATAATCTTATACAAAACCAACATTTTGCGAATCATGTAATGCCCCCCCCCCCACCGAACCCAAACAAAAGCAAAAACAGTGTGTGCTTGTCAAATAGAAGTTTTGCATTAACTTTGTCATGTTGTAATAACCAACGCACTGGACTGCGAGGTCGGTAGGAGAGACCCCCTCCGATCAATCGGCTGGTCACGCCAAGCTCTAGCACCTATATGATTGTCCCAACCTTATTGTCCCTTATGCCAACTCCCTAACCCTTTTTTTTTCATATATGTGCTAGAATGCGGAGGCTGAGGGTCTTAGTGTCCTGAGTATGATGTTAAACTGCATCTAATGGTGAAGTTACAATTCTGGAGCTCTGGAGATTATTACTCCCAGGTCCACTCGAACGAGAGAGAGGGAGAGAGGGAGGAGAACGAGAGAGAGAGAGAGAGAGGGAGAGAACGAAGAAGAGAGAGAGAGAGAGGGGGGAGAACGAGAGAGAGAGAGAGAGGGAGAACGAAGAGAGAGAGAGAGGGGGGGAGAAACGAAGAGAGAGAGAGAGGGAGAACGAAGAGAGAGAGAGAGAGAGGGGGGAGAACGAAAGAGAGAGAGAGAGAGAGAGGGAGAACGAGAGAGAGAGAGAGAGAAGAAGAGAGAGAGAGAGAGGGGGGGAACGAAGAGAGAGAGAGAGAGAGAGAGGAGAAGAAACGAAGAGAGAGAGAGAGAGAAGAACGAAGTGAAAGAGAGAGAGGGAGAAGAAAGAAAGAGAGAGAGGGAGAACGAAGAGAGAGAGAGAGAGAGGGATGAACGAAGAGAGAGAGAGGGGAGAACAAAGAGAGAGAGAGAGGGGAGAACGAAGAGAGAGAGAGGGGGAGAAACGAAGAGAGAGAGAGGGGGGAGAACGAAGAGAGAGAGAGAGGGGGAGAACGAAGAGAGGGGGGGAACGAAGAGAGGGGGGAGAACGAAGAGAGAAGAGAGAGAGAGAGAACGAAGAGAGAGAGAGAGGGGGAACGAAGAGAGAGAGAGAGGGGGGAACGAAGAGAAGAACGAAGTGAAAGAGAGAGAGGGGAGAACGAAGAAGAGAGAGAGAGAGAGAGAGGGGGGGGAGAACGAAGAGAGAGAGAGAGGGAGAGAGAGAGGAAGAGAGAGAGGGGAGAACGAAGAGAGAGAGGAGAACAGAGAGAGAGAGAGAGAGGAGAGAGAGAGAGGAGAGAGAGAGAGGGGAGAACGAAGAGAGAGAGGAGAAGAGAGAGAGAGAGAGAGAGAGAGAGAGGGAGAGAGAGAGAGAGAGAGAGAAGAGAGAGAGAGAGAGGAACTAATGAAGAAATGATAGGTGTGAGTCTGTCAAGATTGTGTAGGTTTTCATATCGCCATTAACTACTTTCAAACAATTTAAGAACTTGAACAGTTCAACGGTATAAATATTCGCTTTGGTTAATTCAACTCGAGTCTGAGATTGAGAAAGAGTCAGTCTGACAGTAATCGATGCAATCCAAATTATTTCCTAATCCAAGACAAAATAAAACACCACCCATCCCCCCACCCCCTAGGACAAAAAGAAAGAAAACGAAAATAACCATTCTAACCCCAATTTCCCGTTCGCTTTCAAACGTACTGGGGAAAAATATGAGAATAGAAGACGAGGCTTAAGATGCCGACTATGTCATAACCCTGTTAGAAATTGTCTCCTGAAAATCGGCAGCAAGAAGTCGACTTTGTCCATTCCAGTTTTTTCTCCATGCATTATTCTCTTCTGATTAAGTGAACTCTATTATCATATCCAAGTCTCATCTGAATGATGTCATCCATTGTTGATAAGAACGGTTATCATTTAGTTTTATAAAGGTGAATTACCTTCTGTGGTTTTTTTGAAAAACATTCATTTATATACATAGAGAAATACACAACATACAGACACGTACACAGAAATGTATACGTGTATAAAAAGACAAGTGAATATGTGAACAAATATATTTATATAGAACGATATGTAAAAATGCAAATGATTTCCAATATCGTTTGCTTCATTAACTTGTTGAATCATGTGCCAAACAGATTTATCCGGAAATATTTTCATCGTCTCTATCGTAAATTGTCTCCGTCTCAAATGTTGTCCGTTATACTTTCTTCTTTTTATTGCACGGATTTTCAAGGCTCAGAAAATTAATCCCGTGTGGAATTGTTTTTAATATAAGACATGCATTGAATGGCTGGCCAATTTTTCTCACAAATGATATGATTAATGCACATATATAATAGTGCGGTTAACCGTATCATTATGCTTGCTTTGCGCATGTGCAATGATTACGTGCATACACCGGCACACACACACACACACATATAAAGAAGAAATATTCCGTGGTCTTTAACAATACCTGCCTAAATAATATAGATGTATATATATATATATATATTATTTCGGCACGTTAAAAACCACGGAGTATTTCTTTTTTTATGATCTTCCGTTGTAGACGTTCAAATATTCTAGTAGTTTTTCGTAGATCGGTATCTAGATGGTGCCGAAATTGACGAATATTTTTTTTAACCCAAGCGCTTTCAACCATTTCTCTGGTCGTCTCCCGGGGATTGTTGTTTGTCGTGTTTGTTTGGTTTTATTCATTTGGATTTATTTAGTTTATTAAATGAGGAGGGTCTATTTTAGGAAGGTTGCTAACATGTTTAGTTTATTGTTGCCGGTGTTAAATGCTATTTTATTTATGTTAGGTTTGTTATTCTTTATGTAAATAGCCTTGAGAATTTGCAGGCGTCTTTTTACTATTTATATACACAATTTTGGTATTATATATATATTTATATATATTATATATTAGAGAGAGAGGGAGAGGAGGGAGGGAGAGAGGGACGGACGGACGGACGGAGAGAGAGAAAGAGAGAGAGAGAGTGAGAGAGAGAGGGAGAGGAGAGAGTAAGGGAGAGAGGGAGAGAGTGAGGGAGGGAGAGAGGGGAGGAAGAGAGAGACTATATATACACATATTAATCCTCATTTCAAGAAGCGTTTCTTTATTCAACTCCAAGTACGTTTTATGATAAGTGGAAATCTATATCAATAATCAGGAAAAGTTTGTCTGTCCTCTACTGATAGTCCACCGATTTGATATTATGTTATGGTCTTAGAATACATTTCATATCTTCTGAACACCAATACGGAGCAGTTCCCTTTTATGACGTCACTCAATGAAATATGAGGTTTATTTTGTGACGCCCATCTCCTTCCCAAGTCCTATGTGATAGATTGATCTGACCTGACTTTAACAATTCCCAATACCTGGACTAATTCAACGTGGCAATTTACCCTGAAATACCACCATGTTGTTAGGGTGGATTCCCTCTCTTAGAAGTGTTCTGGGCATGACGTTAAACTACATCTAATGGTGAAGTTCCAATACTTAAACTCTGTAGAGTACCCATTTATCACCATTACTCCCAGGTCCACCCTGACCCGCAGTGGTAGTACTTGTTAAGGTTCCATCTATGTGTTAAAAGAAAAGAATGACAAAATGTGTTTAAAAATTGAGTTTAAAAAATTGAATACCCATCAAGAATGAATATAATAAAATGTCTTCGGCATAAAATAACCCAAGCGTTGATATGCCGTAAAATCCAACCAACCAACCAAAAAGGCTTGGGTTGTAGTATTTTTGCGATGATTCATAGCAATAATCATGATTCATATTGAGAAAGTATCCATTTGGAAATTTGGGAGGACAGATTAGGAAGAAATATTGAAGTAAGAAAACTCGAAGAATTCGATGAAAGAAACGAAAGGTCAAAATGCCTGTGTCAAATTTAGAATAGAATACAGAATATCTTACGTGAAATGTTAACATGTCCCATTTTATAAAATACTACCAACAGCTATTTTAAAACAAAATCAATATTTACCCTATTTTATCGATTTCTAAAAATCGATTGAATATGTGTAGATGCACCACTTTTGTAAAATAGAAAGATGTTTATGTGAGTAATCGAAGTTACAAGCAAAAATTGGCCTCATCACTCGGAAGGGGACACGAAATCTTGACTTGAACCATTGTTAGTTCTCACAAATATATGATGAGATGGAAAAAAAATAAAACTTGTAGATAAGAGTAGAAAATTACTACAATTTTGGGGATGAAGTATGAAAGGCTACCTGTCGTTCTCTGATTGGCGGATGGATGCCAACAGGCGCAGAGTGAGAGAAAGAGAGAGAGAGTGATGAGTTGGCAGTCTGGGCTGAGTGTTGGAAGAGAACAGACGTAAGAAGAGTGTGTGTTTTTTCAAGACATTTTTACTTGGGATAAAATAAATGAGCTTAGAAAACAAACAAACAAAAACAACAACAACAAAAACAACAAAGAAGATAAGTAAAGAATTATTACTATTAACACCGACTCCTTTAAATCGACCCAACTATGCAACGGTTGATGCAAGTACTTGTTTACCCGTTCGCCACGGTTATGATGTGAAACAAGGTTGCAAGAACGGGACATCCAGCGAAGATCGAACTCGCTATTCAGTAGTTATTGATCTGCGGGACCAGCTTGCTAATCATTACACCACAATTGGACGTCTTATGCTTGATGGGAGTATTCCATATAGTTTAACGGTTAGCATTTGATATTTGTCAGTTATCATTGAAGGTACAAGGAATGTAGTGTGGCTGATTTTGTTCAGCAAAATAGTTTAATATGTAAAACGTATCATAATATTGATTTAACTCTCTTTACCAGCAGGACCTCTAGATATTCCACAGTATGATAATTCAATCATTACAAAATTTGAAATGTTTACTTACGAGCTATTGATAAATAGTTAGAGATGTAAAAAGTATAATAACTTGATTTAACACTCTTCTTTTTTTTTTCTTTCCTTCTTTTCATTATGTCTGATTGAAACCGAAATTGTTACCGCACGATATTTTTTCGGTAACATGACTTTTTTCTTCCTTCCCTGTTTTTATGATAAAAACGGAATGGTCCATTATTTAGCTGCGGTTTGTCACCTCAGCTAAATAATGGATCATTCCTTTTTCATAAAAAATAAGAATTCGCGCATAAGCAACACCAAACAATCAGGATTTACATTTTTGTATTTAATCTTGGCCGATTTGAACGGCAACACATTTTTAACCAAAAGGTGTTGCAAGATGATAACGGTCGTACAATTAAAGAACACGAGTATCATATATAGATTATCTTAACTGAGAACACTCGTCACATGCATTATTATTTTTAGCTGAAACCCCAATAAAATGTTACAACACAAAGAAAGATGTTTAATATTCATTGCAGAAAGATAAATAGTAATTTAAAAGAATCTGTGTGTTTTTCATCTATATATTACTAAACCTTTTATTATGTTTGTTTGTTGTATTGTCCTCGCCCGGAAGATGGAACTTCCGGCTGAGGGACAAAGAGAAAGATAAAAATATATATTGTAATGAACAAGCTTACTTACCTCCGGCAAAACGCATCTGCTTAGGTCAGGTTCTACCTGAATTTAGCTGAAGCAACGAGCGGTCTCGTTAAGCATGGCCTATGCAAATTACGCCTACGATATAAAAGGAGCTCATTTATTTAGCAATCTAGTCACGTAGAACGAGGTGTGAGAGTGAAGTTACTGCTACGAGAAGACACGAAAAAAAAAGAAGAGAAAGCGGAAGAGATGGTTTCCGGTCAGGGTGAAGATAAAGAAATATATAACAAAGGTCCGTTATCAGATCAAAAGATAAAAATTCGTAGGCGTGTCGTCAATACAAAAAGCAGAGGGTTAAGCAGTCAGGGGTCAGTAGTGAACGGTCAGGAGGAGACGTAGCCACCTTCCACCTCACCAACGCATTGTCAACTTTTGGGCAGATTCCCATTGTCAAGCTCGCCACCTACACGCACCACGAGGGAATTAAAGAAATAAAAAGTCAATCTCCTACTACATACAGCATGCCTTGTGATTTCATTAAGCGACCACTACACATATCGTCTAGGGTTAGTGATGATACCCGCAGTATACCAGCAACGTATACGATACGCACACCGATTTAGCAGCGTGAGTTTGAAGAAGCCGCTATATAACATATATAGATTTAATGCCGGTAAAGAAGGCGCTATGCAGCATGTATATATGTATATAATTGTAGCACAGAAAAATTGCAAATCATAGTCACATTTCTTAGAGCATAACACTAATGATTTAACCAGTAAAATATATAAATGAAAGATTATTATTCCTTATTTCGCTCTCTCACCACACACATATATATATATATATTTGATATTTACAATATATTTAAGAGTCCGTTTTACCAATGGTTTCGGAACATCACCTTTAGGTGATTGGTCGTCATCAGAAACGTTCACAGTTTTTTTTCTCACATGAGAAAAAAACTATCCAAATATTTTCAAAAGTGAACGTTTCTGATGACGACCAATCACCTAAAGGTGATTTCCGAAACCATTGGTAAAACGGACTCTTAAATGTATTGTAAATATTAAATAAATAAATACAGCTCTTACAGAAGTAATTGAGCACTTTATTATCATTTCTCCAATACTAACAAGGAATTAACTATATATATATATATATATATATAATATATATATATATATAAAAGCAATTGGTAATATGCTTGAAGCATTGTTAAGTATGTTATAATATATTAATATTTTGAAGGCTAATACAATGCGTATGAAAAATAAAAACAAAAAATGTTATTTTTGTCTTATCGATTTCAAAGCATAAACTTCATCATCAGAGTTTCGTATCAGAAATGGACGTGCTTATGTTTTTCTTTGTGTGGTTATAATTTCTCTTCTTATTTCCTTTTCCTCTCCTTTTTTTTCTCTTTCTTCTCCTCCTTTATGAATGAAATGGGCGAATAACTGTAATTTCTTATTTCTCTCTTTTTTTAAAATGTTTGTTGAGAACAAATGTATCTAATATTTTCTGTCATCCGGTTAATGTGTTCCAAGTTTGTTGCCATGTCAAAATTCAAAATAAAAATAAAATAAATAAATAAAAACCGTCAATAGAGAAATTTATATACCTAGCTTTTGTTTTGTTTTTTTTCTTTTCCCTCTTTTTTTTTTTTTTCTTCTTTTCCCTTTTTTTTTAGTAAATAAGTAAATAAAAGATTATCTTAAATTATGTATTAGTATTGATGGAAAAATTTAAGAAAAATATCTTTTTATGAGTATATATATATATATTATATATTATATATATTATATATATAGTTTGTGGGATGTACACAATTTAAGAAGTGCTTTAATAAGCGTATGCCTTTTAAAATAAATTTAGTTATTATAAAACAATGACCCCTTTTTCGGTCACGTCTCATCGGAGAAGTATTCCATGACAGAGCAATTAGTAAAAAAGGAAATAGTATTGAATACCGAAAAGCAAGAGGAGGACGAAAAAGCTAAAAGAATATATATATATATATATATATATATATATATATATATATAGAGAGAGAGAGAGAGAGAGAGGTTATATTTCTTTCTTTAATTGAGGTTAAATAATGATAGCCTTTCTCTGAATTTATACAGGGTGGCTATGATATTTTTACCACCACTTTTACAGCGTTAATATTTCGCACACTTTGCGGTTATTGAACGAACATAAATGTTATTCACAATGACATTCTCGGGATAAATCAGAGCCACAGAAAAAAATCGATCAATGCTTTCTGATTCAGTGGACATATTTGAAGCCGTGTATCAATACTATTGATTTCAATTGATCCCATATATTATAAGCGTATTGTTTGCTGGCACACATAACCGACTTTGGGATATTCATTCAACAATTACTGATGTTTCTATCTGACCTTTCTTCCCTAACAAAATATAATGAACTCACCGGCTGAATATTCTCTTATGGTTTTAGTGTTGTATCTATTCGGTCGATTATCGACTCTAAACTGCAAGAGTTACCATAGTTATATGTGTGTGTGTTTACGGCATAGCAACCCTTTTTGGGTCATTTAATGCCGAAAAAAGTAATTTTGATAAAGGATTCTATGTTTCAAGTACTTAATATCTTCAAATTTTTATGAATAATTTTCATTAACTTTATTTGGTTTGGTTTGGTTTGGTTCAAATTGGTTTGTTTAATAATATAATAACCCTGTGGTCATTTAATGATATATAACCCTGTGCGTCATTTAATGATATAATAACCATGTGGATCATTTAATGATATAATAACCATGTGGGTCATTTAATGATATAATAATCAGTGGATCATTTAATGATATAATAACCATGTGGATCATTTAATGATATAATAATCCTGTGGGTCATTTAATGATATAATAACCCTGTGGGTCATTTAATGATATAATAACCCTGTGGATCATTTAATGATATAATAACCCTGTGGATCATTTAATGATATATAATAACCCTGTGGATCATTTAATGATATAATAACCCTGTGGGCCATTTAATGTCATAAACTGTTAGAGTGTGAGATAAAAGTTGAAACAGTTTTCATTACAGGTGTATTGTGTGGATATATATTTTTTTATATCAGATTCATAATTTTCAATATATTTTTTCTTTCTTTCTTGAAAGATAAAATATCATCCATGTTAGTATTATCAAAGAGATCCCTAATATTATTTGTGATGAAATATTTCTTTTTGATTGAAGCGAAAAGTCAAAAAGTTGGTACTCAAGTTTCATTTACAGGTGTGTTTCGTGGATATATTTTATATCTGATTTATAAGTGTCAGACTAATCTAATCTTCGTAAACTAGGTTATGCCGGCTTTGAGAATCAGCATTCAACATCTTATTTGTTATCTGAGCTTGAACATTGACCTTTGGCAAGAGTAAGAAAAAATTATCTCAGTTACGAGACATGCTAATAGTTTAGTTTACCCAGGCACGGGACAACCATAGCAAAACACTCAGTGAGGAACGAATTCACAACATCATTTAATTGGTATCAAATAATCTTGTTGACCATGGTGCTACTTTGCTAAGCGTATTATTATTATATTATTATTATTATTATTATTAGTAGTAGTAGTAGTAGTAGTACACTTGAGCTTTCCAAAATGATGGAAATATAGTAATTTTACGATTGATTGATTTTATACCTCGTCTGCTAACAATAAATGAAAACATCTGATTATATATATATATATATATATATATACCTAACTCATTTTCTACCAATTCTCGTTTCCCCATTCCCACACCCTTATAATTTCTGTGATTTCCTCCACCTATCAACTCCTACCGCTACTCGATTGTTTAACCTCATTGTGCGCTAAAAAAGAACAAGGAAACAAAATCAATTAAATCTACCGTTTGTGATGGCACAACGTAGTGCTAAAAGTACTAGGGACGAAAGCTTTGGTGGTCTTATCAACCGACCCCCCTGAGATTAAAAGCTGTCCAGAAAACTAGAAAAGATCGACAAGAAATTCGTCAGACACGAGATGTATTAGAAGTGACGAGACCGTGTGTTCAGTGAAAACACTCTCTCACTCACACACACACACACACATATACACATATATATATATAAAAGTGTATTTTGCCGTTGAATGATAGGTAATAAATTAAGCTTGTAGGTGACTGAATATTTATTCAGTGGGAGCCAACTTTTATGCTCCAGCCAATACAAACTTTTTAATAGTTCTTATTGGGTTAATAACGTTTGTGTTCATCAGCTAAAATAGGTTATGCTTTGAAAAATATCAACACCATAAAAAACTCTGTTGTCTTAGATTTCACCTGAATTTTATTTGGTTTTTGTAATATGCCTAAATGTCTGTGTGACCCAAAACACCAAAACCAATTTACTCCCTGCTTGACTTTTAATAACGTTTCCAACACTCTAGTTCTTTTTCCTTTTAATAGGACAAGAAAGAAAAGGAGAAATGAATGGAAGTGATGAAATATGGGATTAGTCCAATTGATTGAAAATCAATCAAATGGTTCGATAAATATTCTTTGAAGTTCTAGAAGCATTTCACGTCAGTAGAGAATAGGGAATCTTTTATTGCCTTATTGGGTTGTTCTGCCATTTTGCTTTTCCACAGGTGTCAACGAAAATACCCCCCCCCATAAAGCAATATAAAAACCGAATAGTATATTCAGGCATAGATCCTACTGGTAAACACCCGGCACCTAGTGAGGATTAAGCTCACTAATTAGTAATAATTAACCTGCTAGACTAGTTTGTTTACTGTTACGTTGCTACGACGAAATACCCTAAAGACTAAGAGCAACTTTGATCAGTCACAAGGCCACAAATCAAGAATAGTTATTCGTTGTTGCGTTACAATACTAAAAAAATGGATTTAATTAATTTTCTTTTTTACCAATGAAAATGTAATAATAAAAAGCTAAGAATTAAAAATCTAAATGTTTTCGTCATTCAATTTTTTTGTTTTGGTTTACATTTAAATGTTCAGTAGTCTATTTTGTCTAAAGCACACGTTGAAAAAAAGATCTCGGACGATAGAATTATAGTGAATATTGTTTTAGTGTCAGTCACAGCTCAGAGTTAACAAACTATTAGGATAGAGGAGTTGGAGGGGGAGGGGTAAATTGTCTGAGAAGGTATCATGAACACTTTATGATGGATGAAAATTCGAATCGTTTTTATGTAGGTTCAAATTAAGTTCAAAATGTGGATGAAACTGCACTTCATTTCGGGCTAATACCCTTGGAAAGCACTTGAATCCATCACATCTTCTCTTATCTATGGGTAAATAAAAAGGTAGACTACGTTATCTAGATAGGAAAACGGATCTAGAAAAAAAAAAGGAAAAGTGAACTAGAAGGTGATAGGCTAACAGTTCCATCACATAAAACACCGAAACATGAAAGCTTCTGATAAAGTAGCGCAGACATAATGTTCATGTTTATCTCCAATGCGATTATCAATGCAAGTCGGTTTGGTAATCGCGTAGACGAGAAAATACAGTTACCAAGCACAATTGACTTTTTGTCTACGCTACCCTAACATATATATATATATGCTCTATCACTGATATTGAGCACTCTTTATTATCAAATATAGCAAACTATATATATATATATATATATATACAAGATAGGATGGATGGGTTTAGAATCCGACAATATGAGGTAGATAAAATGAAAAGTGAGCAAGAAATGAACAACTTCAAAAAGTTGTTCAAAATCATTTTGACTGAAGATGTCCGCGTGAATACGGACGAAATCATTTCAACCCTTGATTTGTTTTGAGTTGTTCATTTCTTGCTCACCTTTCCCTTTATCTACCTCATATATATATATATATATATATATATATATATATATATATTCATAAAAAAGATAATTGGATGAAAAATATACTTTGGTATAGATGAAATTTGTTTCGACAAAAATTCGTTTACACATTTATTCTATTTAAAATTCTAAATATAAAAATCATCATCATCATCATCATGTCGCGCTGTTGGCACGGATATCCATGACAATCTCTCTCCATCCGTCCCTATCGCTCATCATTCTTGGAAGGTCCTCTATGCAACATCCTGTATCCGCACAGAGCTGATCAATGTACGTTTTGCTGGTCGGCCCACACTGGCATGTCCATGTGCTGGCTTCCACAGGAGGACGTCGCTTATGAGTTCGTCATTGCTTCTTCAGCAGTGTCCCGCGTGTCTGTCCGTCTTACTCGGATGGTTTAGGTGATATGTGGCAGGTGGCCGTACAGCTGCTTTCTCGTGGGTGCTGTTTCCACGTCTTGTTCAGGATCACCCGCAGCATTCTTGTGCAGCTCCCATCTAGTTTATTCTCTAGTCGCTTCGTTAGAGTCCAGGTGGTGCAGCCATACAGCAGCACTGAACTTAATCCAAATCCAAATATAAAAAATAATAGTAATAGAAATTAAGTGTGAAAAACAGAAGGAAATTATCAAAGCAGAGTTTTTGATTAAAAACAATAACTAGTAAAACAGGAGAAACATTCGAAATTGATTACGTCATAAAATGGAATTTTTATTTTTTAAAAACTCAAAACCGTTTACTGGTTTAAAAAATATTTTTAACAGATTTGGAAATTTGAAATTTTTTTTTAAACGGGAAGTTTAGAAATCTTTTTTTAAAAAAAAGAAGCCTACATGTTTATGTATTTCTGGGGGAAAAATTGTTAAATTTGGGGTGTTTACAAAGTTGAAAAAAAAATATATATCCCCGAATTATGAGTAAATTGTTATGAAGAGTGGACTCTCTATCTTTGGTAGAACAATTATTCTAGGAAAAGGAAAACTCTGAATTAAAACTAAACTTTTCCAGGAAGGGTATTGGTCTGTAAAAACATCGACAAACCCATCCAAATCCGTACAGATTAAATGTCAAATGCTGAATTAGGATAAACCAGAAAGCCATCACCTAAAAATGGATAATAATTTCGAAAATGTCTGAAGTTTTTATTTACTAATTTTTGCTTATTCTCTTCATTTATTCTTTAACACTATTTATACTCTAAGAAATGTGACTATGATTTGCAATTGTTCTATGCTACAATATATATATATATATATAATATATATATATATATATATATATATATACACAAACATAATAAAAGGTTTAGTAATATATAGATGAAAAAACACACAGATTCTTTTAAATTACTATTTATCTTTCTGCAATGAATATTAAACATCTTTCTTTGTGTTGTAACATTTTATTGGGATTTCAGCTAAAAATAATAATTGCACTGTGACGAGTGTTCTCAGTTAAGACAATCTATTTAATGATACTCGTGTTCCTTAATTGTACGACCGTTATCATCTTGCAACACCTTTTGGTTAAAAATGTGACCGTTCAAATCGGCCAAGATTAAATACAAAAATGTAAATCCTGATTGTCTGGTGTTGCTTATGCGCCGAATTCTTATTTTTTATGAAAACGGAATGATCCATTATTTAGCTGAGGTGACAAACCGCAGCTAAATAATGGATCATTCCGTTTAACATTTTATTGGGGTTTCAGCTAAAAAAAAATAATTGCATTGTGACGAGTGTTCTCAGTTAAGACAATCTATTTAATGATACTCGTGTTCCTTAATTCTACGACCGTTATAATCTTCCAAAACCCTTGGTTAAAAATGTGACCGTCCAAATCGTAAAAGATGAAATGCAAAAATATAAATCCTGATTATTTTATATTGCTTATCTATCGAATTTCTATTTCTTATGAGTTTCGTCACCTCAGCTAAATAATAGACCATTCTGTTTTTATTATAAATATGGGAAAGGAAGAAAAAGAATATGATACACAGAAAAAATGTAATGAGAAAGAAAGAAAGAGAGTAGGAGAAAATAGGGAAAGGGTGTGAGCGTGTGGAAGCGATGCGCTAATCTGTTTCAATTGATCATAATAAAAAGATGAAAAGAAGTAAAGAAGAAAAAAAGTATGAGAGAGTTAAATGGAGATTATTATACTTTTTACACATTGAACTATTTTTTGCAACAGCTCTTAAGTAAACATTATCATACTGTAGTATATCCACAGGTCCTGCTAGTTGAAACATGCTATTTAGATCCATTTCATTAAAAATTCTCAAACAAACAAAAGAAAACAAATAAACAAACTAATAAACAGACAAAGGGACAAAGAAACAAAGGCATACAAAAACAACAAAAAATTTACAAGAATAAAGAAAAAAAAACATAATTCACGGATTCATGAAACTTCCCTGATTTAAAAAGATCTCCGGAAATTCGGAGTAGGCCCTAGTATGGCAAACAGCACGGAAAAATAAAACACAACAAACTCCATTGAAATTCCAACAGAGTTAATGTTTTCTCCGCTTGGCATGAATATCCTTGGGAATTCTGGGAATTTCCTCAACAGGTTAAGTCACGATTCTTCCCTGTTGTTTGTACTAGGTAACCGTATATTACCTGCCATGTTTTACTTGGAGATCATACGGCCACTACTAAGTAACCCCAAAATAGCATGGAATACTCAGTAGATATTTACCCAACCCATTTGCCAAGGGTAGGATGTGAGACGAGGTTGCGAGACTGGGCATCCAGCGAGGATCGAACACCCTATTCGGAGATAATGGATCTGCAAGACTAACCGTTACACCACGATGGGACCGCCCACTTGGATCACCCAGTATGATACCTCGACTAATTCACGTGATGATTTTGATTATAATAGTCAGTCAGTCAGCTGCGATAATCTTATGG
This sequence comes from Doryteuthis pealeii, assembly GCA_023376005.1. Lineage (NCBI taxonomy): Eukaryota > Metazoa > Mollusca > Cephalopoda > Myopsida > Loliginidae > Doryteuthis > Doryteuthis pealeii. Next base: position 109,785,721 of record CM042144.1, read on the forward strand.
TGCACACGAATTCGTGACTTTAAACAATTACTTAAACTTGAAGTGTGCGGCCATTTGCAATTTAGGTAGATAACAAAACAGAGAAGAATGATTGAAAGTAAAATAGATTGTTGTATTAGGGTGGATCACTTTTTTTTCTTTCTACAGACGTTTACCTGAAAGCTTAATTCATGTACTCATCTAAAGACTATCTATATATTCTATTATAATGGAGATTCAGTGTCTGTTTGTAGCCGCCACTACGCCACTGCTTACGTCACAATACCCTCAGAAATTGCGTTTATCAATGTGTATTTAATTCATAATCAAAATCATTAATACATAAAATAAAGGTCTCTATGAAAATCCGAGTTAGATTTGCTTCAAAACAGCCCATGTTATTGGTGCATTAAAATTCTGAAATGGGTCTTCTATATCACTAGGAAATAATGGTTTACATAATGTATGGTTAATTTGCATACTGGTTTTAACAAAAATGGGTTTGATAAATAATTACTTAATGTTATTCATCTCTGCTTGTTGTTTTATTCTCAAACGTATTAAAATCAATCCCATGAATGATTTTATATAGAGGCCCATTAAAATATAATTAAAATAAGTGTAATCTTTTTATATGCGTTCTTATTTATTTTTTTAGTCTTTCTGATTTGATATATTTCATTACACTAAATTTGAAACATACGCCCGGAGGGTGCATATTCTTGTTAAATGTCTAAAGAATAGCTATACCTTATTATAATGGAAATTGTGTCTGAAACAAACTACGCAACCGCCAGCGTCACAATTCCCTTAGTCATTTACTTCATATTCTCAATGTTTATTAAAATAATCATAATTAAATCATAATTAGCATATTATTATTATTATTATTATTATTATTAATATGTAGCCGAGATAGATTTGCCTCTAAAACAGCCCCTATTATTAATGCATTTAAAATCCTGCAATATGTATAATATATCATTAAGAAATAAATGTTTACATAGTATATGGTGTGAATAATTTGCATACCAGTTTTAATAAAACCTTGTTTAATAAATAATTACTTGGTGTTAATGGTTTCTAATATTGTTGTTTTAAAAATCAATCCTATGTATAATTTTATATTGAAATGAATTGAATAAAGTAAAAATAAGTGTAATATGCTTTGTGCTTTTATTTAATTTCATTAGTCTTTCTAATTCAATATGATATTTAATTATACAAAAACTTAGATACTTGTCTGGAAGGCGAATTTTTTTCTAGTCTATCAGAATTTATCATTATTTTCACCCTATGCGTTTTTTTTACAGTTTTAAATCGTGTTTTTTTTTACTGAAGTCTGAGCGACAGCAAGTCTCCACTGTGTCTTAGGTATGACGTTAAACTGCATCTAATTGTAAAATTCCTATTTGGAGCTTTAGGGAGTGTGGAGTACCCCTTCATCACTATTACTCCAGGTCCACTTTAATCAGAAATGGTGGTACCTGTTAGAGTCCTATCTATGGGTTAAATAGAAGAAAGTAAGTTTTAAATGTGTTTAAAAAACTGAGTACCCCTCATGAATAAAACAAAACGTCTTCGGTATAAAATAACCCAGCAAGGGTTGACATGCCGTAAAATTAAATAACCAACCAATCAGGTCCCTTTTAAGTATTCTAGCTGATTTGAACTGTACACTGTTATAGATGGTCTTGATTCTTAAAAAAAATGAGAATAATTTTGATGCATCTCAATTGAAGAGATGAAGTCCATTATGTTATTCGTAAACTTTCGAAAGAGAGAAGCTCATTTTTTATGAGTTTTCTTTCTGGTTTGCTGTGAAAGAAAACAACGATTACTCTCATCAGAAATATTCATAAAAATTGAAATTATGGAATCTGATCAATTTTGAAGAAATTATTTAAAACGAATTTTATTCCTATTTCCATTCATACATTTCATTTCAATTTTTTTAGCCGTTTTTTTTTTTACGAAACTGGAGGTTGTTAAGCCCCATGAACATATTTTTCAAAATCAATTTTATCTGAAAAAAGTCGGAATCGTTAGATATTAGAATAAATGCAGATTTTTAATGCTTCTATTTTTTGTATCTAAATGACGTTTTTAATAGAAAATTTCGCGTTTGGTTCGTATATTCTGGGGTTATTGTTAAATATTCCAATAGCGAACGACACAAATATGTAATGAATAAACGATAGATATATGAATCTACATTCATAAAGTATATACGTATGTATCTATTGAGTAGATGCTGGGTAAGGTGTGTTATGTATGCATCTGCTTAAATTCGCCTTCAATAAGATTGATACATTTCATTGTCTTAACATACTCTTATGTAGGTGGACAGTTTTTTTTAAATGGTAGAATAACTTATATGAAATAAAAACAATCCATACTGAAACTGATTGCTCTGAAAACTAAAGACACACACACACACACACACATATATATATATATATATATATATATATATATATATATATATATATTATATATATTATAATGGAGATTGTGGGTTTGTATGTCTGTAACCGAAACTATATTACTATTCAAGTCACAATTCCCTTTGTTATTTACATCATATTCTCCATGATTTTATTTTTATTTAAACCTCAATTATTAATAAAATTGTTTTACATCATTAAGACTGTTCACCATATCTACATACGAATAACATGCAATTGTATTTATATATACAACAAAATAGCGGTTTACAGTGTGAATGGGATGGCTAATTTGCATATTGATCTTAAAAATTTGATTTTAATAAATATATGCTTAGTATTATTGATTTCTAATTGTTTGGTTTTATATTAATGAATATGAGCAAAAATCTCGGGGATAAATCTTAAAAGAAATCCATTAACAAGAAGAAATAACTGTAATATTATTCTTTACTTCCTATTTTAACTAAATAGTTAAATTAGGAAAATTTACCAATGAAAGACGGGAGTAAGGGAAAATGATGGAAGAGTTTGTTTCAAAGTTGTTCTATTTTTCAATCATACCCCCTCTGTTCCAAATATTTTTATTTGAATTCTTATTCAGTTTCATTAGCCTATCTAATTTAACATGATATTTTATTATATTAAAACTTAAATACTTGCACCCGGAGGGTGCATATATTTGCTAGTATATATAATTGGTAAAGAAAAAGGCTTAAAATCGGCCATTTTGCGGTTATAGATCTATTTCTATTCACAGGTATCTGTGTATACCTATGCGTTTCACCAATTATATTGCTCTGCTCAATAATATTGAATATCAAGCTCTCAACTTGGACCTGAACAACTCTAACATACTGCTGTTGGAAGAAAGGTCCAATTTAGAATCATCCTTATACCAACTTACCTGATAACCCATCCACGTACACACACAGATATACACACACACACACAGATATACACACAGATATATATATATATATATATATACACACACACACACAGATATACACACAGATATATATATAATATACACACAGAGATACACACACATTATATATATATATATATATATATATATATATATATATATATAGAGAGAGAGAGAGAGAGAGAGAGAGAGAGAGGGGGAGGGAGAATCATACTTGATTAAAAGAGAGAGAGAGAGAGAGAGAGAGAGAGAGAGAGAGAGAGAGAGAGAGAGAGAGAGAGAGAAATGAGGTGCAAACCTAAGGGCCCTTTTGACCGGTGACTTTTCAAAAAAGAAAAGCCGGATAATCGTTCAAAAGTCAATAATTATACAATTAAATAAAACAGGGTAAGAAAAGATGGCATTGGAACTTCAAGAAGAGGAGAAAGAAAATATTAAATAAATTATTTTCCTTTTAAGACACTCGAAATTCAATGAAATCCCCAGCAAATAGTGGTGGGCAATATTCTTGTCTCCTTTGTCTACAAAAAGGACGGGCAGTACAAATAAATCTTCACTTCTTGCCGCCCATTTTTGTTTGTATATTCTTGTTCCTTTAATTTCTGATGGAATTATTCAAGGATGCTTTACTTTTCTGTCCGAGATCAGAGAATAGGATCTGCACCCATAAAAATACCACAGTTAAAAAACTATCAAAATTATAAGTAAGTAAGTAAGGTAAATCGACAGGGCGGCCTAAATTCGATATCAGCCAGTCAGCGAGAGAGTATATCCCCTTTTCAATAGTGCTAGACCAAAGAGATTGTTTTTTAGCATCTGAGGTGGAGCGCCACACCTACCATCAGCTCCTACTTTACCGCACTGAGTTGGCAAGGACCGGTATCGAACTAGGAACCTTGTGGTTTCTAGCCAAACACTTTACTGACTGAGCTAACCAAATATATAAGATTAAAAAATAATCCTTTTCTAAGTTAGGCTAGCGAAGATATAGAGTTTCTCGCCTATGTATGTATGTATGTATGTTTGTATATAAAAAAACTCAAAACTGGTAGCAGTTTTGAGAGTGAAAGAATCGTGCATGAAAACCTCAAGCGTCAACTTCGAAAGGGTTACACTTGTCATATTGGAGAGAACATAGAGGGTTGGAAATGTCAGACATGTGGTCGAATTCTGCTTTCTAAGGCTGGATATGTCAATCATAGGAAATCTCACCAGGGTCAATTCATTCAAATTCCAGGAACAAATAATGTGTCTTGTGCAATCTGTAACAAAGTCTGTAAGTCAGCTTCTGGTCTTAGAAGACATATGATGGTGCACAAGCATCAAATTTTATCATCTGATTCAACGGGAAGTACGTCCTTCCTATGTCATATTTGCATCAAACTTTGTGGATCTGCAGCGGGCTTGATGAGTCATTTGAGGGCTCATGCAAGGAAGGGTTCTGGAAGTGGAGATAGGATTGTGAACGACGGCAATGATCTGTAAAGATTATGCTATTGCTATATAAAAACTAAATGTATTTTATGTATAAAGAGAATTTGACAGAGGAAGAGACTTGTATCAACGAATCTAAAATTTAAGATTTATTTACGGATTAATATGTTTAAGATATATTCTTGTATGTAAAACTATGCAGATGATTGTAGAGCTGTATCTATGCTTCCTCCGGTTGGAATAGAATTATATTTTTCCAAGACTGAAAAATGTAAAAATTCCTTTTTATATTTTTACAAATGTATTTTATTTGATTTTTGTTCCGAATTTCTCTTTAGCGTCCTTTAAAACAGGAATTCCTTTTTTTTTGTAAACTGTACGAAGATATCTCAATGAAAGTTTTATGATTCAATGGAAAATATTTCAGATGATCAGATGGGCAGGTCTTTTTTTTAATGTTTCATAGAAGAAAAAAAAAGGTATTAATCTCGCTTCCGAGGAAAATTGCGACAAAATTCATTTTTACAAGAAATCTCAAGGGAAATATTTCTTCTTAGATAAATATTGTTTTTTATATTTTGTTTTTGAATTTTAAAATAATTTATTGCATATTTTATCGACTAAATGTCTATAACAAGTTATTTATTGCTTGTCTTGTTCTTTTACATATCTATTAATAATGGGGATTAGGTCTCTTTGTCTAACCAGAAACTACGTCACTGCTTATGTCACATTACCCAAAATCGTCATAGAATAAATACACTTAAAATTTCAGCATGCAAACTTAGACGGTCCTCATTATTTAAAAAAAAAGTTTTAATAAATACATGCCTGGTATTATATATTTATATATAGCTTATTTTAATATGTATTTAAAGTTATCAGAAATACGTTTCCATTTCAAATTGTTTTTTTTTTTTACTCCTTTAATATTTGATGATTTTACTTACTTATGGTACAGACTCTCTGACATTGAATTTTTAACTCCCATCCCCGCAGACAATATCTTTCAAAAATTAATTTTTACACCGCCCGGAGGGCATTTCTTTGCTAGTTAATTGATAAATGAGTTAAATAATAGAAAGGCCGAATATTTATTTGGCATAAAGTGTTGTCAATTTTGAAGATATAAATCGTTGTACTCAGAAAGTTATGTTAACTCTGTATGGAAAGCCCAAACTCATTGTATTATATATGTGCTAGAAGGCGGTGACTGGGGGTCTTAGTGTTCTGGGTATGACGCTAAACTATCTGATGGTGAAGTTCCAATTCTAGAGCTCTGAATAATATGGAGTACCTCTCTATTACTCCCGTGTCCACTCTGACCCTGAGTAGTAGTACCTGTTAGGGTCCCATCTATAGGTTAAATAGAAAATGAGTTAAAAAGAATTGAGTACCTATCAAGAATGAATAAAATAAAACGTCTTCGGCATAAAGTAACCCAACAAGGGTTGACATGCCGTAAATTCCAAACGACCAACTTTTAAGGCAATTTTGAGAGATAGGTTCTCATTGGAGGATAGTATAACCAGGTGACTAAAATCGCAAAAGTTAGAAAATAGATTTTAACTTTGAATTAGCTAAGAACAGTTGAAGGTAGAGAACAGTATTTCCATCTGTCGCTCTTATCACGTAGAGGGTCGGTTATGTGAAAGGAAATCTGAGAAGATGAATAAAGAATATGCGCATCCAATAGAGAAGAGGGAAGAAATGTAACGATGAGAAGAATGACCACTGGTTAAAGAACAAGATGGCTATCCAACAAGGGGATTGTGGTCTTAAACTGACCACCGAGGGATGAAGTAAACATTCAACAATCTCTTCCAATCACAGGTAATCACTTTTTAATCCGTAATACGAGAGTGAGATGAATAGTTGATAGACGGAGAAGTTTATATATTGACATCAATGTAGCGAGTGCGAACGGCAAAACACACGAACCTGTGATGAGCCAACAACGGTCCATCGATCGAAGAGACAGCGGGTGGCATGTTGTACGTGTGGGTGTCTGACTAGTTGTGGAGGTAAAATCGTGAGTGTCCTTGAGGCCGCGATTTATAGTAGCAAGTCTCGTAGCTGGCGAGACGAGAGTTGTGAAGTGTCTCAGCCAGACCGTGTATAGAAGTACAGTGGCGAGGGGGGCAAAGGAGGACGAACTTACTTTGTTAAAGATCTTCTCAAGTGTTACGTCGTCTTTGGTAGAAGCAGAACTACATTTCGTTTGCTAATTAGTAGTTGATAACATTGTTGACAATGGGATCCAAACACTGCAACACCGATATAAGAACCATGTGAGCTGTAAGGGTGACTATTTTGAAAAATAAACCTCATTTGGTTACATTTCCATGTGAATATCTTGGTCAGTCTATGAACTTTTCAGCTGACGACCCTCGTATTTCCCAATGGCGTTAGTTATCAGCATTTTAGTTCAGGGAAAATGCCAGGATTTAGAGAATGCCATTTTTCAAAGCCGCTAAAATTTACATGCGCATAAATTGCATCCTCTTATCTTTAGCGTCGTTGTGTCTTTTGCGAAATGGTGGCGGACGTGGCGTACTGGTTATCGTCTTGGAAAATAGACTTGGTTGTTCATGTTTCGCTTTGCACTCATTTCATAGGAAAATGCGCGAATCCATATGTCTCTTCCCTATCATTAAATAATATAGTAGACTGAGTTCTCTAAATTTTCAAAGGCAATCGATTTAGAAAGGACACTGAATTACCTCCCCCCATTCCAGTGTGGCAGGGTAATTTGCTCCGCTGGATCGTCAAAGCAGGAACTGGAGTCTTTTAAGCTGTCCAACTTTGCGTTCCACGTTGTCTTGTCAACAACTTTATTTGGACGATGTTAGTATATATATATATATATATATATATATATATATATATATATATATGTGTGTGTGTGTGTGTGTGTGTGTGAGAGTTAGGGTGGCAGAGACGTGAAGTCAAATTTGCTTTTTAAATCGCACAGATGAGAAACGGTGTTACCAAGCGCTGTAGACTTCATGTCTCTGCTACCCTAACACATAAATGCTCTATCAATGATATTGAGCACTCTTTAAATATAGCAAACTATATTATTAATATTAATATATATCTACACACACACACACACACACACACACACACATATTAGAAAGGATCAACCAAAAACTTGTCCGACAAGAATTGTCTGTACAGTTCAACAAAACTTGTATAAAAGAAAAAATGCTGCCGAAATACACTATATATTATATATATATATATATATATATATATATATATATATACATGTGCAATTTATGTGTGTGTGTCTTTAGACGAAATTAAAAATCATCATAATTACTAAATAGGAATTTTCAAGTTGTATTTATTTATCTTATCTATTTCACATTGTTCCAAATAAATGCGAAAAAAAAACCTCTTGGTTTGTTCAATTTGTTCAAATTTTAACAAATTCAATTTTGACTGCGACTCAAACAAATGAATAATTATTTCATTGTTGTTTGTCAAACGCTATCTTACGACTGATGAGTATATTATATATATATAAGCAAAAAAAAAAAAAAAAAGTAAGAAACTAAAACAAGGAAACAACTTAGCAATTTGTCGCATTTGAATTTCCTGTTCAAAAATTGAAATTAAAAGGATCCGGATGGCTAAGTTTTAAAATCCAATTTAGATTTCAGCGTCGCAAACAAATGGATTACGTCAAAGCATTTCTGATGTCTTAAAAATGGAGACCTTTTATTTCCCAGGAGGCAATCGTACGAAGTGGAATCACAAATTGCCTTCTTTGGTATTTGAACTCGGCTCGCAGAATACATTACTCCACCCACACCCCCACATAGAATAGATTATGAAAAGTATGTGGTATGTACAGAATTTGAAGATGGCTTTAAAAAGCGGATGCATTTTAAAATATATTAAGATATTCTAAAAAAAAAAGGGACCCTTTTTTCGGTTACGTCTTAGAGAATACTACGATAAACAAGTATTAAAAGGGGGAAATAGTACTGATTGCCGAAAAGCACGAGGATGAAGAAAACAAAGCTGAAATCAGTTTTATTTCTTCTTTTACTTCTTGTCTATCGCGGTATTCTCTGATGAGGTGTGACAGAAAAGAAGGGTCCCTATTTTAGAATATCTCAATATATCTTAAAATACATCCGCTTTTTAAAGCAATCCTTAGAATAGATTATATATTTTGACAATGAAAATGAAATAAAAAAGCAATCATGCATACGTTCTCTGGATAATGAATGCATGATTGATTTTTAGTCCTTTAATAAGTATTTCAAGACATGGGGAGTAATGAGCCTTACAATGCTGTTACACCCCATGGTTAATGAATTTCAATTGAGAATTTTTCACTCTTCAAGTCTAAGGCCAGAGAATTACTATTTATTTATAGTTGGAGGGAGAAAAAAATGAAGATCTTTATTTCCCAAGGGCAATAAAAAGAAGTGAGACAGAAATTGCCTCGTTTGGAATTTGAATTTGACTCGCAGAATCAATTTTCTTCGAAAATAACCATTACCCCACCCAACCCTCCCTCAACTTACGTACATAATATATTATACATTTTATTCTACAAAATAGTAATTACTAAACTTTTTAAGGTTAACAAGGTTAAAACATAATATCGCAACTGGAATTCGAACTCGCTTACTACGATTTCGCACTCCAGCACGTCAGCCACTACACCACTGGGACTTACCCAGAAGCTTTTGATATGCCAGATATATTCCAAAAGTGTCAACGCTGAAACTGGATTTACCAAGACAGAAATATTAAAAAAAAAAAAAAAATGAAATGATCATTTTCTTCAAAATATCACCTCTACCATTCAGCTCACTTATTCTAGAGTTTTTCATTGGTCGAAGCACCTCCAAAATCCATTTTATAACATGCTGTGAAGCTGCATTTTCATATTTCTTTTAATATCCTTTACATTCTCAAACCTCAAAATTAAAGTTTCAGTCTTTTTGACCACACCACGTATAGTAATTCCTGATTAGGATATCACAGCTAAGATAAAGAAAAATTCATAAACATCCACGAAATACATCTACAAAAATTACACCAGTAAAAAGAACTTGAGTAACAAATTATCTCTCACTCTAACAGATTTTGGCATTAAATAAACTAAAGGCTAATTATACCATTAAATAAACCAAAGGCTAATTATACCATTAAATAAACCAAGGGCTAATTATACCATTAAATAAACCAAAGGCTAATTATAGCATTAAATAAACCAAAGGCTTATTATACCATTAAATAAACTAAGGGCTTATTATGCCATTAAATAAACCAAAGGCTTATTATACCATTAAATAAATCAAGGGCTAATTATACCATTAAATAAACCAAAGGCTAATTATACCATTAAATAAACCAAAGGCTAATTATACCATTAAATAAACCAAAGGCTAATTATACCATTAAATAAACCAAGGGCTAATTATACCATTAAATAAACCAAGGGCTAATTATACCATTAAATAATCTAAGGGCTTATTATACCATTAAATAAACTAAGGGCTTATTATACCATTAAATAAACCAAGGGCTAATTATATCATTAAATAAACCAAAGGCTAATTATACCATTAAATAAACTAAAGGCTAATTATACTATTAAATAAACCAAAGGCTAATTATACCATTAAATAAACCAAACCGAACCAAATCAAATGAAGTTAATAAAAATTATTTATACCAATTTGAAGATATTAAAAACTTGAAACATAGAAACATTTATGAAAATGACTTGTTTTGTCATTAAATAACCCGAAAAGGGTTGATAGGTCATAAAACAAACAGACCAAACAATCCAAACCAGCATTTCAGAATTTCTTAAATTTTACAATAGAGCAGTGACATGCTTGTAAAATCTATTAAACAATATTGGCAGAAATTAATTCCCAAGATTTATCTTTTAGTTTGTGCGAAAATGTTAATAATAAAGATTCAAATGACATTTTTATAACACATTTTTACAAATTCTTTCGGGCTTAACATTTTTCCCGCCCGAAGCAATATAGATTCATCGGCGGGGAAGAATTCGCCGCCAGGGGTTGAGTCAAATATGCAGAGGAACACATATACACATGCATGTTTATGTCTATTCATTTTATGTATACATTTTCATAGATATTTAGTTGTGTGTAAAAGTTCGCTAATGACGTATTTATACTACGCAGTTAAAAATGATGTTGAATATCTTGTATTCAGTGTTCATTTATCCGGCGTTGAAAAAATAAATTGTTAGTAGACAAGTCACATGTATAACATCAGGTATAATTTATTAAAGGAATATCGAGACTGAAATGAAACTGGTGAGATTGGACAAAGCCGACTGTATTACGATATATATATATATATATATATATATATATATATATATATATATATATATGGGTTTGATGGTTGGTTTTGAAGGCTATCACAATGCAAGTGTAAAGAAAAATAAGGTAACTATGGTATTGTTTGTTAACCTTTGATTTATTCTTAATATTTCGGGATAAAAATCTCTTCGACAGAAGATTTCTGAAGCTGAAGATAGTAATTGTTTATTCGGCTTTGTGTCTTATATCTTCCAAATTCTCTGTGTGTGAGCTTATATATATATATATATATATATATTAATCATGATAATAATACTAATAAGTCAGGTACTACCAACTAAAGTTTCGCTCATCAGGGCAGTATTTTGACTGAAAATAGTTAGAGCAACAGTACATTATCACTAAAACCAGTCACCCTGTAGTGAAAAAAAAATAGTATAACAAAAAGAAAGTATTTTCATATTGACAGTTACTGTCGATTTTTAGACGGTTAGTGTAGAGATAGATTTTGGGTACGAGTGTTGTTGAAATCAAAATCTGTGGGTTTAAGTGATTGATGCTCCGTGACCTCGGGCTAACCCAGCTCCTTTCAGTTACGAAGACTGTAAGAACGGTAGTTCAGTTAGCTTAGAGTCAGTTAAACCAGAGGCGACGTAATATAAGCACGTACCGCGCGCGGTTGAGAGAGTTCTGATTCTGACTTAATAAAAATGTGATCACAAAGAAATATATGCCTTGGTTGTCTGTATGAACTAATGGTGGTCTTGGCATAATCAGATCAGCATCTTAAAAACCAGACTTATAGCAACCCCCCCCAAAAAAAAAAAGACCGTCAACAAAAGACAGTAAAAAGAATTGCCCCTGCTACAGACTAAAAACCACAAGAAACAGAAGTTTGAAAACATGTCCCAGCTACACAATAAACAGAAGATAAGAAACCCAGCCAGGGTGTCAGCTACTCCCCGAAGTAAAATACTATTAAATATGAGGTCACCCCCGCTCATATATATAGACAGGCAGATGGCTATGAGGTAAGGTAAAAGGAAAAGTGGACAAAAATAATAACTCAACCAAGTCTTAGAGTGGGAATATTTCAATCTTAGGATAAGATCATCTTCAGCCCAATGACTTATTTAAAGCAAAAATACATACATGTGTGTGATTTGAAGGAGGGGAGAAGGTTGAGGGGAAACAAGGACAAAGGAAATGAGTGAAGTGTAGGTAAGAGTATAGGGAGGGGGCTATGTGTTAGATGGGACATGGGGTTGGTCGGAATGCAGAGGGTAAGGGTCTAGTAGTGGAGTGTTTGATGCCAGGGAATATAAAGAGGAGGGGAGAGTTAAGTGACATTGGGTCACTAGGTAACCCTCCTATCTTCACAGATGGCTATATAACATTGATAAATAATGCCAGAATACCAGTGATACCCGCATGGCATCATCAGATCACAAGTCTGAAATGAAGATAGCAACAGATTACAGAACACAAAAAAACAGAAGAAAGTAAGGTACCAACTAACTACGCAAGTAAAAGATTTAAAAATGAGGGCATAACCACGGATAGCCTCATAAGAAGAATAGAAGCGAACTATTTACATAATATATACCCAACAGACTGAGTGGGTATATAACAAAACCACATACAACTAAAAAAAAAAAAAAAAAAAAAGCAAAAATAAAAAATATAAAACTTTAAACTTTTTATTCTATTTTCCTTATTTCCCTATTCCTATCTTTTTTATCTTCCATCCCAGATTCCCTTACATATTTTAATCTTTTGTATCCAAATATTCTATCGCTACCACTACCCCCCCCCCCCACACACAAAGGAAAATCCAGCAGGCATGCAACAGCTCGTATTCCTGCTCGTAATTGTCGGGACCTATCCCGTGGTATGTAATCGGAAGATGGGGCTTACCGCTGTTGATGCAATCTGCAACATCCTGAAGGTATCGAGCACTCTTTACATTATAACTTAGACAGACCTAGCGGTATATATTTTTCTTTTGGTCAAATGCTGCCATGGTAATTGATTATTTTCGGTTAGTGCGACTGTCTTGGTCTTTTTTTTCTTTTTTTCCCATGCAGTCATTTGTAGTATATTTTTACTTGCAAATTATTTCCCAGGGTTTTCCTTACCGCAAAGGTTTACTAATAGGATTAGTATATATATATATATATATATATATATATATATATATATATATATATATATATATGTGTGTGTGTGTGTGTGTGTGTGTGTGCGCGCTTCTGTCTCAGTGTGCGTGTGTATCTGTATAGATATAAGGGATATGTCCCATGATCATACCAAACAAAACCAAATCGATATATATATATATATATATATATATTTACATCTTTCCCCAAAAGCAGATTCACTTCATTTCCGTATATTATTCAGATATTTTCCAAATCATATTCAGATCTTTCCCGGAGAATATTACCATCTTTTCCGGATCCTATTCCCATCTTCGCTTAATCGTATTCACATCTTTCCCGAATCATGAATTTTTT
>CM042144.1:109804362-109811862 GCA_023376005.1 Doryteuthis pealeii
TATGTGTAGCTAGATGAATACATCATCCCTCTACATCATTTCTTTCTTTTTTATTTATCCGTCTCAAGTGATTTCATTGTCGAGATATTCAGAAAAGGCCAAAATGTTGCCAATGAATAACTATGTCAGAGCAAAAGAGGATGGTATGAATTCCTTTCCTTCAACTTATTGTTTTTTACATTGGTTTTGTGATGGACGTAAACGGACAAAAATTATTTTCTCTTTTGGTAATTATATCTATTCTCTTCATCCATAAACATTTTAGGGTTCAATAAACGTTAGGGCGTTTCCATCGTAGCTCATTCGAAGATACCTTATTGGACAAGAAAGAAGATAAAACAAAGATAGGACTCTCTCTCTCTCTCACTGTCTCTCTCTCATCTCTCTCTCTCTATATATATATATATATATAGAAATAGAGAAAATCCTTAGGAAAAACAAAACGGATTCCGCAGAAATCGATCCAAAACCTCTCAGATCCTGACTATTCGATGGATAATAGAAGAGGTTCGAGCAAAGAATCTAGAGGCAACGCTACTATACTATGATTCCACACATAGAGGAAAAATGGAACAAATACTACTAGCATATGGTCTCCCCAAAGAAACAGTTGCCGCTATAATGATGCTATACAAAGACACTAAAGCAATGGTACGCTCACCTAATGGCGACACAGATTTCTTTGACATTGCCACTGGAGTCCTACAAGGAGATACATTAGCACCATATATATTTATAATATGCCTAGACTACGTACTCTGAACATCATTAGATACCATAAAAGAAAAAGATTTAACACTAAAAAAGGCAAGAAGCAGGCGATATCCCGCACAAACAGTCACAGATGCAGACTATGCTGATGACCTCGCACTTCTTGCAGATATACCGGCACAGGCTGAGTCACTACTACATAGCTTGGAGGAGGCAGCAAAGAATATTGGCCTCTATGTGAACTCGATAAAACCGAGTTCATGAGTTTCAAAAAGAAAGGAAACATCTCCACAATCGACGGTAAGCCTCTTAAGCCAGTAGAACAATTCACATACCTCGGTAGTAATATATCATCCACAGAAAGCGATGTTAATACACGAATAGCAAAGGCATGGTCAGCCACAAACAAATTATCAGTCATATGGAAATACGATCTCACTGACAAGCTAAAACGACAATTCTTCCAGGCTGTGGTTATATCAGTGCTGCTGTATGGCTGCACCACTTGGACCCTAACGAAGCGCCTTGAGAATAAGCTAGATGGGAGCTGCACAAGAATGCTGCGTACAGTCTTGAACAATTCGTGGAAACAGCGCCCTACAAGGAAGCAGCTGTACGACCACCTGCCCCCATCTCACAAACCATCCGAATGAGACGGACAAGGCATAAGCGACGTTCTCTGTGGAAGCCAACTCATGGACATGGAAACGTGGGCCGCCCACCAAGGACCTACATTGACCAACTACGTGAGGATGCTGGTTGCTGTGCAGAAGACCCCCAGAGGCAATGAATGATAGGGAAGGTTGGCGAGAGATTGTTATGGATATCCGCGCGACATGATGATATATATGGTAAAAGTATCCACTTGACTTGGGGATGATTCTATTTGGGATCAACTATATCCTCCCTATATCCACAATGCTGATGCACACCTATAGATTTATTCAAGGATTATAACAAATCCCCAAGAGAGCTCAATGTAAGATAATTAATAAACTAATAAAATACAGAGTAATATTTATGTCTAAAGTAACTAGGCTCATTTATTGAGTTACTGGTCGAAATTCATAATTGCCAATGATTTTGTAGTTTTACTTATTGAAATTATACATACATATATATATAATATATATATATATATATATATATATAGGAACAGTAAGTCTGGCATTTTGGAAGGAACTGATCTCTATATATTGGACTTACTGTCTATCATAAAGCACCGTGTGCTCGATATATTGAGATCCTTATAATACAGCAATCATTGATGGGATATATGTCTACGTTCTGAGGGTGGAGAGTCTCAATGTATTTTGGGATCGATCTTTCTGAGCTCAATTATATGGCACATGGGTGCCAGGGAATTAAGACTACAAAGGGTTAAATAGTTCCAATTTCCTATAAGTAATGATTAATGGAGGTTTATGTCTTATATACTAAACATTT
The DNA here is from genome assembly GCA_023376005.1 of Doryteuthis pealeii. Classification (NCBI taxonomy): domain Eukaryota; kingdom Metazoa; phylum Mollusca; class Cephalopoda; order Myopsida; family Loliginidae; genus Doryteuthis; species Doryteuthis pealeii. The sequence continues at coordinate 109,806,520 of CM042144.1, forward strand.
CATAACTTTTACATAGCTACGTTAACAGCTGTCGTCTTCTTCTTCCTTTATTTTTCTTTTTTTTTCTTCTTCTTTTCTTCTTCTTTCTCCTCTTCTTCTTTTTCTTCTTCCTTCTTTCTTCTTCTTCCTTTTCTTCTTCCCTTCTTTCTTCTTCTTCTTCTCCTTCTTCTTCTTCTTTCTTCTTTCTTCTTTTTTCTTTCTCCTTTTTCTTCTTCTTCCTTTTTCTTCTTTCTTCTTCTTCCTTCTTCTTCTTTCCTTCTTTCTTTTCTTTCTTCCTTTCTTTCTTCTTTTCTTCTTCTTCTCCTTTTTCTTTCTCTTCCTTTTTCTTTTTCTTTCTTGTTTCTTTTCTTCTTCCTTTTTTCTTTCTTCTTCTTCTTTTTTCTTCTTCTTCTTCTTTTTCTTTTTCCTTTTTCTTTCTTCTTCTTTTCTTTTTCTTTCTTCTTCTTTCTTTTCTTCTTCTTTCTTTCTTCTTCTTACTTCTTTTTTCTTCTTCTTTTCTTTCTTCTTTTCTTCTTTCTTCTCTTCTTCCTTTTCCTTCTTTCTTTTCCCCTTTTCCTCTTCTTTTTTTTCCTTCTTTCTTTTTAGAGGCAATAATCCTTCCAAGAAAGAAATAAAATATAAAGAAATATCCAGAACAAGTGGATCAATTTGGTAGCAAAATGTCTCCCAATGAGCATATAAAGGAAAAGCCGTTGTTGTATCAATCTAAATAATTATTTAAATTCGATGTATTTGACGTGCAATTGGGGGAAAAGGATATCTGCTGTACATTATGGCGTCAGGCATTTACGAAATACTAAAAAAGAGAAAAAAAGAGCAGTTCATTTCAATTCTTTTGAGAATTTGTGCCACAGTGACGCCTAGTTTATGCTTTTCCAAATTCAACATTTTAACTTTTTATTTTCGTAATTTCTTTTGTTTATGTCTATCTCCTTTAGAAGACATAGTAGATTTCTCCTACTATTCCTACTACTCCTTATGTCTAACATCTATTTCAAAACCTTCTTTCTTACTCACATAAGACATTGGTGAACAAAGAGATAAATACTCTAGTTGTTAATCCCCTGATCATTCCACTATATCTTTACTTTTATTTACACTATGGCACATAGATAAGAACAGCAATAACAGCAGTTTATATAAAAGTTGTTTCTCTTTTGTTTTCTTTCTTATTAAAATCCACTGCCATTTTGATGGGTTTATTTTGAGATTTCCATTCTGTAATTCCTGTAGAAACATATCAGCAGATGTGTGTACATAGGCCAACACGCCAGCAGACAAGCCAGCCAACGATAATACAAATACAGAAAGGTAGAAAAGTTAAACTTACAGATAAACTCATAAGACAGATATATCCAGATTAAAATTGCACAATATAATCTCAATGAACTAACAGGTATATATATATATATATATATATATATATATATATATATATATATATAATAAAGTGTGTATTGAAATTACCTTCTCGAGTTTCCCTATAAGGATCTTCAGGGTTAATTCCAATGAATTAATCAAGATATTGATTAATTACAGTTAATTGGGGAAATGAATATTGCAATTATTGTGATATTGGGATTAACTCAATATTTTTCCCAGTAAGTTATTCCTTTATCATATATATATATATATATATATATATATATATATATATATATATACACGATTTTTTTTTCTTTTTTTGAAGGCAAAATAATGCAGATTCATGTTGAAAAACATATTTATTCTTGTGCTCTTAATTTTCGGATTAAAAAAATTAAAAAAAAAAAAATTTAAAAGAAAAAAAATATCTTAAATGATTTCAAACCTCCCGCAATTGTAACAACTCACGGGTTTTAACGGAACTGTACGATCTCTGCCGAATTTGGAAATCTTAACGGAAGTTTACGATCTCTTCCGAATTTCAAATCTCCATCAAACTCAACGTAATTAGAACCAAGTTGACTTTAACAAACACAGATGGAATATTTTCAACTCTATAATGAACTCTCTGAAGATGGATTTAATCCGAAAATTAAGAACATGAATCTGCATTATTTTGCCTTCAAAAAAAGAAAAAATATATATCGTATTACATTTATCGTATTACATTTATAATTAATGCTTCTATCACACTATAAAAACAAACAAAAAATCTTATATATATATATATATATATATATATATATATATATATATATATATATATATATATATTACATTACATGCCCCCAACTGATAAGATATACGAGTTAAAATATCCTGTAGTCATTTATGGTCTGTGTTGCTTACTTAACGGTGTCCGAATCTAAAAGGATGTGTGCGTTACAATAAAAGCAAAAAAATTGGAAAAATAATAAGAAATTTAATTGAAGAAATACAACTAATTTAAGACAACTTAACATCTTATTACAACAAGATGCGAGGAATACAAATAAGATGCCCCCCCCCCAGCAAACAATAAGAAATTCAGTCAACTTAAAGATTTGTTTTCTTTAAGTCGTCGTCGTCATTTTAGTGTTCTTTTTTAATCAATACGATTTATTAGAAATGACTTCTTGCTTATTTCAATCCGTTGTTGGAAAGTCACTTTGGCAACATTTTGTCCTGACTATAATAACGCCTGGGAAAAAAGCTAAATAAGAACTACACAAGAATGATGCCCCAAATGGGGGCCACCTGTTGGCCGTAGGTGGCGACCAGTGATGCTTAAGGATGAAACCCAAGTGGCTGAACAATCCATGACATGCAACACTCCACTTTGGCTCTTACTTAGACTAAACGGGCAGTTGGAGAACCCCCTCCAATCAATCGGTTGGTCACGTCGAACCTTAGCACTTATATGATTGTACCAATCCTATTGCGCTTATGGCAAGCCCAACCCCTTTTATCATATATGTGCTAGAAGGTGGTAGCTGAGGGTCTTAGTGTTATGTTAAACACTAATATGATGTTAAACTATCTGATGGTGAAGTTCCAATTCTGGAACTCTGGAGAATGTGAAATACGCCTTCATCACCATTGCTCCCAGGTCCACTCTGACACGGGGTGGTAGTACATGTTAGGGCTCTATCTATGGGTTAAATAGAAAAATGGGTTTAAAAATTGAGTTTAAACGAAATTTGAGTACTCATCGAGAATGAATAAAACAAAAACATCTTCGGCATAAAATAACCCAATAGGTTGACATGCAATAAAACCAACCAACCACCTTACATTATAAATAATAAAATCCTTCTATCTTTGGTTTTGAAAAAAAAAAGATCAACTTTTTATTAAAAAAATCGTCAGAAGTAAAATTGCATCCATACATCTTTGAAATAATACATATCGATGATACTTATCGAAGAACGCTATTTGATGTAGTAGTGATAAAAGAATTAATAAATGATTGAAATATTTCCACTTTTCCTGCGATTTTTGAATGTGTAATCAGTGTCTAGTTTTCAAAAAGGAACGTTGTGAACTTTTGCACACACTTAATAATCATATTTGATTTCGATGCTTTCAAGTCCTAATTGTAAGGAAACACAGAAACATATATATATATCTCTATATATATATATATATATATATATATATGTGTGTGTGTGTGTGTGTGTGTGTGTGTGTGTATAAAAATAAATGCTCTGAACATTTTATAACTTTTAAACATTTTTCATATCAGAAGCGTAAAAATAAAGAAACAAAATTTCAATCAAAAATGCGTTTTGGACAAATTAAGGCGACGGGGGATGCAACGTCTGAGAAATTATCTACAAATAACTATTTGCCGACGATGCGTATATCAAGACAGACATCTGCACAAATAAAATAAAAGAAACATTTTTCCCTTCTTTTTAAGATCAAAGAAGACAAAGAAAAAAGAAATTGTTGCCCTACTTCAATCGTTTTAACAAAAAAAAAAAAAAACGATTTCCATAACGAAAATTTCACAGAATAGAAAATCGTCTTCAACTCGTACACTTATGATTTGGATGTGAGATTAATTGTTTAAACCTTCATGTTTTAAAGGTCAAATATATTTGGCTACTTTCATGGCAAATTAAAGGTGTCTACTCACACGTTTTGGCAAGATTTTTATCTTTTATTTTAAATGCACATATGGCCCTCAAACGTGCCACAAAAAAACAATGGCTTTCAAAAATGTGAAAGGGTTAAGAAATTTTACCGTAGAATATACCGACTGCACCCACTGCAGGGGAGTAAGATCACGCCAAAAAAGGAGTGTTTCAGGTATAACATTAAACTAAATCCAGTGCTGATTCTCTCGTTTCTAGCGTGTTTGTAACTGTCAGGCTACCATTTATGGGTAAAATCAGGGGGGTGTCAAAGTTTTGGTACTGGACATGTATGCCGAAAAAGTGTTTGTGTGTGTGTGTGGGGGGGCTTAAAATTGAGATTTTGTAAAAAAGTATCTGGTACGTCTAATAGGAGGAGGCTTCATTCCTGAAGTGAGGAAACCAAGCGAGTACATAGTACTTTTGTAATTGACATCGAACAATTGATTTTAATCAGGGTTACCAACCCGAAAAAAAAGTCTTGAAACACCAAAAATCAATCAGATTACTTTTTAGTCCCCCTCGAGGTGAACGATGTTTTGACCACAGACAATATTCCTATGGTATGGGGAATTCCCGTGGCGTAATGACTAACGTGCTTGACTGTGATATTTTAGTTAGAGAGTTCGAATTCCAGTAACGCTATTATGTTCGCTTTCGGACTAATACTCTTGGGAAAGGTAGGAATTCGCTCATACCCCCTGCTGTGGGTTAAATAGTGCCACTCCTGTTATTCTAAAAGGATGTCTTTGACATTAAATAACCCACAAAGTTTGATATGTCATTAAACAACAAAACAAAACCATTTCTTTCTAACAGCCAATGTCTGAGTATTTATGGTTATTTTCCTATTTCCGAAAATCAAAATTCAGCTCTGGTCACTATTTCCTAATTGTTCAGTGCATACAACTTTTTTTTAAAGATGCAGATCTCTCATGAAAACTTGATTAGTCGATGTTCCTTTAGGCTACTGCTTTTCAAACTATTCTTGCCCTGGGCACACTGTCAGAGCAATAGAAAAATCTAGGTATATTTTTACGAAAATTCAAAACATAATATTTTTATTTTATTTTAGCTTATAAAAAAATAAATTGCATCATATTATTATAGTGATTATGTTTTTTATTCAGTAATTTAGGATAGTCATTAATAAGAAACATGAGCTTAAATTCGACGGGATGAAAAAAAATAAAGTAGAGCTATTTACGCAAGAAAGGATCATGAGCAATTTTATTACATACAATACTATTTCTGCCTCGCAGTATATATATATATATATATATATATATATATATATATA
>CM042144.1:109816862-109831862 GCA_023376005.1 Doryteuthis pealeii
GAGAGAGACAGAAGAGAGAGAGAGAGAGAGAGAGAACAGAGAGAGAGACAACAGAGAGAGAGAGAGAGAGACAGACAGACAGACAGACAGACAGACAGAAGAGAAGAGAGAGAGAGAGAGAGAGAGAGAGAGAGAGAGAGAGAGAGAGAGAGAGAGAGAGAGAGAGAGAGAGAAATAAATTCTTGTTCAAACGTGTTGGATGTTTTTAAATGACTAGAGTTTGAATTGTGTGTTGGAGAAAAATTCTCATAACCGTTTACTGATCAGCGTTTATTTAGAAAGTTTATGACGTGATTGGTACACGCAAAGACGAAAGTCAAGACATGATTGATACACGAAGAGATGTTGAAAATATGTGACGTATTTCTTACTGACACCATTGCTGATTTTTCTTTCCTATAATATTGTCCCGAGGAAGGTTTAACATAAACCGAAACGTTTAAACGTCGACGTCAACATCAAAATAAATTAATTTCTGGAAAACATTGTTTTTCTAATTTTTATTTATTGTCGGATTAATTTCCTTATCTTACTACCATTATATATATATATATATGCATGCTGAATTAAACAAAAGACACATCTCCTGTTTAACAATTATATTTGTGATTTTTTCGAGTTTTCTGGACAACTTTTTAATATTTGGGTGGAATTCCTGAATTAGTCCACCAAAGTTTATGTCCCGAGTACTTTCGGCACGAGATCCACGAATTCCACCCAATATTAAAAAAAGTTGGCCCAAAAACTTGGGAAAAATCACAAATAAGATTTTTAAACAGGAAATGTGTCTTTTGTTTATTCAACATGCATAAATGAAAACATGCTGGCCCAAATATATATATATATATATATATATATATTATTATATACCTGTTAATTCATTGAGAGTATATTGTACAATTTGGCATCTGGATATATGTCTTATGAGTTTATCTGTAAGTTAAACTTTTCTACCTTTCTGTATTTGTATTATCGTTAGCTGTTTTGTCTGCAGGTGTGCCGGTCTGTGTACGCACATCTGCTGATATGTTTCTACATGAATTACAGAATGAAAATGTAAAAATAAAGCCATCAAAATAGCAGTGGCTTTTAATACGACCTAAAACAAATAGAAATAAAGAAGATTGTTTACATCAAGTTATTATTGATTAGGCTAGAAGATCACTTTTATTTTTAACTTGTACGTTAGGCGAAGGCGAATCAGTTTGGAAAGAAAATGAAAGAAAATTCCCGAGAAAAATTGTAGAAGAGCCAAGCAGAGAAAAAAATGCTGAAGCTAAACAAAGTTTTCATTTTTGAATAGTTTTTGATTTCTTTGAATAGAAAATATTGTCATCCTTAGAAAACATCCAAAGAAATGATGGATGAACAAAGACAATTGTAAAAGATATAGGTCGACTATATGACTGTGTATAGAAAAATACTTACATTTGAATATATACATTTATATGTAGGTATATCTTGATGTCTAAGATTTCATATATCTATTTGCACACACACACATACATATAGGTTTTATCCATTTATCATTGATCGCTAACTAAAACTATTATTATGATTAAAACGGTTGGTTGAAATAAAGTTATCTTTTTATACTAATTAAAACACGCACGCGCATATATAATATATTATATATATATATATATATATATATATATATGGGAGTAAATATGGAAAATAAATCCGACAATAATAAGAAAATTTGAAAAAAACAAGTATTCCGAAAATAGGATGGATTTATTTATCGATGTTTAAACATTTCGGTTTCTTTAAACCTTCATCAGGATGTATTATGGGGTGAAGAAATTGATGGATGTTTTATAGATGACAGGAGATTTTTTTATAAAGATTTTCATCTCCTGTCATCTATAAAATATCCATCAATTTCTTCACCCCAAGATAATCCTGATGAAGGTTTAAAGAAACCGAAATGTTTAAACATCGATAAATAAATTCATCCTATTTTCGGAACACTTGTTTTTTCAAATTTCTTAATATATATATATATATATATATATATATTAAAGTGGAGGGATCATATGTATGTAGGGAGGTAATATTTTATTATGAAATAAAAATAAAATAAAGGGGATACGAAGGCCTTTTCGACCGGTACTTTTTCAAGTATATACACCGGCGACGAATAAAAGTCAGATTGTATAAGAAATTCATAAGAAGGAATGGAGGTGAGCCAGAGGGGGGACAAAAAAGAAAGAAAAAGAAAGGGTGTGTATGTATGAACCCTAGATCGAAACAGGGTTAGAAATGTCTCCCAGTAAATAAAGAGTGTTTTTGTGTTTGTCTGCACATATATATATATATTATAAAATTTGTAATGATTGCAATGACCACACAGGTGAAATCGACTGCTATTAATCGGTGTCTCGATTAATTCAGTGGATTTAACCCTGAAGATCCTTATGGTAAAACTCGAGTAGGTTATCTCTTGTGCCCATTTTATAATAAATTTTCTCTACTTAGTATTGAGCACTTTGTATTTGTTATATCGCTAACTTACCCCCCTGAATTCCACACTTACTAACCATCGTGACTAAATTCACCGGTAAGTCAACTTTTCCTTATATATATATATTTCTACATACAAAAGCCCGACAATCGGAACATAAACTTAGAATATGCATATATTCACAAGTAAAGAAATCAAATTTAAAAACCACAACGTCATAAGGAAGACCAGCACGCACAAACCATGAATTAAAAAAATCGCGACTGTGCATATTTAACAGATGCAAAAGGAGGAATTCGAAAAAAAAATGACAAAAATCAGTGAAACACATAAAAAAAGAATCAGATGGTCATGTTAATAAAGAAATTGTTTATGCTTAGAGGTTGAGCCAGATCTGGAATGATAATCAGAAACTGTTGAACAGGCACACACACATATGTACACACACATAAACAAATACACACACAGACAGATAGTTTGGAAGGCATGAGACAGAACCAAATAGACAGCCACTTGCAACAACTTCAGTTCCATAGATCTTCTGTCGAAGAGATTTTTATCTCGAAATATTAAGAATAAATCACAGGTTAACAAACAACACCATAGTTACCTTATTTTTCTTTACACTTGCATTGTGATAGCCTTCAAACCAACCAACAAACCAATATAAACACAATGCTTTAAGCAAATTATAAAACCATTATACATATATATATATATATATATATATATATATATATATATAAAGCTGATCTCGTCGAGAGTGATTTCAATGTTTTTAGTATCTCATACTTAATTTTTTTTAAGTAGTCAAATTTAATATAATGTGTTTTCCGTTAAGTCTTAATTCTTGAACTAAATTGACTTCTATTTAGGTGTTTAAACTTGTTTCTAAACAGACGTTCTTATATAAATATACTAGGTTCGGTGAAAAAGTTCATAGGCTGACCAAGATACTCCAATGGAATATAATCAAATGAGATTTATTTTTCAACATAGTCACCTTCGCGGCCCACACATTCTTTCCATTGTTTTAGCAATACTTTGATTCGATTGATAAAAAAAAGTAATCTACAGCAGATATGACGTCTTTATATGAAATGTTTATCCTATGAACTTTTCAGCCCACCTTCGTATAAACAGAAGAAAAAAAAGAAAAATGAAAAAATTGTGAAACAGATTGAAAAATTCAGCATTAGATCGATATAGAAAATTATTGATGAAAATTGATTGATGGTCGTAATACTAATGATTGTATGACATGGACTCAGGGATCCGAGTTCAAACCCTGGACGAGGCTATTTGAATTTTGAATTTTCGGTTACGGGTAAACAGTAGAGCTGACTGGATTAAAAAAAAAAGATTTGGTACTGCAACTTAGGTGAAGAAAAAACTCTAAATTCAAACCAGATGTACTCCTCTTAAAAATTGACCTTGTGTAGCATCCTGCCCTTGATTAATGGGTTGAGTAAATACATAGATAATTATAAACTTAGGTAAATCTTAACTTAGGTCTTATATATATATATATATATATATATATATATATATATATATATATATATATATATATGTGTGTGTGTGTGTGTGTGTGTGTGTGTGTCTATAATATATATTGTTTGGGATTTAGTATGAAGCGTTGTGTGTGAAATATAAGGAACTCAGTTTTTGAATGTTAAGTTTCGTTTTATTTCGTAACATTCTAGGGATGTTTATATCCGTTCTTCAGAACGAATAGAATGGCTGATCTGTTCTTTTTGGCATCTATATATACTCTTTATTGATGTTGATGGTATTATCTCAGTGACCTCGTTGGGTGGTATGGGACGGTCGCTCATAGTGAACTCCTTGTTTTTTTTTTCGACTACCCGTTTTTTTTTTTTTTGCGGCTGCTTGTCAGTGTTTAATTTGTCGGCATGTTTATTGATGTATCTTGGCTGTCATCATTGTCCGTGTTGATGTTTTTTTTTTGTAATTGTGGGAGATTGTATGTTTCCATTTTGTGCCCTCTGCTGTCCTGGTAGTGTTAGAGAAATGTTTATACGGGTTGAGAAATCCTAAACCTGTGTCTAATCCGCGTAAGTGTGTAACCAATTTAACTCAGTTCAGATTTTTGTTTTATTGTAGATTTATGTTTGTTTAATCTGAATCTGAATGGTGTTTGTGTTTCGCCTACATATCTACTTTTGTTTGCATTATATATGTATATATATGTGTGTATTTTCCGTTAAGTTTTAATTCTGCATATAAGTGAGTGTGTGTGTGAAACAATATGTAGAGAAATTCAAATCCTGGGCGAAGCTGTTTACATTTCACATAGCGCTAATACTCGAGGGAAATTAATCCAGTTACTCTCCATCTAGTTATGGGTAAATAGCAGGACAGACTGCTATATAACCAAGGGTAAGTAACCAGTCTAGGAGAAGGCAAACTCTTAATTCAAACCTCTTAAACTCCACTTAAGAAACTGACCTTGTGCCACATCCTGCTCATGCAGAGGAGTTTGTACATATATATATATATATATATATATATATATATATATATATATATAAGATAAATATATAAAGGTTTTACATATCTATTTATTAGATGACAAAGGAACATTCACGACCATATTGGTTTCATGCGAGGCAATTATCAGGTGAAGATGTTTCAAATGCAAGGAAAATCGAAAAAATGTCAAAAAAATTCAGAAAATTCCCTAGACATAGGATGTGTATGATTGAATAAATTATTTATTTTATTATATTATATAACAGTTCTATTTTATATTGAGCACTCTACCAATAATACTGCCTTTGGTACACCATTCCAGCAAAAGCTGAAACAGTGACCATCTCACAGTATATATATATATATATATATATATATATATATATATATATATATAATTCTTATTAAATATTTAAGAGAATGTGTTGTCATATTCGACTTATTTCTAAAATAGGATTAATTTTCCATTGCTTACAAAAACAAACAAACATGAAATCATCCTGTTGTTTAGCATAAAATATTGACGAGAAATATATTAATTTTTATATGAGTCATAATTTTAATTATGTTTGTAAATTTTTATACTTGTTCAAATTATCAGTCAGCGAGAAAATGTTCTAAGAAAATCAATATATGCATATCAATTGTGATCGATTTTTATGCGATTGTATTTATAAAATCGATCAAAACTGCATTTCTTTTCAGACATCAATCATCAGTCTTTCACGTTCTTTTCGACAATCTTTAAAATATGTTTAAAATATGTCGTAGAACATTAATCGATAATAATCAAGTCTGTCATTTTTAGTGTAAGAAAATCTACTTCACTGATCGTTTTCCTCATTATTACTGAAATCGAGATCGATAATTTAGTGTTATTGTTATTTATCAAATATTAGCGGGACCTGTAGATATTTCACAGTATGATAATCTAATTATTACAACATTTCATATCGCAAAACAGTTTAATATGTAAAAAAAATATAATAATCTTGATTTATCTCTCTCTCATTCTTTTTTCTTTCTTTCCTTTTCATCTTTTCATTATGTTCGATTGAAACATATTAGCGTTATCGCTTCCGCGCGATCACCCACTATTATCTTTTCCCTACTTTCTTTCATTCTTTTATTTTTTCTGTGTAGTATGTCCTTTTTCTTCCCTTTCTTTCTTTATAATAAAAACGGAATCATCGATTATTTAGCTGAAGTGACGATAAGCAACACTAGATAATCAGGATTTATATTTTTGCATTTCATCTTGGACGATTTTACCTCTGATTTTTAACCAGGATGTTGCAAGATGATAACGGTCAGAAGATTAAGGAACAAGCGTATTAGTATATAGTTTGCATATATTTTGCCATATTGTTAGTGTTCATAATTTCATTGCTTCAATAGTAATTTTCTTGCTTGTTTATTTTTATGGATTATTTAAAAAAATTTTTTTTAGTAAAATCATATTTTTTTCTTTCGATCGGGATTAATATTCAAGCATTTTTCTAATATATAATTATTCTAATTGATCGATATGAATTTTTATATAATTCTCATGCAGTAAGAATATTGATTTAAGAATATTGATCTATGTTACCCAATTAGTTTTTACCGAATCAGTTTCTGAAGAGTTGTTAAGTAAATCATAATTCGTGTAATAGAAATTTCAAAACAAATATCAGTGTTATCTAAAACAATTATGGGTGTATGAGAGTATATATATATATATATATATATATATATATATATATGTGTGTGTTGTGTGTGTGTGTGTGTATCTAGTGTATCTCCCTATCTCTTTCTCTCAATATATATTTTAAAATAATATGGGTGCTATATTTCCAAGCAGATAGTGCTAAATATCATTGATAAAGCGTTTACAACATTAGAATTAAGGTAGCGTGGACATGGAGTCAATACCTCGTTACTGAAAGTTTCTCGCCTATGCGATCTTAAGACCAAAACCTGATTTGGTCTGAAGATCGCACAGTCGAAAAACATTCAATAACCAAGTGTTCACTCCAGCTCCACGTTACCTTAACTCTCTCTCTCTATATATATATATATATATATATATATATATTCCAAAATACATCTCTCATCAGTGACGTACTTTATTTCATTGGTTTGAGTCTTTTCAATATTATAACTACTCGCTAATATTACCCAGCTGAGATTGATCATATCTCAGCCCACATCCTGCGTCGCCCTCAGCTAACAATGGCTTCGAGTTTTGTCCATTATATATGAGGTCAGGTTGTAATTTGACCAATGAGCAACTATTTTCGGTCTTCCCAGCCGGTAACACACACTATATGTATGTATATGTATATATATATATATATATATATATATATATATATAAAGGAATAATAAATAGAGGAAAGAAAATGTTGAATGGACGAAATAGATTTACTAACACGTGTTTCGGCCAGGAGTTTGTTCATGTACACACACACACACACACATATATATATATATAGTTGGTCAGGAATATAAAGAAATATACAAGAAAATGTTTCAGAAAAAATATAGTGGAATTTTTCGAAGCATGGGACAACTAAATGTAAAAAGTATTCATTATTTCATAATAAAATCCCAATATCTTCGAAGGAAAATAAACTTTTCATAAATAATTTGTTGGGATGAACATGTTTATGCTCAAAACTGCACATATCTATAAATGTATATGTATTATGTTACGTCAGTTATGAGATTTAGTTATCAGAAAATAATTCCAATGTTATTTAGAATTTCTCTGCTAAATAATTATTCTTTCAATATTCTCATCTTTACTTGTAGAGGACATGGTTGGTCAGTCCAAACATTAAAGTATACGCACTACAAAGATATATTACGTTCATTTATGAGAAATTTCTTAAACGGGAAACTTGGTTGTAAATCCCATAAAACCTTAAGTGAATCTCTTTTGGGTTTCTTATTCACTCAAGTGTGTTACCAGATAAGAATATTTTTCAAATGAATTTTTTAAGACTATTGGTCTTTTTTATTTTTTGACAAACCACTCCTAAGTGACGTAAGAGACTTAGTAGCAAGTGTGAAAACAGTAAGAAAAATGAAAGCATAAAATACAAAAGTAATAAATAGAAAAGAAGATGAGAGAGAGAGAGAGAGAGAGAGAGAGAGAGAGAGAGAGAGAGAGAGAGAGAGAGAGAGAGAGAGAGAGAGAGAGTGTGTCTTCAATAAACTGGACCCCGACTCAAAGAAAATAGCAAGAAACCCAAATACAAAAATAAGAAAACCATAAAGGAAAGCTCCTTAATCTTTAATCAAACGTATCTAAATAATATATATATATATATATATATATATATATATATATATATATATATATATATATATATATCAGAGAACCACTCCTAGATTTCAAGCATTCATAACATCAAAACTTATTGGAATATGGTGTCATCACTTTGACTCAAAATATTTATTTTCTCACCAGCAGCTTATCTCTGTGCACAACCAATGGACAGTGAAATCCAATATGGCGCTCATTTCACTGCAACGCGACTGGTATGAGTTGGAATTCCTTAAACAGTGTTTTTTTCTTTTTTCTCACCCTGTATACATACCAAGGGTAGCACACTTCTGTATAAAGCATATATAGCTTTAGAATATAAATTTATTTCGACACAGTCTCTTTAGTTCTATTTTTGTTATTTTTAATCTTCACTGTCGGTCTTATCTGTGTGATTTTCCCACACCAGTACGACCAACGTGAAGTATTAAAATCAAAACAACAAAAATAGAACTGAAGAGACTGTATCGAAATAAATTTATATTATAAAGGCATATATCTTTTATTTATAATACTATAATATATATAATAAGAATTATGAAGATTTGATTTTTAGATATTTAAAGATTAAAAAATACATTGCAATAGCATTGAAATTCTTAAAAATTTCCAGAATTTGTAAATCTCAAAAGTAAAAAAAAATAATACACCAGGGTCCCCCACCCCCGCTACCCAGGTGACTCTGAGTTGCTACTTCTAGTTATATGATAAAGACTAACGTCAAAATAGATAAATATCCCACCTAATTTGTTTTTACATCATACTTCTTAGTAAAAATGTGCAAATAAAATGAAGGAATAAATAAATAAATTTAGTAGAAATATATTATTAATTTTTACTGTACTGTTATGTGATGTTATTCCTTTCACCAGGCAACGCTGGGTATCCCTTCTGGTAAATGTATATAAATACTTCATATGTAAGAATCTATGTTTTATGGTGATTAGCATTATAGTATTCTTTTATATGGGAGTGAGAGTGTGGATAGACTTTTCTCATTGGCTTGCAATGACGGAGACTTTCAATTTAAACAGTAGAATTTTTCTAGCTTATTATCTGAGTTTAGTTGCACGGTGATTTCAAGAAGCGGACCTAATAATTCCAGAGTCGGGTCAGGGTTGCTATTGGAGTCAATATAATGTTGAAAAATCCGAAATTGGCAATGATAATAGTGTATCACTGTTCACCTTTCTTTATGCATTTAAAGAATATATCATCCGATTAGTGTTTACTATTACAATGAATCTAGTACTATTGCAGTATTATCATCCAAAAAATTATCCGGCAACTCGTTGGGGTAAAATAACCAAATTCCGTCTTGATATATATATATATATATATATATATACACCAACCCCTCCGCACGAGCAGGATGAGACACAAGATCAATTTTTTAAGCGGAATTTAACAGGTTTGATTTAAGAGTTTTCCTACTCCTAGGCTGGTTACATAGCCGTGGTTAAAGAGCTTAGTCTGCTCTGTTATTTACCCATAGCTGGAGGGAGAAAGGGATTCATACCTTTCCCAAGGGTATTAGCGCCATGTGAAATACAAAGCTTCGTCCAGGAATTGAACTCGGGTCAACGAGTCCATTTCTTACGACTAACCATTAGTCCACGCGCCTATATATATATATATATAAAGAGAGAGAGAGAGAGAGAGAGAGAGAGAGAGAGAGAGAGAGAGAGAGAGAGAGAGAGAGTGAGAGTGTGTCTGTGCAATCAGCTATTAATCTAATTATCGAGAGCATTCTTCGAATAGATTTTACGTTAAAATACGTTACATTATGTAAATGAACAAATAATGAATAAAGGTAAATACTGTTTAATTTGCTTTTAAGAGTTATCTTTCTTGAGGATTATAAGGAGCGGAGTTAGCACACACAATGGCTGAATGTGCACGCACCGAGGCGCATACGCAGAGTCTTTTAGTTTAACTATCATTCAATCGAGTGTATTGATATACACTCGTCGACTGGAGTTCAAATCCTGTACGAGGCTGTTTGCATTTGACAGAGCTAATAACATCGGGAAAGGTATGAATCTAGTTCTCTCTCGAGCTATGGGTAAATAAGATAGACTGGGCTCTTTAACTTGGCTAGGTAACAAGTCTAGGAGAAGGAAAACTGAATTCAAACCTATCAAACTCCGCTTACCTTGTGTCACATTCTGCTCGCATGTAGGGGTTGGTAAATGAATGTGTGTGTGTGTGTTTGTGTGTGCAGTGGAGCTTGTGGTTCTGAAGAATAACATTTTTTTGTTCTTCTACCAGTGCCAATAGTTGTCATCCGATCCCAGGTAAATGCAAGATTTTCAATTTCTCTTTGCAAAGGAAACTGGTTCTCCATGACTGGAAGAATGACAAGTCTGTCTATCATTAACTAGAACTTATCTCTTTTGCTGATATTAGTTGATCTCCCTATCTAATCTATCTCATTACTTTCACATCTGTCTCTTTCTCTTTACATATTCATATCTACCGATTGGGGAGAGTGGAGAGGGGGGAGAGGGGAGGGAAAGGAAGGAAGGTAGCAGAGAGAGAGAGAGAAAGGGAGAGAGATAGAAAGAGAAAAAGAGAGGGAGAGAAAGAGAGGGAGAGAGAGGGAGAGAGGGAGAGAAGGGAGAGAGGGAGAGAGGGAGAGAGGGGAGAGAGAGGAGAGATAGAAAATAAATAATAGTTGGGTGAAGAATGGTAAAAAAAAAAGAATGAAAATGGAATTTCGTTTGTCACGTGGTCATTAGACCTACCAAGAGAAGACGTTATGATTGGTTGGACGTTCGATCATCGTTATTAATCATGTCAAAATGTTTAACATCACAAATCAATGATCGATATCGTCTTTTCTTACACACAGGATCAACACTTTTTTTGTTTTAATCAACTGGCCATAACATAGTAGCAGAAATCCTGGAATTAAATCATCCTGCCTATATCTAAGATTGAGTTGGGATTAAATAAATTGTTTTCTTCGGAGCCAATAAGATAAACATATTTCATGGTCAATATTAAGTCTTATACCTGAACAGCTTTCTCTGGCATCATAAATTCTCCTTTTTGAATAATTAAATTACCAGCAAATTCGGCAAACAATGCGTGTGACATACGTAAACACTGGATAGCTGTTTAGACCTATTAGGTATCATCAACAGTGTATACCGTGATCTTCCCCAAACGGATATCAAACAAGTGACCACAGAATGCAAGCTGAAACTCTACCCTTGAGCCACGAGCCCACGCCAAATAAACTAGTCGTGATAAACGCGCAACTACACAACCATAGTATGTTACTTCTGCAAAATTACGACTTATAAATAAATCATAAAAATAAATACAATTTATACCAAATGTGGATCTAGAATATAATTTTTTTATGATATCAGCAGATTTGTGACGACTGAGAGGTTTTTTGGCCATCTTGGCAACACTTCACCTAAATCATGGACCTACACGCGAGACAAGTACTTAGCCGCTTCACTCCATGAGGTAAGCCTCTTCTCTCGCTACAGATAACGAAAATATTGAACTAATATAAAAATGAATTAATTTTAATATTGTTAATTTTGGCACAATCAAAGGACACACAATAAGCAGCGAATTTCATACTCAGTTGTAAAGATTTAAAAGAGTCGACGTACCCTAACGACAAGCCGGCCTTGGGCATTGTTATTCATTTTTTCATTCAATTTTAAAAATCTGAACTCTTTTTCTTTCTTCCCTTTATAAAGAGAGATTATAAAATAATAAAAACATATTTGTTTACTGCTATCTGCACAGCTACCTCGGAAGTTGGTAGTATTGGCGTAACTTTCAATGTTCGTATGAGAAAAAATTATCCATAGATTAATATGTAACTGCACTAATATAGTCTAAATAAATTGAATATACTGTTGCATTTAATCTTACTATCCACTGATTCATAAAAGCGTCAGGTCGCTCAATGTGCCACTGGTACTATGTAACACAGTACCCCTTTTTCAAAGTCGGATCATCGGTGACTAAACCGGTACCCACAGATTTTATCTGGTGAGGAGGGTGGCTAGATACCCAACAGAACAAAAAAAGAAAGACATGTAAAAGAGCGGAGGAATGTATTTGCTCAACGGCCATCTAGCACATTATTTCTAAAGTCCAACCCCTCTAATCGCGCAGGCTGTGTAAACTTGGTAGTATCAGAGTCATGCCGTTGGGAACTTAAGTTCCTGATAGGGCCACCCATGGCGGATAGGTGTGGCACCCAGTGGTATTAGGGCTAAAGGGGATCTGACCAAAATCCCAAATCATCAGGAATCAACTGCTTTTGGCGTGTCACTAAGTTTGTTGAAAATCTGCGGCAAACAAGGACATCTTCCCCTCTTGACCGGGATATGCATGCGGGGTTTGGGGACCGCTTGTGAATTTCTTATTTCTCTGCTACTCCTTCCATGAATTGGATGGAGCCAGCTCAACCGAATCAGGGTGAATGCCGTCACAGAACAGAATATAACAGAAGAAATTCAGAAAGGACATTTTAATGGAAAATGTATATCTATGTCATTTAAAGAGAAGAATATAAATTCAGGCTTAAATTCGGAATTTAGAATTATTTCAAAAGTTTATGTATTTCTTTATTCTTTGAGTAATCATTTAACTTAAATAGGACGTTTTAAACCCGAGGTACCCCCCCCTCACAAAAAAACAGATTCTAAGAAATTGTGTTCCAAATAAACTGAGGGAAATAAACAATTGTCAAGTCAGTATTTAAAACAAATTTCTTTTTCCTACGAGATGAAAATGTACATTGACCAAGAAATAATAATATTGCGACATTCAGAAATAAGAAATGAAATTGACTACAAGATAAATATTTTGATTAATTATTTCCCTTAATTAAAATCTTCACTTAACGACGACAAACATTTCACTTGACCACAAGATAAATATTCTTCTTGACAACGATTGAAAAATTCTATTTGAATACGAGATAAACATTTAGATTTGTCTAACAGATAAACATTTTGCTTGGCTACGAGATACGAAAAATTCGCTTGACTCCGAGATAAACATTTTACATGACGACGGGAAAAATCACACTTGACTTGGGATTTCAATCGTCTTATCTTTAGGGTCGACTGGTGAGAGAGATTCATGAGAATCCATGCTCAGTGGGGCATAATGATCTTAAGGATTGCATTCTATATGAAACCCTTCATAATTTGACCCACGAAAGTCAACCGAATAATTAAGAGATTTTTGTATTCTGTCCAATCAAATCAAAAATATCTAATCACACCCGGCGAAAAGTAATAGTTATATGTTCATTTAAATCTCTCGGCTCGTTTTGTGGGAATATTTACTTTTCCAGTTCCTTTCACTGAATTACGGTCAAATACACACTGAAATCCCTGACGTTAAGCAGCGATGAGCCTGTTCAAAACTTACTTGGGTGATCACTTAAGCAACAGCAGGTACTTTAAGCAAGCCGAGTTCGTTGTTTATCAAAATGACTTGATTCGGCATTAAATGATCCGTAAAACAAAACAACCATCATTTCACTAAATTCAAATAGTCCAGGTTAAAAGCGTGGTAATGGTAACCCGGAGACGAACTCTTTTAGATCTTATTCTTAACCTGGACTATTTACCTTTGGTGAAAATAATATATACGAGTTTTATAAATGAAATATAGTATATATAGAATATCATATATGAGAATTTTATGAGAGTTTGCAGCCGTGAAATCCCTTTGTGTGCTCTGAGGACAACTGGAGATGGGGAAATTAATCTCGAAATATTAAGAAAAAAACAGGTAAATGAACAACATACTCGTCGCCTTTTCTTTCTTTGCATTGTGATAAACCTTCAAAATAAATGTACAAACAAAAAGAATTTATATTTTTGAACCAAACGCACAAATAGCACACAGATCGTTTTCATTAGACTTCCAGACAAGACTACAATTTTGTGTTTAGTTTATGTATTTCACGGTGTTTACGAGACTTTAGAGTTGTATGAGAGAAATGTCCTTATATAAAAAGGGGTACCCCAGAGCTATAGAAATGCAACTTCACCATCAGATAAGGTCTAACGTCATACCCAGGATTATGGCCCTCAGTCACAGCCTTCTAGCACCTATGATAAAAAAAGGGCAATAGGATTGGGACAATGATATAGGTGAGCAGCCGATTGATCGGTGGGTGTCTCTCCAACCGCTCGTCTAGCCAAAGTAAGGACCGAGACAGGCTATCCTGTTAGTAGAAGAGGACGAACCCCCAGAGAAAACGCAGCTGATACGCAACGTGACTTCTCCCAGATTATATAACGCAAAATCAACATTTCCGGTCCCACATCATATCCATCATTCATATACCAAGAAAATCGGGCAAACATTGCTTTAGACTGTCGAGTTGAGATGTGTCGGCAATTAATTGCTATTTTATATCTTTAGTTCTCTGACGTCTTCTTACATTGAGAATACGCCAGCATTAAGGGTTATTTATAGATCGAGGGGTCTGGGACCGTTAGATGCCCACGCCCCACGCTGAAAAGGTTATAGACAGGGGTCTCAGAAAGATACACCCCGCCCCTAGAAAGGTTATAGAGAGGTGTACGACCGTTAGATGCCCACTCCCACTCACATGAAAGGTTATTTGATATGACATAATGTCATGATCAGTTGCAACACTTATGATGTGAAAGCAGCCGAGACGAGCAACAGCCGCCGACAACTCTTGATAATCTGCTATACA
>CM042144.1:109839362-109871862 GCA_023376005.1 Doryteuthis pealeii
TTCGATTACGAAAAACTCTCCCCCCCCTCAAACCCAACTTTTATTTTTGCCGCCAGTTTCTGGGACCCACTTGCCGTTACTAAATTATTTAGCAGTATTCATTGACATAAACTAAACATTATTTACGCTTCGGTTTGTGCTGAGGGTCGTATGAGACTAAAATTACGGAACGCCTTGTGTAAATTGCATTGCGAATAAGAGAACCGTGTGTTAATCTTTCGCTTTCTGTCGTTTCAATCAATCCATCATAAATCTGTTGCCGCGTAACTAAGATGGAAGTAAATAGTTTTCCCTTCAAGCTTTTCTAGAAATTATCTCCCGCCGGACACCAATAATACTACCATAAAAGTTTGATAATCACTGTCTCTTCCTGTTTATTCAACTTATTCAACATTTCTTTTTGCCTTGCTCCTTTTCAAGTTATCTCTATGTAACACAATTTTCGTTCCTGGATTTTATGTATTATTTCTTAATTGCCCATTATGATGCTTAAGGACGGAATCCTGGTGGCTGAGCTGTCCATGACATGCAATGCTCCACTTTGGCTTTTACTTAGGCAAGACGGTCGGTCGGAGTGGCCCCCTTCTGATCAATCAGCGGTTCACGTCAAGCCGTAGAACCTATTAGGACATAACGTTTCAGACAATATGCCCCCCCCCAGCCTTCTTCAGGTGGAACCTTCTCTTTGTAATCGGGAGCCTTCAACTTCGAACCGAACCCTTTATTCAATCCATTTGGGTAGAGTGTTCTCCTTCCGTTAACCACGACCGGGCCCAAGTTTTAAGCTATGTTAAGTATTCTATAGTATCACCTTTGGCCAGGATTGAACCTGCAGCCTAGAGATAAGTCACTTAGACATTAACTCGTTGCGCCATGTGTCCAACTGGACAATTCAGAGTGAAGTTTTGGAACTTATAAACCTAATGTTCTTGAATATTTACCTTTAGACTTATGTATAATTTTCATACCTTGACTCATATTGCATTTTTAAAAATCTAATCTAGCCTTTTTTAATAATATTGTATTCATCTCAATACTTGTTAATGTTGTTGTTTGGTTTGTTTTGTTTTACGGCATATCAACCTCAGTGGGTCATTTAATGCCAATAAAATTTTGAAATAAATCAATTCTTAATGGATAATACAATTTTTTTATAAATACATTTTTCTATTTAACCCATAGATGGGACCCTAACAGGTACTACCACTCCGGGTCAGAGTAGACCATGGAGCAATGGTGACGAAGGGGTGCTCCACATTCCCCAAACCTCCAAAACTGGAACCTCACCATCAGATAGAGTTTAACGTCATTCCCAGGACATGTAGACCCTCAGCCACCGCCTTCTAGCACCCATATGATAAAAAGGGGCTTGGGCTTGCCATAAGGGCAATAGGGTTGGGAAAATCATATAGGTGCTAGGGCTTGACGTGACCAGCCGATTGATCGGAGGGGGCCTCTCCGACCGCCCGTCTAGCCCAAGATAGGGCTAAAGTGGAGTATTGCATGTCATGAACTGCTCACCCACCTGGGCTCTATCCTCTGCAGAGGTGCAGTCGGTGCATTCTAACGCCCCAGCCGACAGGGCGGTAATGTTGTTGTAAAAAAAATTCATCTACTATTGTAAAGAAATATTTTTGAATTATATTTAAAAGGTTTACCGATTTATTAGGCTTAAGTAACGGAATTTGATAGATCTCTAGTTTGAAGAAATATATTTAAACTTAATTAGTAATATTTAATTAAATGAAAATAAGTTTTCTTTTGTAAGACAAATAATTTTCTTTTTTATTTCTTTTAAAGTTTTGGAAATGAAATTCTGTGTGGTTAATTACGTTTTGCAGCAATTTAGTTTTGGATTATTGTTGTTAGAAAACCTTTTGCATGAAAGGCCATTTTTTTTTTACTGCGAGGAATAATTTTTTATGTTAAAATATTCCCAAGGTTCAATAGCATTTTCAAGTAATTACGGCTACATTACATAAATACATTACATACATACATACATTCATACAGGTGCGCTTAGCGTGATTATTATCGTCGTAGAAAATAGAATCGGTGACATGCCGGTAAATTGAAATACATTGTCTTAAATGTTATCAAGTATAATGATGGTATACATTTTGCTTATCTATCTATCCTGTTTTGTGACACATTATCGCAGGGTGTCAGGTCGCATATTGCGCTACTGGTACTATGTAACCCAGTACTACCTGTCTCATAGTCGGGTTATCGGCGACTAAACCGGTTACCCCACCAAGCCTATCTGGTGAGGAGGATGGCTAGACATCCAGCAGGACGAAAAACAAAACCTGTCAAAGGGCGGATGAAGCCTTTCGCTCAGCGGCCATCTAGCAAATAACATACGCGGGGACGTAGAAATACTTGAATTGGTATCCAGGCGCGTAGCAAAACCACCGGGAGAGATACATTCCCCAGCCTTGTCAAGGCAAGTGTCTAGGAGAAGGAAAACTCCGAAATTTAACCTGCAGCAGCTGC
Source organism: Doryteuthis pealeii (assembly GCA_023376005.1). Classification (NCBI taxonomy): domain Eukaryota; kingdom Metazoa; phylum Mollusca; class Cephalopoda; order Myopsida; family Loliginidae; genus Doryteuthis; species Doryteuthis pealeii. The sequence continues at coordinate 109,841,859 of CM042144.1, forward strand.
TGCAGCCAATGATGTTGACTTGTTCTTCTTTTTGGCTCAAATGTGGCAGTCGCTTAGAGAGTGGGATTGGTTCTGTGCAAAGCCTTTCCTCACTTAAAAAAGCTTCAGGCACAGACATTGCTTGATATGCAATACATGTCTTGTATCAAGCAATGGCAATACTTGAATACGAGTTTGCTGCCATCATATCGCAGGATAAAAGTTCACGCATGGGTGTGACAGTGTTACATACTGAAGTTTTCACGGTACCAGATCGATATAATGTTGTATACCCTTTCTTACTTCTTACTTCTAGTCGTCTTCTCTTCTGGCCAGCTTTGCTATTCTGATCGTCTATCTTCTAACATCTTGGTCTGGAATCTTCTAAGGTCTTCTGTTGCTATGTTCCTGCTGGCTGGTCGTCCTGGATTCATTTCTTAGTCTTGTTACCAAGACATTCATCAACCACAAGAACATTTTACTTATACAAAATTTTATTTCCTTAACTATACATTTCACGTAACTAAATATCTGACTAACATAGCGTGCGGGAGTTCCAGTTTTAGGCAGAGCATAAAATGGTCGCTGCTCTGCCTGACGTCTAACTGTAAACTGGGGACTCTGAAAAAGGTCCCACGTGACTTCACATATTTGGCGGGCTTCTGTAATTTTCCATAGAAGGACCCGGCCATGGTATGAAAGGGGTCATCCCCTCAGAATTACAGGGGATTGACAATAATCTTATGCAACCGCATAGATTATGTAACAAGAAAAAGAACTCTTCCCTGGAATATCTCCCTTCGTGGGTCAATGATGTTTTTTTTCTGGAAGAATTAGATATTCCTTTAAATGTTCATGGAGTTCCTTTCAATACAGTTAAAATACCTCTTGAGGTGAAAGGAGTTCATATGCCAAATTATTTCAAGAGTAACAAGCAAAAGAGCAAGCAATCGAAGAATAGATGACTTACAATTTTTAAAAATTTAAATTTGATGGATTAACACATCCTAATATTTACACTAATAAAATAAATCAAACAGGGCCTGTGGATATACGTCAGTATGATGATATAATTATTACAACGTTTGATATGTTTACTTGCCAAACATTTCAATATGTAAAAAGCGTAATAATCTCTTTCCCGGAATGTTTGAGATGAGGCTTGAATATTAGTATTATCTGTGTTATTCGGACTATTGCCCCCATATTCATTGTCCCCATCTTCATTGCTGATCATATATGGAATGAAAAGGGAAACCATCTGCCCTTATGGGATGAAGTTAGAATAATAGATAGAGAAGAACATTGGAAGAGAAGACGCCTCAAAGAATCAGCACATATGATAGGCTGTATTGGGCTGTTAAGTAGACCTAGCATAGAAATGAATACAATATGGGAACCCATAATTAAGAAGGCTAGATCAGATTGAGGAAAAAAACCCACACAATATGAGTCTAGGTAAAAATCATACATTAGTAAATAGGTAGATATTCTAGCCAAATCAAGACATCAGGTTTATAAGTTCCCAAAATTCACACTCAATTGTCCAAGTGGATAAGGTGGTTAGGTTAAGACAGTTCTAAGTGACAGTTATCTCTGGATCCTGAGTTCAATCCTGAGTGAAGCCAGTTAGAAAAATAATTAACACAACTCCTACCCCAGCTATGGTTAGCGGAATGAGAACAGGATACCCCCGTGGACTAAATAAAGGGTTAGGTTCAAAGTTCCGTGATGGCTCCCGATTACGACAAGAAAGTTCCCGAGTTCGAAGAGAAGGTTCTCGAGTCCGAGAAGGTTCTCAAGTCCGAGAAGATTCCTGAGTCCGAAAAGAAATACCTGAAGAAGGCCGGAGTACATATCGGCCGAAACGTTGTACAAATAACAATGAAGATGGGGACAATAGTCCGAATAACACAGATAATACTAACCCGTAATAATCTTTCTTTCTTTTCTGAGTTTTTTCTTTCTTTCCTTCTTTTATTATTATGCTCGATTGAAAGAGTTTAGCGTTATCACTTCCGCGCGTATTTTTCTGTTTACTATGTCATTTTAATTCCCTTTCTTTCTTTATAATAAAAATGGAATAATCCATTATTTAGCTGGGGGTGACGCTACTCATAAGAAATCAGAAATCAGCGGATAAGCATTTCATCCCGGATGATTTATCTTTTAACTAGAGGATTTTGCAAGATGATAACAGTTGTACTGTTAAGGAACACGAGTATTGATATATAGATTTGTATACTTAAAGTCACTCCTTAAAATAATCATCTGTTGGACGTTTCTCATGATTGATATTAAAATGATATTGAAGTGTCTAAAGTCATGACCAGTAATTCATCTCAGTCGTATCGTTGAGGTTAATTAAGCAAATCTACACACCTTGTAAATGTGCACTTTAATCCTGTCTCTTTTTCAAGCTGAGAGAAAAACATGTATCATCCTAAAGAAGATCCATCGAATCTCTTTCATTGTAACATGGAAATAAAAAAATAAATTAAAAAATACTTCATCTCAGAACTTCAGAAAACAAAAAGTAGTGGGAAAAAATCAAGATTTTATTGAAAAGAAGATAGTTTGTTAGGTTTCTTCTAAATTTGTTTTGGTCAATCAAATCGAAATTAAAAAAAAATAAATGTACGTTAGTGTGTGAATTTCATGAGAAAATAAAATTAACAACTGTGTGAATTAAATTTGAGGATTGTTGAGAAAAGATGGCAAGTTTTGAAATAAACGAAAAATTCAAACAATAGAGGCACGTAATTCATTCTGTATACAACGTTAGTCACCTTTTTTTTATGGAAGATAGTTTTTGTCAAAAATGAAGTGAAGACAATTTGCTTTTTAAAGATAATCTTGCATATATCTTATTCACGTCTACATAAACAGACACATGCATATTTTCTTTTAAGCACTTTTTCTCGCACAAACTAATTATGTGCAAACATATATACTCTTTCACTTAAAAACATACACATTGTAAAACAAATATACCCACTAACTCATGACCTTTCTCATAAACTCTAGCTATTCCATTATTGTCCTCTGTCCAGCGTAGCACTTAAATGAATCTTCTGTTTTCAAAATAAGTCTGTTATTTTGGCTTACACATAACTCAAATGCCCTACCATTGATACTTTTAGTCAAACAGTTTATTTCCTTTCCTTCCTTCCTCCCTTCCTTCTTTCCCCCCTCCCATCTTTTCTTTCCTCATTCTTTCCTTCCTCCCCTCTCTTCCTCCCACCCCCTTCTTCTGTCCTGTTCAAATGTCCAGAAAGCAGAAAGTCCAATGACATTGACTATCTTATAAACTGTGAATTAACCTGACTATTTTTGGAAGAGATAGTCAAGAATTTACCGATTGTTTTTCTCAAAGATTTGAATTCTTTTATTTTCTTACACTGGTTGCCTACTAAACCATAGACAGTCCAATTAGGATGAAGGGCCGTGGTGCTATGGTTAGAGTCGTAAGGAATTAACTCGGAGATCCGATTTCAAATACTGGAGGAAGCTGTTTACAGTTCACATTGCGCTGATACCCTTGGGAAAGGTATGAATCTATTCTCCTTCCAGCTATGGGTACATAGTAGGGTAGACTGGGCTTTTTAATATTAGCTAGACAACCAGTCCAGGAGAAGGAAAACTACTCCAAACCTGTTAAACCCCACTTAAGAAATTGCCCTTGTGTCACATCCTAATCGTATGGAGGGGTTAGTAAATATATATAGAGAATCAATCATTAGTCGGGAATAGTTGGAACTAGAAGCAGATTCGTGCGGACAGAGTACAAAAAGCCTCGACTGGTATTTGAAATCGGCTCTCCAATTCCATAATCATCACACTATCAGCGTGTTCATTTGTTCAAATGTGGCAAAAGTTAAAATTATTATTTTGATTGTAGCGGAAGGTAAATTACCTTGCGAGGTTACAGATTGAACTCACAACCTCTAGGTGATATCCTGGTAAGCGTCCTTTCACCCCTGTTGATAAGAGTGGTTCTGCCGGTGAGGTGGCATAAAAAACCGAAGTAGTTTCTCTGGGGACGAAATTACTGTTCTTAGCAGTTTTCATCAGACCTCGACCAAGCTGACAGCGTGATTCCAGGGGTTCGTCCTCCCAGGCAACACATGCTCCCACGATTTAAAAGAAACAGGGCTAGGTTTATTGCCCAGTGCCTGAGGCGCACTGAAAGAGAAATGCCGATGGGATCCACGCATTTTTAACTAGCCATCGTATGAACTTTAGTTTGTGCCTGGCTTTCCACGTTAAGAAGACTTTGTGTCACATCCTAAACTGGTGGGAGGTTGTGGTAAATGACGAAATACTGTTCTGGGAGAACTGGTTTTTGGCGATCTTACCGACAACGCTTGTGTGAGAAAAGAAGACCAAACAATTCTTTTTTTTTCTTAAATTACTCGGATCATTGATAGTAAGCCATTATTTTTCAAATAACTGTTGCTATCTCTGTTTTTCGTTGTCTGGTAATTATATTTGAAATTAATGTACAGTAAAGGCACCTTATCAATTTTCGAGATAATAAAAGCGCTGAAGTTTGATGGGTTTTTTTTCAGTAAAATGTGTTACTTACGAAGCGAATTTCGTTAATTTCCAAGATTTTTGTTTGTGGTCTGTAAGGATCAATTGAACAGTTTATTTTTTAACATGATATAAAATTAATTTAAATTTCAATGTTATTTCTAAGTTTTGAGGTCGATTTTTAATCGGGTCACGGGAACCTAATGTGGTTGAATAATTAGCAAGTTCGATTCCCACTGGGTGCTCTATAAATATTGGAATTGTGCCAAACTAAGCTCAGTAAATGATGTGCTTGTGAGATTATAACGGATTTTCATTGTTATATATTGTATACTTTTCGTTCATCTCATTTTAATGCTTTTTCTTTTGTTGGCAACAACATTATCAGCCGATTCATTCTTTGGTCAGGAAAATAAATTGTACAAGTTTGGAATAAAGATGATAATTCGAACTCTTAGGGATGAAGCTAGAAATATTGTTATGGTAACAGGACTCTCATTTAAGCTTCGATTACAATGCTACTTTTGTTTACATACTACATTGCATCTTGAACTATCAAGTAGTAGTAGTAGTAGCAGTGATTAACAGGACGTGGATATACGACAGTATGATAATTTAATTTATTATTTATTATTTTATAATTTAATTTATTATTACAACGTTTGATATGTTTACTTAAGAGCTATTGCAATTACTTCATTATGTAAAAAGTATAAGAATTTTGATTTAACTGTCACTATTTATTTTCTTTCCTTCTTTTCATCTTTTTATTGTGTTCAATTGAAACAGATTAGCGTTATGACTCGTCTATCTACCTTTCCTCTACTTTCTTTTTATATTTTCTTTCTGTGTAGCATGTCGTTTTTCTTCCCTTTTTTAAAATAAAAAAAACGGAATTTTCTATTATTTAACTGAGGTAACGACACTCATAACAAACAAGAATTCGGTGGATAAGCATCACCAGATAATGAGGATTCACATTTTTGCATTTCATCTTGGACGATTTATATGGTCTCATTTTTAAACAGAGGGTGTTGCAAGATGATAACGGTCGTACAAATAAGGAATACGAGTATTAGTATAGATAGTGGTGGTAGTATCAGTCCTTCAACGTGTATTGGCTTTTATGTACTCTTTAACTGAGCACACAAAATTCACAAAAATCAACACAAAATACCTTTAAATTTTGCTACAGGTGTCCCATCAATTCAGAGACAGGGTTTTTATATACATTTTCTTTTATATCAAGTATGTATTCTTATCTCTATACGATATTACGGGTTTACCGTGTATAATGAAATAGCATTTTCAAAGTGTTGAGTTATTCTAAGGTTCTGATAGTATTCTTTTAAAATAAAAAAATAAACACTTTTTTCTACTATGATAAACTCTACAGAGAATTCAAATCTCACTCGAAACTATGTCTTAGCCACTAATCTCTCAAGTTAAAAACAAACACCATCCCTATAAATTGCAAAAAAAAAAAAAAAAAAAAATTATCATAATTAAAAAAAAAAAAAGTTAAATAAACAATTAACTTTGAATTTAAAGAGTCGAAAAAGGTTATATATATATATATATATATATATATATATATATATATATATATATATATATATATAAACAATTAACTTTAAATTTAAAGAGTAAAAAAATAGTTATATATATATATATATATATATATATACGCATAGATATATATATACACACAATCAACTTTAAATTTAAAGAGTCGAAAATAGTTATATATATATATATATATATATAAGAAAGAAAGACAGAAAGAGAGTAGGGGAAAGATAGGAAGCGATAACGCTAACCTGTTTCAATTGAACATAATGAAAAGATGAAAAAGTAAAGAAAGAAAAATAGTAAGAGATAGAGCGAGTTAAATCCTGATTATCATATTTTTTACATATTGAAATATTTAACAATAGGTCTTAAGTAAACATTGTAATAATTAGATTATCATACTGTGGTATATCTACAGGTTCTGCTAGTGTTGATTCTTACGATAGACAACAACTTTATTATTATTATCATTATACTGTATGTGATTCCTTTAGGTTTCTCTAAAAGGCCATCAAAGATTTGAAAGGAAAACTCCTTAGAACTTTCTATTCAATATCCTCACTGAATTCAATAAGACTATCATTTCAATTCTGTGAGAATTCCCATCCGGATCTTTACTTCCTTGAAAAACACTTTTGAAGTGTCTTCGAAATTATTTCTAACGGTCTGATGATTCGAGGTACACTCCTTACTTTTCGATTCGACTATTTTAGAGCCTACATTTTGGTAATGTTCCAAGTACTCACTCTCTTTCGGTTTAACTCTGTGTTCAATTCAGACAGTAATATCCACTCTACAGTTAATAATGTAATAACATTTATTTGCCCGGATAAAATGATCTTGTAAAATAGCTTATAATCAATTGTTGGTGTACTAAGTTGTATTTTCATAGTACTCTCTTATCCCAGACTAAGTTCCACTTTGGCCTCCTCTTATCAATCGGTAGGACAGGTGAAGCCCAAGCACTTATATGATTGTCCCAATATCGCTAATACCTTAGGAAAGGTATGAATCCAATTCTCCCTCCAGCTATGGGTAAATAGTAGGTCAGACCGGACTCTTTAACCTTGATTAGGCAACCGGTCTAGAAGAAGGAAAACTGAATTCAAACCTGTTGAACTCCGCTTAAGAAATTGACCTTGTGTAACATCCTGCTCGTGTGGAGAGGTTGGTAAATATATATATATGATTGTCCCAAACCTATTGCTCTTATAGCAAGCCCCAACCCTTTTTATCATATATGTGCTAGTAAGTGGTGGCTGAAAGTCTTAATATCCTGGGCATAACGTTAAACTCTGATGGTGAAGAGGAGATATGGGAATAATGGTGATGAAGGGGTACTCCACGTTCCTAGAATTGGATGTGGAGTACCCCTTCATCACCATTACTCCCAGTTCCCCTCTTACTCGGAGTGGTAGTATCTGTTAGGGTTCCATCAATGGGTTAGATAGGAAAACATAACTCTAAAAATGAGTACCCATTAAGAATGAAGAAAACAAAAACATCATCGGCATAATATGACCCAAATGGGTTGACATGCCGTAAAAAACCCCAACCAACCAATAATCAGACTAAGCATAAAGAATACCTACATGGGTTATGTGTTTTAATTCTTAAAACTTAGAAAAAAAACTTTTATTTACATGGGTGGCATAACGGTTAAAAGTCGTGAAAATGGAATCGGTGAATTGAGTTTAAATCCAAATTTAATGTTCACTTCACATTGAACAAGGAATGAATCCATATTTCCTCCTCTCCTCGTTAAAAAGAAGAGCAAGCTCGTTTTTTTTTTATCCATGTTTAGAAAACAGTCCAGAAGTTAACTGAATTCAAAATCTGGTTGATTGGTTGTATTTTACGGCTACGGCATGTCAACCCTTTGCCAGGTTATTTTATGCACAAGTGTATTCAACATTTTTTTTAAACTCAATTTTTTTCTAACTCAATTATTCCTATTTAACTCATAGATGGGACCCTACAACAACTCTGGGTCAGCGTGACCTGTGAGTAATAGTGATGAAAGGATATTCCACACAGCTCCAGAATTGGAACCTCAACATCAGATAGTTTAATGTCATACCCTAGACATTAAGAACCTCAGCCACCGATTTCTAGCACCCATATGATAAAAAAGATAGGGGGTTTGCCATACGGGCAATAGAGTTAGGACAATCAGATAGATGCTAGGGCTTGATATGACCAGCCGATGAATCGGAGAGGATCTTTCCAACCACCCGTCTAGCCTAAACAAGCGATAAAGTGGATGTGCATGTCATGGGCGGCTCAGCCACTAGGATTTCATCTTTAAGCTCACGGATTGCCACCCACGCCCAACAGGTAGCCCCATTTTTGGGGTGTGTGGTGGTGGTGCTTATTCCTTTGCAGAGATGCAGTCGGTGTATTCTACTGCCACATCCGACAAGGCTTCAAAACTTGGAGTGGGTACTCTAGCTATGGATAAATAACAAAAGGTGTGGGGCTAGAAATCCCGCCCACGTCAAAATATCTATCGGTAGAATCGGCTCGCAGATAGCATGAAGAAATAGGGTTCTAGGGTCAGTTGAATGCAGTGCATACTAATTGGTTGACAAGAAAGGGGTGGGGGGTGTTGTGTATGCGATTTATGACGGATGTTGGCTGATTTAGACCATTTTGTAGAAATCTTTATTGCGTCGGTTTGAAATTGCAGAAAACAAAACAAACAAAACAAAACAACCCTGCTAAAATGTCTATATCCAATGAGTGAAGGTGAAAGGGAAGATTAGTTATCGTTGTGGATAGAATACCAAACATGTAGATGCTTTAGGTAACAAAAAAAGAAAAGAAGAAATTTGGTGCCAACACCTTTATGCCCCCTGAATCTGGAACTTCTCGTTGGGTTAACTTCATTTGTCATTTTTTTAAAAACCCAACAACATAAGTAAATAAAAGCACACACACATACGAACGTGCGTGCACACATACACACACGCATGAATATATAAATGCGTATATGTGTATACATATGTATATGTAAATACATATATAGATGTATATATATCTATGTATTTAATGTGTATATACATGTATTTATGTATATACATATATATATATACATAAGTATTTATGTATATACATATATTATATACATAAGTATTTATGTATATATATATATGCATATAAGTATTTAGTATATATATATATAATAAGTATTTATGTATATATATATATATATATGTATAATATATATATATATATATATAGTATTTATGTATATATACATAAGTATTATGTATATATATATATATATATATATATATTTATGTATATATATATATATATATATATTTATTATATATTATATATATATATATATACATAAGTATTTATGTATATGTATATATATATATATATATATATACTATGTATATATATATATATATATAGTATTTATGTATATATATATATATACATAAGTATTTATGTATATTATGTATATATATATACATATTTATGTATATATATACACATAGTATAGTATATATATATATATATACATAGTATTATGTATATATATATATATACACATAAGTATTTATGTATATATATATATATATAATATATATATATATATATATATATATATATATACATAAGTATTTATGTATTATATATATATATATATATATATTATATACATAGTATTTATGTATATATATTATACAAAGTATTTATTATATATATATATACATAAGTATTATATTATATATATATATATATAAGTATTATGTATATATATATATATATATACATAGTATTATGTATATATAATATATATATATATACATAAGTATTTATGTATATATATATATATATATATAATAGTATTATATAATATATAATATATACATAAGTATATATGTATATATATATATTAATATACATAAGTATTATGTATATATATATATATATATATATTATATGTATATTATATATATTATAATATTTATATATATATATATATATATACATAAGTATTATGTATATATATATACGTAATATATATATACACATAGTATTATATATATTATATATTATATAAGTATTTATGTATATATACATATACATACATAGTATTTATGTATATATATATATACATACATAACATAGTATTTATGATATATATACATATACATACATAATTATACATAAGTATTTATGTATATACATATACATACATAAGTATTTATAATTATATACACATAAGTATTTATGTATATATATATATATATACATAATATTATGTATATATAATACATAAGTATTTATGTATATATATACATATACATACAAGTATTATGTATATATATACATATAATACATAAGTATTTATGTATAATACATATACATACATAAGTATTTATTATATATATACATATACATACATAAGTATATGTATTATATATATATAATACATATACATACATAAGTATTTAATGTATATATATACATATACATACATAAGTATTTATGTATATATATACATATACATACATAAGTATTATGTATATATACATATACATACATAATTATTATGTATATATATATACATATACATACATAAGTATTTATGTATATATATATACATAAGTATTTATGTATATATATACATAAGTATTTATGTATATATATATACATAGTATTTATGTATATATATAATAAGTATTTATGTATATATTACATAATATTATGTATATATATATACATAAAGTATTATGTATAATATATATTACATAAGTATTATGTATATATATACATAATTTTATATATATATACATAAGTATTATGTATATATATATACATAAGTATTTATGTATATTATATATATATACATAATATTATGTATATATATATATATATTTATGTATATATATATATATATATATATTATATATATACATAAGTATTTATATATATATATATACATAAGTATTTAATGTATAATACATAAGTATATTATACATATATTTATGTATATATATTATATATATACATAGTATTTATGTATATATATATATACATAAGTATTTTATTATATATATACATAAGTATTTATATATATACATAAGTATTTATGTATATATATATACAATAAGTATATATATATACAGATAAGTATTTATGTATATATATATATAATATATATATTACATAAGTATTTATATATATATACATAGTATTTATGTATTATATACATAAGTATTATATATATATATGTTAGGTATTATATATATATATATTACACATGTATATCTGTATATATATGTGTGTGTATTTATGTATATATATTATGTGTATATCTGTATATATATGTGTGTGTGTATTTATGTATATTGTATATATATATATATATATATATATATGTCTGTATATATATATGTGTGTGTATATATATAATATATATTATATATATATTGGTTAGGAGGTTGATTTAGAAGGCTATCACAATGCAGTTTGGAATAAATAAAAAATAATAATACGGTAACAATGGTGTTGTGTGTTGACCTGTATTTTTTAATTATTTCTTGAATTTTCGAGGTAATACCTCTTTATCAAAAGAATTGAACTGAAGCAGCAGCTATGGCATTTCTTCCTAAATGATTTTTTTTTTTTGAAAATGACGTTATTTTTGAAATAACTGTATTCCCGTGTGAGCGTGAATGCGTTTATTTATTTATTTTTGTACGTGTGCGTATGTTGTAATGCGCGTGACATTGAAAATGCGTGTTGGTTGTGACGTTAAGACTGTATCCTAGCGCGGATTTTGTACGTGGGTATGTGCGAATGAAAAGTGTATTTGTGTTTTGTGACGTTTCCTGTTGGATTTTACATCAATTTAATCATTTAATTATTAATATATTATTATTATTAATATTATCATATTATTTGCTTATTTACTTATTTATATCTAATTCAATTTATCTTTTTATATTTATAATATTTTAAATATATATATATATATATTTAATTTATTTATTTAATTTTTTTCCTTAACAACTAGTGTGCAATGGCTTGTGTGTTTGTATGTGTGGGCGAGATGTTGGGCTATAGATTTGAGTGCGTGTTTCGTATTAGTCTTCTCGTTGTAGATTTGTTTCATTAGTAATTCTCCATTGTGCATGTGGGTATGTGTTTTGTGTGTGTGTGCATATACTGTTACATGTGTGCGTTGGTTGTGGGTTTATTGTATGATGAACTCTGCGCTGAGTTCACTCCTGTTATTGATCTCTGGGTGTAATCTAGCGATTAGCAAGGCCTCTTTAATTCTGAGATTACCCAAATTTCTCTCTCGAGCCTCTATATTGACTGTTATATTTCTTTCTGTGTTGTTGCATTTAACTAAGTGTTTACGGAAAGTGGATGCTTGTGTGTGTAAGTGTTCTTTGATTCTAATGTGTAGTGGTCTTGTGGTGCTACCTATGTAAAATTGGTTACATATATTACATTTGTGCGGTATATCACATTCACTTCGTGGCACATACTTGTGTCGCGAATGGGGCAGTTCGCTAGTGTAAACTAGTGGCCTCCTTATGGCGGCTTTTGGAGAGTTTTCTCCTGAGTGATGGTCCGTAATGGCAAGTTGTATATCCAGGCCCTCCTTCCGTATCGCCCTACGTATTGCTGTGGTTATATTTTCGTTGAAATGTGGTAACCTTAAAAAACAGGCATTGGACGTGAGATGGTGTTTTGTGGATTCTGTTTGCTTGAGTCTCGTTTGTGATTGAAGTGGGTAACCATTGTTTTTAGTGTGGATATAAATTGTCTGGTGTGTGTGATCTGGTCTTGCTTCTTGCTGCATTTGTTTCGGATACGGGCAAGTTCGTTCTTTATGTATCCAGTCTTTGCCCAAGGGGGAGTGCCGATTTGTGGTGGACGAACAAGTCTCTGCTGGCCGATTTTCTATAGAAGTCGGTGTGGATTTCTCCCTTGTTTAATACCTTAAGTCGGAAATCCAACAGTGATAATGATCCTGTGCAGTCAGGATGTTCTATAGTGAAATGTATGTTGTTGTCTATGTTGTTGAATGTTGATGCAATTTTGTTGGCTTCTTCACGGGAAGATGTGAGGATGAGAATATCATCTATATACCTGGTGAAGAAGGCACAAGAGCGGCAAATATATATATATATATATATATATATATATATATATATATATATATATATGTGTGTGTGTATTTATGTATATACATCTGTATATATATATGTGTGGATTTATGTATATATATCTATATATATATATGTGTATTTATATCTATATATATATATATGTATATGTATATTATGTGTATTATGTATATATATCTATATATATATGTGTATTTATGTATATATATCTATATATATATGGTATTATGTATATATATCTATCTATATATATATATGTGTATTTATGTATATATATCTATATATATGTGTATTTATGCATATATATCTATCTATATATATGTGTGTGTGTATTTATGTATATATATCTATATATATATGTGTGTGTGTATTTATATATATATATGTGTGTGTGCATGTATGTATACCTGTATATACATGTATTTATGTACATGTATATATATACACATATATATATGTATATTTATGTATATGTGTATATATATTTCTTTAAAGCGTGTATCTGAATCGGGAGGAATTGTACATAATAGACTATGGCGGCAGTGTGTCGAAGAAAGGATCTCTTGAGCTCACTGAAAAAAAAATATGAATAACCTTGCGTTATATACACAAGTACTGATGTGAATGGAAATATGTCGAACTTAGCTGACAGTTTTCATGAATCTTCGCAGAGAACGAACATCTGGCGTTTTTTGGAAAGAGACAGTCTTAGCGGATTCATTAACAGATCTTAAAGGTTGACGCTCCCTAAATTGAAAAGCAGACAAACATCTTTTTGAAGAGATGACAGCAATTATTGCCAGGTTTCCATCTCCCATTGTGCCAACAAATCAAAACACAAATACAAAATTATTTAATAAATTTTTCTCAATGTCAAAATATACGTATATCATTTTAGATGACATGAAAGGGTGTACATCGGATTTACTTACATGAAGTGCCGAAAAGTTATTGACCTTACAAAGACTGAACGGACCTAATTTTATAATAAAAATTAAGTTAAGTTGGATGAGTGTCCTAGGGTCGCTATCAGCCGGATAGCTTGGGAATATATCCTCTTTTTGTTAGCGCCAGACCAGGGAGATTATTTTTGCTGCGGTGGAGCACCATACCCATCGTAAGCAACCTATTTACGGCACAGATAACATTATCCAATTTGTGCTACTCATGCGCTGAGTTGGTGGGGATCGGTATCGAACCAGGAACCTTGCGATTCTTAGGCCAATGCTCTACCGCCACAGTTCAGCATATTTATTTCTTATATTTCTCAGACGTTTTGAAAACATTCAATAACCATTTAAAAAACAGTGATTTCCTTCGTGGATCGTCTAAAAACATTTATTGGTCTAGTTTCTTTGTTTTTAATGGCATATCAACCTTCTGGGATTATTTAATGTCATAGCCATTTTTGATGTAGAACAGTAGTGGTACTATATAATCCATACCTGGGGAATGAAGACGGTCATATCTTTCCCAAGAATATTAGTCCGAATGTGAAGGTAACACCGAGACTGGAATTCGAACTAGCTTACTATGATGTCGCATTCTAGCACGTTAGCGACGATGTCACCAGCACTCCCCCAAGAACATTTATATTTATAAACACTAATATATTTATACAAATGTACATATACCTATATGTGCATGGAGCCTTGTCGTATAAATAAGGAAAACAAAATTGTGAATATTATATTTTCTCCATCAGTCGTTGAGAAATAAAGTCATATGTGCACATAAGAATGTGGTCGCTTTGTTATTTTAATTAAGATCTGATGACCACAAAACATTTTTTTTTTAATTAATTAATTTTTTAAAATTTTGGTTTGGTTTGGTTTGTTTTACGGCATATCAACCTCAGTGGGTCATTTAATGCCGATAAAGTTTTGAAATAAATCAATTCTTAATGGATAATACAATTTTTTTTATTAACACATTTCTCTATTTAACCCATAGATGGGACCCTAACAGGTACTACCACTCCGGGTCAGAGTGGACCAGGGAGCAATGGTGATGAATGGGGTCCTCCACATTCCCCAAACCTCCAGAACTGGAACCTCACCATCAGATAGAGTTTAACGTCATTCTCAGAACATGTAGACCCGCAGCCACCGCCTTCTAGCACCCATATGATAAAAAGGGCTTGGGGCTTGCCATAAGGGCAATAGATTTGGGGAAATCATATAGGTGCTAGAGCTTGACGTGACCAGCCGATTGACCGAAGGGGGCCTCTCCGACCGCCCGTCTAGCCCAAGATAGGGCCAAAGTGGAGTATTGCATGTCATGAACTGCTCACCCACCTGGGCTCTATCCTTAAGCATCACGGCTCGCCACCCACGGCCAACAGGTGGCCCCATTGGGGAGTCTTACCCTCTGCAGAGGTGCAGTCGGTGCATTCTAACGTCCCAGCCGACAGGGCGGTTTTTTTTTTAAATTTTAAAATTTTTCTTATGGATTATTGATTGGATGCGTTTGGAGTCAAAGTTTTTTATGTCCACAAATTTATTAAAGTTCTGATGCAGATTATATAGAAATGGTTGCACAATTAAAATTCACTGGGTGCATACTAATCAGGATACTTACTTGATGTCCGCGGGGGGGGGGGCTTGGCCTTATGGCTGGTAAATATAAATAAATCAGATATTCACTGGGTGTTACTTTTTTCCATAAATATATACTGTACATTATTTGGAATTGGTTTTTAGCAAAATATTCTAATCTCGCAAAAATAGTTGTTTTGAGGCTATTTAAAATGGCGGCAAATCAGACTGGCTTGAATGTAATTTTTTTCATCTAATTTTTGGTGGCTCAGAAGTACAAACCATGTGCAATTTACAAAAGAATGTGTGATATGTAATGAAAAGCATGTTTTAGTAAAAAAAAATTTATAAATAGGCTAAACAGAATGGTTAAAATATAAATAAATTCATATGAGAGTTTTTTTTAAACATCATTGATTTAATGAATCAGTAAAATTTGTGACAGAAATTCATTAAAATGTCAGATGAAACAAAGGAGAATTATTTTGACAGAAATCTGTGGAGTTGGAATATTTCCACATATTATCGAGTAAATGAAATCCCCACTGTCAAACATTAGAATGAATCAAGAAACATTTGAGGGCATTTTCTCTATCTGGGCAGGTTACTATAAATTGATCAAGAGTAATATACAAGGGTCATTCAATAAATAAGAGGAATTTGATGTCCTGGGGACTCGGCCTTTGGTCTGGTGAATATAAATAAATCAGAGTGAATCCCAGAGGGCCGTCCCCTGCTAGGCAACGCCTGCCCCTTCGATTTAAAGACCCAGTGCTTGAGTCACATCAAATGAGGAATGCCGAAGGTACACACACAATTTTAACTCTGGCTGCTGAATAAGTTTTGGTTTGTACATGGTTTCCCACCTTAATTGGACTTTGTGTTCAACTGACACGATGGGATGTCAGTAATTAACTCTTTCTTTTGATGGAGATGTTTGTGGACCTGGCGACCCGAGTTTGAATCCTGGACGAGAATGTTTGCATTTCACATAGCATTAATACCCTTTAGAAAGGTATGACTCAAACTATGTTCATCATAGGGACTCCATGCATGGATTGGCAAAAGTAACAACAAACTCTGTTACATTGATTGATTGACTTTAACGGCATGTCAACCCGTCAAGAATAATTTTATGCCTACAGGTTAAGGAATAGCGTTCATTGAGCGTTTATATTTACATTTTTGTGTAGTTGTTTCTTCAGTGATTTGAGTTTTTATGGGGGTTGTATTTTGTCATTTTTTTTGCTTTGCTCACGATTGTGTGATATCAAGTATTGCTATTTAATAATAATTCTATTTGACCCATTCATGGGACTCTAATCGATATTAACATTCAGGTTCAGAGTGGACTTGAAAGCAATGATAATGAAGAGGTACTCCACACTCCTCAGATATCTGGAACTGGAGCCTCACCCTCAATTTATTTTTTTATACCCTGGACATACCGTTTTTGGGAGGATGGGTATGCAGGGGATACAGTCAGCGTATTATAAGCTTCGTTGATAGGACGTCTGTTACATCTATTACTAACCTTAGCTAGGGCCATTCGATAAGCTATGACGATGCAAGAGACATACACATTTACGGACCATACTTTAATGAAAAGCTGGTAAATAGTTTAGGCTGGGCTCTTTAACCTTAGTATGACAACCAGGCTAGGAGAAGAAAAACCGAATTAAGACAATTAAGACATTGAACTTGTATCACATCCTGCTCAAAGCGGAGAGGTTGGGTACATTCATGCTACACTTGATGGAATGAAATGGTGTTGATGTTAGCGTTCGCGGTCTTTTACTGTTTTTTTCTTTCGGAAACAATAATTTGACTGGTAGCAAGGAAATTAGAGCTGATCTCTGTCCAGTCGAGATTCTTGGAGTCATTTTGAAGGGGTGTGTGTGTGTGTTAAAAAGTCTCCGTTATGACTTGTGGAATAGATAACATAATTCACTATAGAATTTGACGTGGCTCATCAGAGAAACTTTGGTGAAATTAACAAACGCACACCAAATACATCTTTTACTTTATATATATATTGTCCAATTGGCGCTTTAACCTTACCGTTCCAGTGGCATTTGTAATTTATCCAAGAGTGTTCAATATATCATAACCATCATCGTATCGTCTTAGTAGCACAGATATGCATGACAATCTCTCACCAACCGTCTAATTCATGGACCTAAAGAGGTCCTCTGCTCAGCATCCAGCATCTGCACAGAACTGGTTAATGTAGGTATATACTTAACGACCCACATTAGTGTGCCATGTGCTGGTTTCCACAAAATAACAAAAGGCTTATAAGTTCGTCCTTGCTTCTCCAGCATTGCCCCATATGTCTTGATCGTCTCACTCGGATGGTCCGAGTGATAGGGGGTAAGTAGCTATATAGCTGTTTTATTGTGGGATGTTGTTTCCACACGCAACATACTTATGCAACTCCCATCAAGGTTATTCTCTAGGCACCTCGTTAGGGTCCAAATGGTGCTGCCATACAGAGGCACTGATACAACTACGGATCGTAAGAATTAGCGCTTTAACCTTTTAGTATATATATATATATATATATATATAACTGATTTCTGTTCCTGTATATGAAATATTACTACCTAGTTATTGGAACTGGTTTAGAAGCATGGACGATTCATAAGTGACGTTATCCTATGGTCACCAACACATGGGCACACCAGTGTCGGTCGACCATCAAAAGACTACATCGACCATCTGCGTGGATAGAGGATGCTGTAGAGAGGACCTGACAGGAGCGATAGAGACAGATGACAGGAGGTGTCTTGGAGATCCGTACTGTCAGCACGACTTGATGTTGCATATATATATATATATATATATATATATTATAAAAAATGGATATAAAAGAAACCTACTCGAGTTTCATCATAAGGATCTTCAGGGTTAAATCCACTGAATTAATCGAGGTACCGATTAATTTTTTTAAACAATTTGCTCTACTCCGTATTGAGCATTTGTATTTGTTATATCGCTGACTTAACCCCTGAATTTTGCACCTTCACTGATCGTGCCCATTTTCACCGGTAAGCAACCTTTATCTTTATCTTTATAATATATATATATATATATATATATATATATCCCATTCCATTGGTTTTTTTCAGTCTCCTGCAAGACTTAGGTTTTCTACAGTTTCTGGGAGACATGGGGGAAAGATAAGTCTTACCCTACCATGAAAGTCCATGACGGTCTTGGTTAAGGGGTTTAAATTCGAATATTTCATTCTCTTAGATTGGTTTCCCTTACAAATTGAAGCATCTCAAGTCTTCTCAACTATTTACTAATTCTAACTGAGAGTAATTTATTCAAATCTTTTCGAAGTGACATTAATGCGAAAGGAACGACAAGTTCATGCAGTATTTAAACTTGGCTCGCCGAACTGACCATTACACACGTATATTAATTGTAAATAATAAAGTTAGTGGAAATGGACTCGTTCAAAGTTCGAGTTCAAATCCTGGACGAGGCTGTTTACATTTAACATAGCACTAATACCCTTGGGAAAGGTATGAATCCAACTACCAGTTATGGTTAAATAGTAGAGCAGACTTAGCACTTTAACCGTAGCTAGGTAACCAGTCTAGGAAAAGGAAAGATCTGAATTCAAGCCTATTAAACTTCGCTTTAATAAATTGACCTTGTGTCACATCCTGCTTGTTCAGAGGGGTTGCTAAATATATATATATATATATATTTACAATAAAGTGGATGAATATGTAATAACTGAATCCTTGTTACTACAAAAAGCTTTTAAAAGAGCATGTTAAATCTTAGATGAATTGCGATTTTCGTCTACTTTAAGCGATTCTGATATTTTAAAAAGAAAACTGTCTTCTTGTGTGATGAACTTTTGAACAATGCCAATGGAGACAAAAGACGAGACGGGGTTATCGTTCTTGGGAGGCTGGCCATTTGTCAAAATAATCTGATGAAGCAAACATTGGTTTGACTGATGACGATACTCGGCAAGTGTATTTGGCCACTGTACACAAATCGATGCAACATGTGGGAGGCTCAATAAGAAAACGTCCAAAACTAAAATCTATTTAGATAACCATAAAAAATAAACTTCTGTATGTTAGTTGTTTGGATTTTACGACACGTCAAACACTGTTGGGTTATTCTATGGCGAAGATGTCTTGTTTTATTAATTCTTGATGGGTATTGAATTTTTTTTAACTCAATTTTTTTCAAACACATTTTTAAAACTCATTTTCTATTTAACCCATAAATGGGACCCAAACAAGTACATACCACTCCGGGTCAGGGTGGAACTGAAAGTAATGGTGATGAAGGGGTACTCCACATTCCCTCAGCTCTAGAACTGGAACTTCACCATCAGATGGATTAACGTCATACCTAGGACACTAAGACCCTCAGCCACCGCCTTCTAGCACATGTATGATAAAAAGGGTTGGGGTTTTCCATAAGGGCAATAGGTGTTACGGCCTGGCGTGACCAGCTTATTGATCGGCCTAAGTAAGGACCAAAGTGGATTGTTGTATTTTATGGACTGCTCAGCTACCAGGATTCCATCCTGAAGCATCATGAGTCACCACTCACGACCAACAGAAAGCCCCATTCAGGGGGGGGTCTTACCCCACTGTAAAGACACAGTCGGTGTATTCTTCTGCCCCAGCCGACAGTCTGCTTCTGTATGTGTATAACTAGTATGTTATTGATAGGAAGATTGCATTGCGTCAGAATTACGATTGCCCACTTGTCTAAAAAAATCACCATTTGTCTACAATATCAAGCACGTGGTGTAATGGTTACTGTTGTAGGAAATGGAAACAAGACGAATTCAAATCCTAGACGAGGCTGTTTGCATTTCACATAGCGCTAATACACTTGGGCAAGCTATGAATCTAAATATTCTCCCTCCAGCTATGGGTAGATAGTAGGACACACTGAGCTCTTAAACCTTAATTAGAGAACCAGTCTTGGAGAAGGAAAAAGAATTAAAACCTGGTAAAATCCACCTAAGAAATTGACGTGTCACTTCCTCTCGAGCGGATATATATATATATATATATATACATAAAAAATCATATACATATAATTTAAAAAATCATATACATATATACATATTATATATACATATTATATATATTATATATAGTAATATATACATATAAAAATACATACAAATAATGAAAATAACTTAAATTCTCATTGATAAACTTATAAAATTCCCGAGAGTATTGTGACGTAAGCAGTGATGTAATTTCGGTTACTGACAGACTCAGAATCTCCATTATAATAAGATTGAATAGAAATAGTTAGTTAAACGTATATAACTCTGTATAGTGACGGCAATCCTTCGTATATGTAAGACAAGCGCAGCACGAATTATCATCTCTCACCAATCAGTAGATTCTTGTAGTTGTATAAACAACAAAATTATCTGGATATAAATATCGGAATGTTCAGTGAGATTTCTGACTGTTTCTTTCTATTAAAGCCTGCATGGTGGCTGGGTTCAACGCGTGTTCGCCTCCAGCACAAGTAGTCATAATTCTCACTCAAGTAAAAACCAACAATACGAAAATATTCAAGATATGCAAAGCGGGTCGTCTCCACAGAAAAGATTTGCAAAACACGAATTCTCTTTCCCTCTAGCAATCAATACTTACACGTACATGGAGCGTGTGTATATATATATATATATATATATATATATATATATATATATACGTGTGTGTGTGTGTGTGTGTAAATGTAGCTCTCAATACACGCATATGTATAGAAGTGTGTGTGCATGTGCATTTTACTTTAAAACAAATACCGTTCGTTTAAAATCTCAAACGTCAATTTAGAAGCAAAAAAGGTAGAGCAAACATTGCACAGTACGAAAATATTGCATAGTCAATATAATGATAATATCAGGGAATTGTTGAATCACCAATACTAACCTGAGGATCAAGGAACTGCTAAACTTAAAGTTGTGGATTGTTGGAGGGATTTTATTCATAATTTAAAAAAATAATAATCTATTAATAATGGAGATTTGGTCTCTATTAGTCTGAAACCGAAACTAAGTCACTGCCTAGGTCACATTACCCCAAATCATCAATACGTAGAATAAAGAACAACCTTATAGGATATGCACGCAAAATTGGAGTATGAAAACTTAGACGGTCCTTATTGTTTTTTAAAACAAGTTTTAATAAATGCATGCCAGATATTGTATATTTTTATGTTTTATTTTATATATAATAAAATTATCTAACAGATAGAGTTTTACGAGAAAATTATTTACAAAAAAGAAATAGTCATTTTTTAGTATCAAGAGCTTAACTAAAAAGTTTACAAATAAATAAATACCAAATATTTGTGTAAAATTTATGTCTAAAATATTCAAAACAATTTTTTAATTGGTAATTAATAAACGCACGCAACAGAATTAGGTTTCCATTTCAAATTGTTTTTTTTTTACTCCTTTAATAAAATTGATGATTTTACGTATTTATGATGCAAAACCTCTGACACAGAATTGTTAACTCCCATCTCTAAGACAAAATATTTCCAAAATTAATTTTTCCACCACCCGGAGGGTGTTTTTTTTTTCTAGTAATAATAATGATTGTGGAACATGAAAATAAAAGGGCGTACCAATTGTAACTGGTATCCTTAGAACGGTCCCCAAGAGTTTTGACCCCCCCAAAAAAAAACAAAAAACAAAAAACAAACTCTGGAAGAATTGGAAATCAGAGGAAGTATCGATAATATCCGTATTGTTAAGATCGGCAAGAATACTCAGGACAGTCCTGGAGGCCTGAGGAGACTTGCTGTATAAATATATATATACTGAGATAGAGACAGAGAGAGAGGCTGTCAGCAACCCCCACCCAGATAGTAAGAGATACATAGCCAGACAGATAAATAGGATAGGAGATATTTCCATATAGCACAGTTAAAACTTCGCAGGTTTCATAAGTGCACATTTATCAGGCTAAGTGCTCAGTTCAATACTAATTTCCATCAAGAAATCTTGATCTGTCTTAAGAAAAATCACCAATCGATATCATTTAACATTCAACCCCAACTCAGATTCGTGCATTCATCAGACTCTCTTGCATTTCACCTAATAAGCTCGCTTATCAATATACTGCTGCTGATGCTACTGTTACAGCATGCACCTTGGGTCGGTTGAGCCGGTTCCGTCCAACGAATTCACCTGTGTAACAAGGGAATAGGAAATTCACAAGCGGTCCCCAAACACCGCATACATATACCGGTCAGGTAAAGGCGATGCTATTGTTTGCAGCAGATTTTCAACAGATTCAGTGACAAGAACACCAAAAGCCGTTGATTTCTGATTATGAAGGAGACGTCCTTTAGATTTTCACCGGAGCCCTGTCAGTCTTGAGTAACCTGACTAGGAACTGAAGTTCCCAACGGCATAGATCTGATACTACCAATTTTACATGGCTCTGTCGTGATGAGGAAAGGTCGGACTTTAGAAATAATGAGCGAGATGGCCGTTGAGCAGAGAGCTTCTTTTGCCCTTTTACAGACATTATTTTTTGTTCTGCACGGTGTATAGCCTCCCTCCTCACCAGACAAAATCTATGGGGTTACCGATTTAGCCACCGAGGATCCGACAATAAACAGGTTGTACTGGGTTACATAGTACCAGGAGCTTATCAATCACACTATATTAACAAACTAGATATTCCATGAGATGAGACTTGATATGAATAATTTTGATATTTCGGACTGTTGTCCTCATCTTCATTGTTGTATGTATAAACACAATGTTCAGGTTTATGTAACCTCGTGCTTTGCTTAGGTGAGTTTTAATTACCTTAAAATAAGTCATCATTAGACGATAACCTTGAATTCAAACTTGGTTTTCTCTATCTTATCCCATTTCTGTCGTTTAGTCTGGTAGCATTTCTGCTGTTTGGAACACCTTGAACTTTTGGTAGCGATTTTAGCTCATAAAAGTTGTTTGAATTTAGGATAATCGTCTGATGATGACTAATTTTAGGGTAATTAAAACAACCCCACCTACATAGAGCCCGAGGTTAAAGGGCCAGACTATTGTGTTTATACATACCACAATAACGATGAGGACAACAGTCCGAAATATCAAAATCATTCACATAGATATTTCATGATGTACATTAAATCAAGAGTGTATGAATATACATCAACACTATACATAGACATAGAAATACTTTAACGCTCTAATTATTTTTACGCTCTGATTACATAAGAATAATTAATTAATTCTACTTTCCTTTTTGGCTAAATAATCTGATCTAATTAGAATATTTGAGACCAAAGAGAATGAAAAGAAAGAAACCAGGTCAATAGAATAATGTTCAGATTTTGAAGAAATAAAATAAGAGAAAAAAAAAGAGCATTTTCATTGAAACTGAACAGAGGAAAAATATGAGCATAATTTTCAAAGTAGATGAACAAATTCAGCTGCTGAAATACCGTTATAGACCATACATTTGATGAAATAGGAAAAAAAAAAGAAAAAGAAAAAAGCTAAAAGCAAAGAAACAGTCAACACTATATATATATATTTTGGAGGATATGTGCTTAATTGAAGTCATACCTAATTTTGAAAATTAATTAGTTGATAATTAATGAATTTAGGCGGGCATATATGTTCAAATGTAAGGCTAAACAAATCGAGAAAATGTCAATCCCTGAATGTACATTTCGACCTATTAGGTCTCATCAGCAAGGTTATAGACATGGGAGACTGCTCCGTGTGTGACTCGAAATCTCGACTTTAGCAGTCTCCCATGTCTATAACCTTGCTGATGAGACCTAATAGGTCGAAATGTACATTCAGGGATTGACATTTTCTCGATTTGTTTAGCCTTACATTTGAACATATATGCCCGCCTAAATTCATTAATTATTAACTAATTAATTTTCAAAATTAGGTATGACTTTAATTAAGCACATATCCTCCAAAAATTGTCGGCTTAAAGTCATATAAAAATAAACACATTTGTTTGTTTATTTAACCTCATATATATATATATATATATATATATATATATATATATATATAAATTAAAGTTGTCAGAGTGGCTATTACAGTACCAGCTAGACTGCGAGAGAGTATATACCCATTTCAGTAGGTTTGTTGTTTTTTGCTGAGGTAGAGCACCACACCTATTGCTCAGATCAGATTGTTTGATCTGTGCTACTCATGCGCTGAGTTGACGGGGACCAGTATTGAATCCGGAATATATGTTCTATATCTATCGATATATCAAGCTCAGTCGGTAGAACATCCACTTCGGAAACAAAATTGTGAATCAAACGTAAATATAAAGATTTGCGTATATATTATTACATATGAGGAGTATTATGAATAAATGAAAAAATGGATACATGGTACAAATATTATTTCGACATTACTTTACCTCCTCAGTTGATTTTTTTACTAATTTGAAGACATCACACCCGGCCTTATTGATATGATATTCTCGTTTCACTGATTTTTTTCTCCATATATATATATATATATATTATATATATATATATATATATATATATATATATGGTTGATGCTATATGTAAGACAAATTTACACCCCCCCCCGAAAATTTAAGTAAAATTAAAAAATGCAATAACTAAGTAGTATTTTTTTCTTTAAGTCGATATCTCTTTTTGATTGATTTATTCTTCAGTGTTAGTGAAAAGCGACAAAAAAAAAAAAAAAAAAGAAAAAAAAAGAAAAAGAAAAACGAAACTGTCATCCTTTGAATGCAACGAAAATAAATCACTTTTGATATAGAATATAAGTAAATAAATCTTATTCTAAAAGTGTGTCCTTGACATGACGCTAAACTACATCTAATACTAAAATTCTATTTCTGGATTCTCTCACTCATTTTTTTCTTTCTTCTTTTCAACTTTAGAGTATGTTCGATTGAAACATATTAGCGTTATCACTTCCGCGCGCTGAGCCCCTATTTCTGTCTTTTCCCTACGCTTTCTTTTTTTATATTTTTCTCTGTAGCATTTCCTTCACTTTCTTTCTTTCTAATAAAAATGAATGGTCCATTATTTAGCTGAGGTGAAGATACCCATAAGAATCTATTAATCCTGTACGGTAAGTGGTTTAGATTCAAAATAACGATTTAGTGGAAAAACACTGGAAAGTATTGAAATTTTAACCTCTCTTCTGATTCGTTAAAGCGAGCCGTGTGAAAGTAGCTTGTAAAGTCAGATTTAGCTGAGTGCTGAGACAATTAAAACGTATGGGGTTTCTCGTCCCAATAGAAAATCTCTCCACGGGTTTGACTTGATTTGTGATACTTATTGAAATAAACTATGAGCTCAAAACAAAAGATAGTCTTATTTCGTTACAAAGTGAAAATACGGGACATCCAAGTATCAGGCCAGGAAGAATCCCAGATCCAGAAGAAACCAGCTTCGATCCAAGATAGAATATGACAGAGAATCGAAGAATAGAAGATGAGTATACAACAATTATCCAATGATTTTCTTTTCGGGTTCATTATCAAGAGTTTGCTAGAAGTGACGCAGCTAAAGGAAACGGAGAGAGCTATCACTATTTAATAAAAAAAATCAGAACAAATTAACAAGTGACGTCCCAGAAGAAATCAGCTGAGAACCAGCCAAGATTCAAGATAGATGACTGAGAATCAACAGATAGCAACGACTCCGAAATGACAGAAGATGAGTATACGACCACGAGTATACTCATCACAATCAACAATATATGAAGATATAATGTATGGCTTATAGTTGTTCCTGGTAACATTTCTGTTCGGTGGTATCATGTCATCATATAACAATTAGAACAAAATTCTTCCTTATGATCGCAAAGGAGAATATAAATAATAGAAGACGTTATTTGATTTTTTAAAAACTTCTCCCTTAAACTGTAATAGACTTTCTAGGTATAAATGTTATCGTGTCTGTGTTAATTGTTTTACTTGTCTGTATACAAAGAAAGAAATTGAATACCGAATAAATAAATAAAATATATATTTCATTAAAGAAAAGAAAAAAGAAGGAAAAAAAAAGAATTATTATCTTTGTGGGTAAAAATCTATTTTTTCTTGAATAACTTTTGTTCTCCAGCAATTTTTTGTTGTGACTAATTGACTCCAGACATCATTTATTGAAAGATGAAGGCGTATCGCAGATGAAGAACAAAAACAACTAAAAAAATAAAAAATAAAAACACACAAAGTATATATACAAAAAAAAAACAAAAAAACACGTCTAAAGAGGCCAGACATTTTATCTTTGTTTTATTTAACATTATTCAAAAATGAGTCTGATCTTACTGTCCGTGACTGCTACATAGACAGATGTTGTCTTTTACTACACACACACACACACACCTACAAACAGACTTATGCGCATACACGTGCACTGGTACATATGTGCGCACACACACACACAGACTCAGGTGCACACACGCGCATTGATATACGTATTAACAGACGCGCGCGAATACAGACACAACACACCTATAGGGAGGCATGGGTATACACAGAAGTCATCTCACAAATATATACTATTATTATATTATTATTATTATTATTATTATTATAAAAGCAAATATTTCAGCCGATAATTGTCTGAGTGTTGTTTTTCGATCGTCTTTTCTTTCTGGACTTAATCAGTCAAAAACAGAATATATATATATATATATATATATTATATATATATATATATTATATATATATTATTTGTTCTGAAAATAATATCCAATATGAATTTCCCTGGTAGAGAATTCTTTTTGGCAGACTATCGAACGGGGATTTATAATAACTGAGGCCCAAAAAGATTTGATAAATGAGATATTCGTCTGCAGAAAAAAATGTTTCAATACCAAAATATTTATTTATGGTCAAGTTACGCTGAATGCACCGGTCTCTGCTAGATCAGTGAAGTTAAGCAGCGATGAGCCTGTTCAGTAGGTGTAATAGGGGACCATTTAAATAAAAGGAGGTACTGGAAGCAAGCTGATATAAAAATGACTTGATTCGGTATTAAATGACCCGAAAGAGGTTTACATTTCATCTTGGACGATTTGGACGGTCTCATCTTTAACCAAAGGGTGTTGCAAGATGATGACGGACGTAGTTTTAAGGGATACGGATATTAATATATAGATAACGATTGACATAAACTGACACAGGACAATAGTATTGGAGCACATAACAATTAAAATAAGCTTTTTTTATTTTATGTTTTAAATGATAATCTGGCAATCATAATAATTATTTATTTTGACTAGTATCTTTTACTCGGATCTTAATTTTTACGACAGTTTGGAACCATGCGTATCAGATACAATAATGAAAGATAAGTTCTCAGCGAGACTCACGTTCCTTTTTGCCTAGATATATCTTAGGTATCCGTATCAGCGGCGCTATCAATTAAGCTAGGAGAGCAACTGGTGTCATATATATTGGAGATTCGATGTCCGTTTGTAAACGAAACTAAGTCACTTCTTACGTCACAAAAATCCCAGGAATTGCCTAAGTTTATAACTGAGTATTTAATTTATTGTCAAAATCACTAATCCATAAAATAAAGAACAAACCTGTATTATATATACTCAGAAATTAAGTATGCTACTTTAAACGGTCCAAATTGTTTGTTAAAACAAGATTTAATAAATATATACCCGGTATTATTGATTTACATATAATTTGTTTAACTTTAATATATATCTAAAGTTGTCTAACGTATAGAGTTTTACGAGAAAAATATATACAAACAAGAAATAGTCACATTATTTTTCTTCATTAAATTTGAATTATTTGTGTATTTAACTGTATCCGGTTTAGGTTTTTGATAGTGTAGGTGTACTGTTTTGTTGTTATTGTATTACACACTATTTCATTTATAAAATGTGTTATTAACACAGTACAGCACTAAACACATAGGGAGACACTCGTTTTGACTAACGTTTATTGTCCAAGGAAATGAAATCAGTGACCAGAGTTCAAATCCTGGACGAGGGTGTTTGCATTTCACTTCGCACTAACGTCCTTGGGAAAGGCATGGATCCATCTGTTATCTCCCCCATCCATAGGTAAATCCTTAAGTTTATTGGCTTCTTTATTGGATTGGATTTCACATAGCGCTAATAATCTTGGGAAAGGTATGTATCCAAATATTCTCCCTCCAGCTATGGGTAAAATAGTAGAGCACTCTGGGTCCTTTAACCTTGATTAGGCAACCAGTCTAGAAGAAGGAAAACTCTGAATTCAAACCTGTTAATTTATTTTATTTTATTTTTAACATAGAATACGCATTTAATTTTTTTTTTTAAATTCAGGCCCTGATCGAGAGCGTTTTGTGCCTCGTGATTAACGATCTATTTATTACGAACTAGCTCTATACATAGTTGCTTTGATAAAGACCGCTTTATATGGTCGAAACAGATTCTGTCAGCAAAACGATTAACATCTTGTTTTTTCTACAAACTTTCTACACATACTGTCTACAGAAAAAAACCAAAACTGGAATTGTTTAAAATATATCACCGGAGGCTAAAATTTCGAATATAATAAGGATACCGTCACTACGAATTTGTTAACATTACAGATTCCTGAAACTTTCTTCATCAATTGTACTGTTGGACTTGTTATATTTTAAAAACTTGCTTTTGTAGCTGGAACATATTCTTGAACATTTTGATATTGTATACACTTATATATATATATATATATATATATATATATATATATATATATATATATTACTTCTTTAGCCTTGGTTAGGTAACCAGCTTCAGAGAATGAAAATTAGTACTCGTTAGGATCCCATCTATGGGTTAAATAGATAAAAAGGAGTTTACAAAAGTGCGTTAAAAAAAAATTGAATAGCCAACAAGAATAAATAAAACAAAACATCTACGACATAAAATAACCCAAAAGTTGACATGCCTTAAAATCCAACCAACCAACATAAAAGTTTATTAAAAACTTCTTGTCTTGTCTAAGCTGTTGTCTTTAAAAGTTTTGAAATGATTCAAAAATGTATTTATGAATCACGCGTAGCAAACCAAGAGATGTCCTTCTTTGATTAATAAAGCAGAGGAACAAGTAAAAGAATTTATTTTAGTAAAAACAGAATGAATCAGACTTTGTGGAAACAATGTAATGAAAATAAAACCTGCTTATGAGGGGCGGTTTTTCTTTTTTATGTAATCAT
>CM042144.1:109876862-109931862 GCA_023376005.1 Doryteuthis pealeii
TTAGTTAACGCCTAAAGAAGATATCAAAAGATCTGAAACACGTGTCGCAAATGTAAAATATTTTTTCTTTAAAAGCATAATCCATTTTGCGGACCTTCTTTTTTATAAAACATTTAATTTTATCCCGCTGGACTCATAATACCTTATATATATATATATATAAAATATGAAAATAGATGGAAATTAATCCGACAGTATGAATTTAACATTTTTGAAAAAACAAATGATGTTTATAATTGCTGACAGAAAATCTATTTTCATATTTGTCTAATGAAAAAACAAAATATCTGGATTTTTACACCTCTGAAGGCTTTTATCTACAACACTACGGATTTATCAACACCACAAAGTGATTTGAAACTTTACATCTTTCTTCAATTATGCTATGGACTGGTAAATTACTTTTTTAATAGCTGGAATATATCATGAACAATTTTGATACTCGTTATACACTTTTATATAGTTTTACATCAAACTCTTTTGAGTTTTATTATGAACTATGTTTCTGATTTTTAAAAATAAAATTTATTTTATTTTTAACACAGAACACGCATTTTTAAAAATTCCAGCATTGAATAATAGCGTTTTGTTTGTACCCTTACTTCTAACGGTTGTTTCATTCCGTCTTTCTCTCATATGTTGCTCTTGATGATGACCGATCTATTAAAGCGATCGAAACAGATTTCTGTCAGCAATTATAAACATCATTTGTTTTTTCAAAAATTTTAAATTCATATATATATGTGTGTGTGTGTGTGTGTGTGTGTGTGTGTGTGTGTGTGTGTGTGTGTGATATTTACCCCCCCCCTCAACATGAGTAGAATGTAACGTAAGGTTAATTTCTGAAGCGGAGTTAAACAGGTTTGAACCTTCTCTGTAGGTTTTGAATTTGTTAGTCTCTCACTGTCTATCTAAACCTATGGACATCTATTCATCTATTTCTTATATGTACACTGTCACAGCTTATCTATATGTATATTAGATTGTAGATATATAATAAATGTTATAAAAGTTATTTTTGTAGAATATTGAAATGTTCATAACAAAGCATGTGGTTGAAAAAGGTTTAATTCAATGCATTTGATAGACTCACGAGATTATTGAAATACACAATCCGTTTTTGCCACACAACCACACATATCGAAGGATACTTACCAATATACAGTCACAGACATCTTTTTTACTTGTTCCCAACTTCCTTTATTTGGTTTTTGAGATTCACGTCATATAAACTATCTCAGTTTTGAAGAAAACTTAAGCTTAGCAAATGTCTATAAAACGAACAGTTTCTTCTAGATATCTACAACACACAGAAACACACATACAAAGACAAACACACACAGAGACAAATACACACACAGAAACGCACACACACAGACACACAGACAGACAGACAAACAAACACTCAAAAAACACACACACAGAAACAAATACACACAGTTAAACGCACATATAAACACACACACGTATAGAGACAAATACACACAGAGATAAACACACACACGCGCGTATAGAGACAAATACACACAGAGATACACGCACACATACACACACACACGCGTATAGAGACAAATACACACTCAGATAAACACACAGACATACACGCGTATAGAGACAAATACACACACAGATAAACACACAGACGTATAGAGACAAATACACACAGAGATAAACGCACACATAAACACACACACACGTATAGAGACAAATACAGACAGATAAACACACACATACACTCAGATAAACACACACACACGCATAGATAAACACACACACACGCATGTATAGAGACAAATACACACAGAGATAAACGCACACACACACACACACACACGTATAGAGACAAATACACACACACACACGTATAGAGACAAATACACACTCAGATAAACGCACACACACACACACACGTATAGAGACAAATACACACTCAGATAAACACACACACACACATGTATAGAGACAAATACACACTCAGATAAACGCACACATACACACACACATGTATAGAGACAAATACACACTCAGATAAACGCATACATACACACACTCATATATATATAACTAATTATGAATAAAAGTTTTCCACTTAATTGGCAATTCTCAGACAATTTAAAAGGAATATTATTTTTAAATTGTCTGAAGGTCATCACAGATGCAACACTTTGAGTCATGATGAGTTGGTTTGTAAAAATATCCATTTTTGATTCTATAATTATTGAATCCTTTGATATTCAACAATCTTTACCTTTTTATGTACGTCAATGCATTTTGCTTAATGATAACAATTGCAAATCATTAACACATACACTAATTAACAGTCTCTCTCTCTCTCTCTCTCTTCTCTATTATATATATATATATATATATATATATATATATATATATATGAAAAAACTTATTTAAAGGTTTTCATTTTATATACGAGTCGATTTCTAAAGCATCTTATAGAAAATAGTCAGTCACGATACTTACATTTATATTCAATATATTTCGTTTTTTTTTTAATGACACGAATTTATCTCCTAATGCAAGTGGAACTTTATGAAACTCTGAAAACATTCAAAAACATCTCGGAAGATGAACTTTAAACTAAGTCTTTATTCAAGAATTCAAATGTGGTTTCGGAGCTAAAATCATCTGAATTCATTGGTAATAGTCTGAAGATGAGTTATAAGGTAATTGAAAAAACAACAACATCTTAACAGAACCCGAGGTTACTGTGGCCTGAACGTTGTGTTTATACACAATAAAGATGAGGTCAACAGGTTTTAATATCCATATCAATTCATCTCATAAATCTATTAATAATGGAGATTCACTTCCGGTTTTTGTCTGTAACAAAAACTACGTCACACTGCCTAAAATCGTCATAAATAGAATACACTCAAAATTTGAACATGCAATGTTAGACAGTCCTCATTGTTTTTTTTAAACAAGTTTTAATAAATACATACCTGGTATTATCTATCTATATATAATTTGTTTTATTTTAATATATATTTAAAGTTATCAAAACTAAGTTTCCATTTCAAATTTTTTATTCCTTTAATAAATTTATTTTATTTTTTTACTCCTTTAATAAATTTGATGATTTTACTTTACTTATGATACAAACTCTCTGATGTTAAATTTTCAACTCGCATCCCCTCAGGCAATATTTATTTTACGTCACCCAGAAGGCGTTTTTTTAATTTTGCTAGTAAGTATTAGTATAAGCTATAAAGGGGTTTTAATATTTATTATGATTCCATTATTTATCACAAGTTTTTTGAAATTATCCCAAGAACTACGCTCAGTAGTAAGTAAAGTCGTTGGGTGGCCTATAGTCGGTATCAAGCAATCAGCGAGGGAGTCTATCTCCTTTTCACTAGCGCTAGACCAAGTGGAGCGCCACACCTACCATCAGCTCCTTACTTTACCGCACAGATCACTGTGCTACTCATACGCTGAGTTGGCGAGGGTCGGTTTCGAACTAGGAACCTTGTGGTTTCTAGCCGTACGCTCTACCAACTGAGCTAACCCGGTCTAAATATTCAATGGTTGTATTTTTTCAGGCTAGCCAATAGGTTTGGACTGGGTAATACTTGGGTGGGCTGAAAATTCATAGACTGAAAAGTTCATATGGTTATGTCATATCTGTTATTGATTCTTTTTACCGAGCACTGTAAAACCGACCGCAATGGGTACTCTGTTGAAAAATAAACCTCAATTGATCACATTCCACAGAGAGTATCTATTGTGACTGAATTTATCAAATGCAACATTGAAAATCTGGAAAAGGGTTTATTACTTTATGTACAGGAATATATAAATAATAGTCAACGCGCAGTTATCCAACAGTATGACCAGCTACTTGATAAGTAGTGTCGATTACTACTATATAACTAGAATACGAATAACTTCGCATTTTCGTATCTTTATGTGTTCCGTTGGACAATTCTAACTATCTTGTAGGAGAAATATCTTCTCTTACAACAGTATATTGGTTAGCCTTTGAGCTTTTCAGCCAACCCTCGTATACATATTTGCCTGAACTGCATTTAAGCATCATAAAAAGGAAGAATACAAATATATATATATATATATATATATATATATTTACCAAATCCTCCGCACGAGCAGGATGCGACACAAGGTCAATTTCTAAAGCGGAGTTTAACAGGTTTTAATTCAGAGTTTTCCTTCTCCTAGACTGGTTGCCTAACCAAGGTTAAAGAGCCCAATCTGCCCGACTATTTGCCCATAGCTGGAGCGAGAGTAGAATTCATACCTTTCCCAAGGGTATTAGCGCTAAGTGAAATGCAATTACCACACCCAGGATTTGAACTCGGAGTGACGAGTCCATTTCCTATGACTCTAACTGTTATATATTGTACAAAGGGAAATATGAATTCCCGGTTTTATAAACAAAGAAGTTTTTACAACTGCCCGTTATCAGATCAAGAGATAAAAATACGTGGGAGTAGCTATGAAGACAAAAGAACTGAGGGCTTCAGACAGGTCAGTCGTCAGAGTCCCGGAGGCAGTCACGCGAGGAGAGAGTGAGGGATCGGAGTCAGTAGTCGGCTGAGCGGGACCTCGTGTAAGTTGGTGTTGGAAAAGCTAGCGTTAATATTTACCAACTGAAAAAGCTTGTCGCCGGGAAATTTAA
This sequence comes from Doryteuthis pealeii, assembly GCA_023376005.1. Taxonomy (NCBI): domain Eukaryota; kingdom Metazoa; phylum Mollusca; class Cephalopoda; order Myopsida; family Loliginidae; genus Doryteuthis; species Doryteuthis pealeii. The sequence goes on from CM042144.1 coordinate 109,881,517, forward strand.
TTGAAGGACCGAAAGTGTAAAGACTGAAGTGTTAAACTGACCCTCTCTCTCGAAGTTAAGAAGCTTGAATTTATTTCAATAAACTTCTGGAGGATAACTTTGGTGTTATTGTCATCCCTTACAACGAAGATAAAACTATTGCAATTTAGTACAGTGACGACGCGCTATGCAACATATATCGATTTGGTGCACGTGAACCACGAGGGTTCATCAAGGACCCATAAAAACCTGCTGGTTACCACAAAAAAAAAAAAAAAAAAAAAAAAAAAACACAACGTGAAGAACGACTCAATTCGGCCGGAATTTTGCGGAAAATAAACGTAAAATTGGAAAAACACCAAACAGAAGAAAAAAAAAAAAAAAAAAAAAAAAACCAACGAAAATCAACGTAAACTTGGACTCCCCGGAAAGAAAAAAAAACAACAAAAACAAAGAAAGAACGAGAAACAAAAGACTCACTATATATAGACTTGAAAAACAAACTTCCTATAGACTTTGAAAACGAAAAAAAAAAAATTATTACGGACATATTTTAAACAAAAGAAGAAGACAGAATTATAACAAAGGACATTTAAAAAGAAAAAAAAGAAGAAAAATTGAACTTTCTATCAGACGACTATACGTAAGTACAACTTCCACATACTTTTTGGCCATTTTCTTTTCTTTTCGCTCTCTTGTTTTATGTTGTATTGTTTTGATATATAATGATGGAATCACAAATTAAGGACATATTTCAGGCACTCACAGCCGAGTTAATTAACACAGCAAAATCACTAACAAATATATTAAAGAGTGACTTCTACTTGCAGCAGATTACACCTTTAAGTAGTAAGGATGAAAGTAAATTTGAGGTGTGGGTCCAAAGTATGGAAAAATATTTTGCCTCAATAGAAGCTAAAGAAGCTGATAAATGTAGGGTAGCAATTATAACCACGAGAGGAAATATAGGAGATTTTGTATATAAAATTATAGAAGGCAATAAGGATATCTCGTGGTTAGGCTTAAAACAAATTATTAGAGAATACATTGGGATCACTCATCATGCACATTATTACTTAAGGCAATTAGTTAACATTAAACAGGACACACAGGAAAATGTGCATGATTATATGAATAAAATAACGGATTTAGCTAATAATGCATACCGTGAAATTGACAAAAATTTAGCGATAGTGCAACAGCAGATTAAATGCTGTTTTATAGAAGGATTAGCGGATCCCGAAGTTAAGGTATTCGTACTAAGAAGTGATCCCCCAACAGTTGAGAGCGCCTATCAACTAGCACTCTCAGAGGATAAATTAAGGGCTAGAATTAGGATTCCTCCCAATATTGATCCTGCACCGATGGAGATTTGCCACGCTAGAAGACGCGCGGTGCACATCAATGCAGTAGGGCACAATAAAAGATCCACGATAGGTGTGATAATAGGATAAATCACCGAACAGTACGTCAGCCTAGGTACTATAGGAAAGGGATCGATTATGCTGGATATGCAGGTCGAACAAGCATCTGAGGTGGAATTGCCCAGAGAAATGCTGCAAAATAGCGAGTACCAGTTAATAAAAAGCCCCCGAACAGAATAAGAGACAGACGTACACTGTCAGTGCGATAGACTCATCGAATAGGATAGGTAATCGAATTATTTTAGAGGTGAATGTATAAACACGAGGGATAAACCATATAATAGAGGTTTATAAATATGTTACGTATGGAAAGAATGATAAGACAATCCAACGGGTTAATCAAACTAGCGTTGCAATGTTAAAAATAGTAGTGAAATAAAAAAAAGCCCGATAAGATAGACACACCGAGCATAGAGCCGAGGATGTTAAACCCCGTAGTGGAGGTTGCTCCAAAAATAATAAAGCCGGTAATCAAAATGCACCCTCAGAAAATGATGATACCGAGGAGAGTCCTGGTAACTCTGATAGCGATGATGGTTACGTGCCCTCAGAACGCGAAGATAGCTATGTACAAAGAAATATTAGAAAAGAATAGGAATACGCGTCAGGAGGAGGCAATGTTAGAATCTGTGAGTTCGCGTGATAAGGTTAGTAGACAGGCCGAAAAAAAGTTAAGAGAAATAGGAAAAGTAGCAACAGTTAAACCCGAAGAAAATGTTCGAATTGACAATGAAGAGAAGGATAGATGTCGGGAAATGAAAAGAAAGGAATTAAAAGACGCCATCAGTGATATTTTTGCCCAGCTTGTTTAAATTTATTTTTTCTTTCCTTTTGAAAGAACAGTATTCGATTCAAAAGAATTGTCGACACTGCTTTGTCGCTAGTGAGAATTTTCACTAGGTACTGTCATATTTTTTTTTATTGTTATTGCCGTTATTGTTATTATTGGTAATAATAATTTGTGCCCAAAAGGACGAGATTTGTAAAGATTTTTTCTATGTTAAAGAGAAATGACCATCAAGTTGGAAAGTAGAAAAATAGTTGAAAGATAAAGTAATGAAGAATAAAAGAAGTTGATTATATATGAATATAAAAAGAGCGAGAAAGAAATGGTTCGGGAAGTTGTACAAAAAAAAAAAAAAAAAAAAAATTGTTTGCTCATTGTTAATTTGCTGTATGAGATTTTAACTCTGCATTTGCTTTGTGTTGTATTGTTTTGTTTTTTACTTTTATTTCATATTTTGTAAACATGTAGAAAGAGAGAGAGAGGTCAGATAGATTAGTCTAGAAAAATCAAAAGCAAAAGAAAAGAAAAATGAATGATAGTGGGGCGTTAGAAAAATGTCCACGTGAACATTTTTGAAAAATGAGATAAGGAGGAGTGTTATATATTGTACAAAGGGAAATATGAATTCCCGGTTTTATAAACAAAGAAGTTTTTACAACTGCCCGTTATCAGATCAAGAGATAAAAATACGTGGGAGTAGCTATGAAGACAAAAGAACTGAGGGCTTCAGACAGGTCAGTCGTCAGAGTCCCGGAGGCAGTCACGCGAGGAGAGAGTGAGGGATCGGAGTCAGTAGTCGGCCGAGCGGGACCTCGTGTAAGTTGGTGTCGGAAAAGCTAGCGTTAATATTTACCAACTGAAAAAGCTTGTCGCCGGGAAATTTAATCGAAGGACCGAAAGTCTAAAGACTGAATATATTAATTAAACTGACCCTCTCTCTCGAAGTTAAGAAGCTTGAATTTATTTCAATAAACTTCTGGAGGATAACTTTGGTGTTATTGTCATCCCTTACAACGAAGATAAAACTATTGCAATTTAGTACAGTGACGACGCGCTATGCAACATAACCATTACACCACGCGCTTCCTACAATATAAGGTTATATCCTAAAGAATAAACATAGAATATGATCAAACATAATTGTAAATAATATGAAAAATAGGGCCCTATTTTATCGAAAAGAAATAATAAAAGATTCACATACACTTGATTCATTGGTTGGATTTTACGGCTTGTCAACCCTTGTTGGGTTATTTCGTGCCGGATAAGATTTGTTTAATTCATTCTTGTGGGGTATCCATGTTTTGTTTTCAAACTCATTTTTTATCTATTGAACCCATAGATGGGATCCTAACAGGTACTACCACTCCGGTTCAGAGTGGACCTGTGAGTAGTGGCAATGAAAGGGTACTCTACTACTCTCCCCAGTGCTCCAGGATTGGAACTTCACCCCTAGATTCAGTTTACCGTCATAAACAACAGTCAAACCGTTGATAATATGATGAAAGCATATCATAAAAATGCTAATCGGAAAAATATAATTTCTCCGTTCGATTAACACATCTAAAAATTCAAACCAATAAAATATGTTTTTAGAAATAACGAAGCACTCAATTTAATCTTGTGTATCTGATTTTATGGGCCAAATCAAAGGGATGATTTTGAGAAGAAAAAAAATTCAATTCCTTTTTAGTTCGATTTTGCTTGAAAAATTTGATATTTTGTTTTTCATGAATAATAAATTTTATTTGTGTGAAATGTTTATTTCAATCATTATTAGAAATTTTTTGCGTTTCCAAGAAAATATACTACATTATTATTCATTTTGATTTTATAATGAGAAATATCTCAAAAAAAAGTTTTGCCTAAAATAAATCTTTTAGAACATTGGCCCTTGCGATGGATTTTACATAAAAGTTTGAGTCCTTGTCAAAAAAAAGTTTCAACTTTCATTGAACTACAAAATCAAAAAGTTGATTAGTGGCGATTTTAGTTTTACTTTTAGTCGGTAGAGCATCCACATAGGAACCACAACATTTCGGGTTCGATATCGCCCTTCGCCAACTCAGCGCATAAGTAGCATACCTTGGGCCTTATCGGGAAAGTGGGGAGCTGATGGTAGATGTGAGGCCCACTTCAGACTATAAGAAATAATATTACCTTACACAGTTACCTCCCGTTGACCATTGCCAAACACAGAGACCATGGGTCTTTCACCATCGCCTGTTGGGAGACCTTGTCCGATTGGCTAAGGGCCTTTTCAGCGACCAATCAGAACACACGTTACTAGGCTTAATTTGGCCACCAACTTTGAAGATTGATACCACCAGTCTTTCTCTTTTCGCTGCAACCAGCCGTTGAAGAACGACGTGCTTCATGAAGCCAACTTACGGTGACGCGTAACGTCAAACAAAGCTAGCAAGACATTCCTACCAGAGACACTTAAGTTTCGCAAAGCATTATTTTGCCGCCAAACCCCCAACAACATTACACCCTACACTATTCAATTGTACTATTATAACACATTTGTAAACCTCACACACATTTTGTATCTCACAAGTTACATATTGTATATTGTATGTTGTATATGCAAGTTGTTTGATAAATGCATCGTATTATAAAGCCTTGTTGTGTAAAGAACACAACAAGGCTGTTTGACTTTATCTTTATCTGTCTTCATAATTACCAACACTTTGCAAAATACTGTTGCAGATTTGTGAAGTCGTAATTAATAACAAGACACAAAAAACAATCTCCCTGGTTTAGCGCATATGAAAAGGGGATAGACTACCTCGCTGTCCGGCTGATACCGACAATATGTCATTTTACCCTCTTTACTCATGTGCAAAGGTTTCAAGAAACGTCTGTATTCAACTTCGTATTTAGTTCCGAGATCATAAAATCCCTATACCTCAAAAGTGAGCGCTGGAAATATTTACACACATCGAATACATATTATTTATCATAATTGTATAATGTTACATTTATAGTATAAAGCTTAAAAAATACATTTTTTATTTTGATAAACCTCGGAAAATAGGAATTCGGTTTATTCATCACAGTCCCGTAAATAACTAAGAGACTGTAGATAAGCACCTTATCACACGATATATATATATATATATATATATATATATATATATATATATATATATATATATGTGTGTGTGTGTGTGTTTGTGTGTGTTTAAAGCATGAATAAATGATTAATCTAAGTGTTCTAATATTAAGGAAATACAGTTGACTTACCCGTTATGTTCGAATTAAACGACACTGGACTGATAAGATATCTATACTAATTGTTATTTGCCGTGGAATTCAGTTGCTGCCTTGGTTTTACTGCAAACAACGATTAGTATAAATATCTCTTCAGTCGTGTATCATTCAATTCGAACATAACTGGTAAGTCAACTCTTTCTTAAATATTAGTTAATTTGAACACTTGAATTCCCCATTTATTCATGCTTAAAAACCCAGAATTGTTATCATTTATAATCCTGCAAATAAGAGAAGTATACGCGTAACCCTTATAATTCAAAAGAATCTCTTCATATATATGGTTTCTATTAGAAAGTAATTCACGAAAAAACGAAAAAGTTCTTTTCATCACTACGTAACAGGAATAAGTACATAGCGGATAAATCACATGTTGTTAAATTTTCTTTTAGTTTTTTCAATCATTTATCCACAAAAGAGCAACTTTCTTCAAAAGCAAAGAGTGTAAGTCATTAGTTCCCTGGAGAGTTTTTCATCCTAGATTTAGCTTGTCTGTTTTCGATGAAAGATGAGTGACACCAAGTCTCCTCATATCTTCAAGCTCCTCATTCTAGCTGGTTTTAACACTGCCATGGTCTAGATGTTCTCGATTCTTCTTCTGATCCTCAGTTTCCCCAGTCTCTTTTCCAGGTCTTTATATTTTTATTAGCGATGTCACTATATGTTTAGTGTCATCATTGTACTTTTTTTTAATGATATTACTTATATATTTTTAGTGATGTCACTATATTTATAATGAGGTCTTGATATTTTTGGTTTAGTGAAACACAAGTCATGAATGCTCTTAATTTACTCTATTTCATTGTATAATCAAAATATCTGTATTCTTGCACAAAAGGAATTATCTCTTAATTTTAATCATAACTATGTATATATAAGACTAAAATATAGAAATACATCCGACAGTATGTAGAAAATAGAAAAACAAGGTATTAAACGTTTTATATAAACCGAAACGTTTAAACGTCAACTTCACCGTCAAGAATAAATTCATCTTTTTTGGAATATTTTGTTTTTCTTATAAATATATATATGTTAGGTATACCCAAAGTTGACCTAAAATGCGTTTTTGACAAAATGAATTTAGCCCCCCCCCCCCCTACAGAAAATAATTTACCAAAAATCAGGAAATTATCAGGAATTATTTTAATAAACTTTTCAGTTTTGATTAATCAATGAATGAACTTTATAATGCATTATTTATTTTATTTCAAAACTTTCTAATTTTTTTCAGGTCACTTAATTTTGACCCCCCCCCTTATGCTGGGGGCGTAAAATCTCGGCGAGTTGGTCAGCGTTTGATACTAATTACAGTAGAAATAAAAAGATAAAAGACCGAAGTTGTGAATAGAAAAAAATATTTAAGGGGAATATTTTATGAGAAAATAAGTACCGAAAATCGGAAAATAAGATGTAAAAAAAAAAAAAAAATTTTTCTTGGAGATTTATTTTTTACTCATTTCGATAATTATTTAATTGGCTTTTATCTTATAAAAGAAAAAAAATATGCATCGATATTTTTTTCTGCTTAAAAAGGTGGGGGATACATTTTCAATAGATTTTCTTCAAAACTTATACTTTGTTTGACTAAAATAAGGTTTGCATTAAATAGATATTTATTTCTAGAATCTAAAAATATAACATTTTAAACTTAACATCAGAATATTTATATTTTAAATGAATTTTATATATTCCTTTTTCATAGCAAAAATACTTAATTAAAGTTTTGAAATAGAATACCTGATGCATTATAAAATTCATTAATTAATGAATATATACTGAAAATTTAATTAAAATTCCCTAAATTTTGGTAAATTATTAAAAATCGCTAATGTTACATGAATTTTGTAACACGCCATATTTCAAGAGCGTTAATGGCCGAATGCGATCGAATTTAACCAAAATATTCGTTTTAAATGTATTAAAAATGAATTAAATGTGTAGTATTATTTTGCTTTTTTAGTGATGGTCATTATGTTACTACTTATCGATTTAAACAAAAGTTTGACCTTAAATAATAGATTTAATTAATTTTGATTCGTTTTTAAAAAACATTAGATGACTTTAGCAGCTGATTTTTGGGTATCTAATATGTTTTTCAAAACCAAAAATATGAATATGTAGCAGTTAAAAAGTAAATACACTTCCTATATATTTTTATGAAATTTTATTTTTGGTTAGAGTTTCAATATTGTAGAGTTTGGTATTAAATAATACATAATAACATCCATTTTTATTATTAAATGAATTTGGAACGGAGCATCACCAGTTCTAAATCGTTACTGTAAGTAAATGTAATCTTTTATTTAAAAAAATTAAAAAAACAAAAAAACAAATAACGAATTACAACATTTTACATTTTTAGTCAGTAGAGCGTTCGGCTAGAAACCACAAGGTTCCTAGTTCGATACCGGTCCTCGCCGACTCATCGTATGAGTATCACAGGGATCTGTGCGGTAAAGTAAGGAGCTGATGGTAGGTGTGACGCTTCACCTTAGACGCAAAAACAATCTACTCGGTCTAGCGCTATTGAAAAGGGGATAGACTCCCTCGCTGATTGGCTTTAGGCCACCCCGATGACTTTACTTTTTTTTACATTTTCAGTTGTTTTTTTCCAAGTTCCAATGTTTTAGGGCATTTGCAAAAGAAATAAAAGACTGATGGATATAATCATCCCACCAAATTGCTACAAGATGTAATCCTATCTCGATTCTAAATATCAAAAACGCATAAAATTCAATTTCTGCAATTTCCTCTTTCTTGAAATATTTTGTTTGGTTGGTTAATTTCTTGGCATTGGGAGGTTTTTCGATCATTACAGATTTTTTAATGATATCCAAAAGTGTTTCATTTGTTTACACAGAAAAAAAGACTTAAAAAACTATCATATGTAAATATGTTTAGATTTAAAAAAAATTCTATATATTGATACTAGTGTTGTAAGATTATAACAGTCCTACAGACTGTTATAATATTGCAAGATTCTCTGGTTAACAATGAGACGGTACAAATCGTCCAAAATGAAATGGAAAAATGTAAATTCTGATTATCAGGAGTTTCTTATCCAAATAATTCTTATTTCTTATGTGAGTCGTCACCTTAGCTAAATAATGGACAATTCCGTTTTTATCATAAAGGAAGAAATAAAGAGAAGAAAAGGACATGCTACACAGAACAAAATGTAATAGAGAGAGAGAGAGAGAGAGAGAGAGAGAGAGAGAGAGAGAGAGAGAGAGAGAGGGGTTGAGCATGCGGAAGTGATAATGTTAATCTTTTTCAATCAAACATAATGAAAACATGAATAGAATGAAAAAAAAAGTGAGAGAGATATTAATTTACTTTTTACATATTGAACTATTTTGCAATAGGTCTTAAGTAAACATATGAATCGTTGTGATAATTAAATTATCATATTGTGGTATATCCACAGGTTCTGTTAGTAAATATCAAATTGTCAAAAAGACGGTTGCATACTTTTTTTCTAACCACTCTGTATCAAACACGTTAGAATGCGAAAGTCGTTCACCTTAGCGTCTGTGTCTCGAAAGATTTTGCTGAGATTATAATGCAGCAACATAAGCACTTAGCAGTTCTTATAACAACTTAGCAAACCTTAATTTGATCAAAGATAATAAGGAAAGATTCTAACCTTGTGCTTAGTTTGGCGCCTTCAAGTAAGTCTGTCTCCTTTTCACTCACCATTCACAACCGACTTCAATTACTTTTATCACGAAGAAACTATAATTGTTTGAATTAATACGATAATTCTAATGGTCGATAAAATTACCATTTAAAACCCACGGGTTACTGTTTCTGGCAAGAGAGAAAAGGACGTTGATGAAGTTGAAAAAATAGATTGAAAATATATTTGAAAAATTCTCTGTTCAGGTCAAGTTTTTATGTATGTGTGTGTGTGTGTGTTTAGTTTTTTTGCCTTTCTCTCATTTAATCTTAAACAGATAATTTTGCTTTTTATTCAACACCCCTCATATATACATACACAAGGTAATTGTAATGTAACTACCTTCCCTATTTTAAAAATCTTATAATTAATAGCTAAATCATTTTTTTACAAAAAATGAATAGGAAAACACACATAACATGGAGTTTTATTTAAAAGAAAGTCTCTATGGGCACCAGCATTCGCCACCAGCCTCTCAAGTCACTCGAGAATCACACCAACTGACCTACCCGTTTGTTTCATAGAGTAGACTTGCTCCTTTAATCAGCCCAAAAGAAAAAAAAAAGTCACAGAGTGTTAAATTAGGGCTTCTGGCCATCCACTCAAGCGGACCACGTCTACCCATACATCTAACAGGAAAATGATGATTCAGCCTTTCTCAAACAACAATAACCAAATGTGAAGGAGATTTAATTGCCATATACTAAGGAACAAACATTAAAGAATTGAGAGAAATGTAACTGCATATAAAAATTATAATAGTTTAAAATAGGGAGTTACTTTTCAATCACCCTGTATATATATATATATATATATATATATATATATATATATAATGTTAGAACCAGTCGGTTGTTTAAAAACTAAAAGTGAACAGTAAAAATAAGAAGTCTTACTAACTGGTTGGTAGAGCGAATATGAAAATATTTATCCACAAACTTTTTTTGATGGTATTTTGATGGATGAGATGATGATATTTTTAATGTGAAATTTTGTGAGTTAATCTTTATATATATTTGAGTTTATGTGTGTATTAGTGTGTGTACTTTATACCCACAAATATGTACATTTCTAACAATTCTTTTTATAAAAAGTTAATCTTTTAAAACAACGAAATCACGATTTTTTTCAATTATAGTAGAACAATATACAGTCAAACGGATATCATTAGGTATTATGAATGGACCAAGTTTTGTACCAGTTAATATAGTCGTTTCCTTTAGGATCACGGCAATAATTACGAACAGGCCGAATGTGGTCAGATTGAAAAAGGCCATATTCTAAATCACGGACACTATATATGGATATGACACCAATGTTGAAAAATACCTGTGGATTTCTTTCCTTCCAGCCGATGTTACCCAAGTTTCCACTCCAGTATTGTGTTTATTTCGTGAAGAAGGATTCTCAGTTCTAATCGGCAACATCTTTGTTATCAAATTCAATCCACAGAACAGCGATAAACAGAGAGTCCGTCTTCAATAAAAGAATGCGTCACCTCTCCGGTAATAAGAGTTTAATAAATTCGAAGCGTTGAAGGAAGACTTGTTTACGCAGCGAACTATTGCGTCAGACTTGGCCAATTTGGGATCACATATTTAAAAGTAAAAAATAACAACAACACTTTGTTATTTCTCTTGACTTGGTCGTCACTAGCCCCGGCTAAATTTACTGTCTTTTTTTGTTTTTGTCTCTTCCAATATCTTCTGTGTCAGGGACCATAACTTAAGATAATTACACCACTTCTGTCTGCTACTCGGAATGCAACAGACAAAGGTTGGATGACAAGTTCATTTGATCATCTCATATTTTTTGGTGACTTTTTTTTTTTTTTTTTTTTTTTTTTTTTTTTACTAATGGGAGCAAGCACCGCAACACCGATGGAAGATATGTACGAATCTCAAGGAGGATTATGTTGAAAAACGTTTGGTCACATTTCAGGAGAGTATCTTAGTCAGTCTATGAACTTTTAAGCCGACCCTCGTATAAACCTTATTTGATCACATTCTATCAGAATATCTTGGTTAACATTTTTGACAACCTTTGTAAATTTTGCTTGGTTCGGTCCGATTCCAAGGGATATAGGGTTCTCACCACAGACACTGGGGGTAATCTGTACGTGAGTTTTAAACGCCAATAAAAATGTTTTTTTTTCTTTTTCAAAAATCTGAACATTACGTCATTTCCCGCTAATGGGAAGGCTGTTTCTATCGATCGAATGTCACTTATGCAAATACGCAGAATATTGGAAAAACGCCCTTAAGTCAAAATCAAAATATTGTCAGCAGAATGAATTTGTTAACCCACCTAACTTGACATAACCATAACATCCGCTGGGCTAAGGTCATTTCTATTCTACCATTATTTCCCAGAATTCTATTTGCTGTTTGTCATATTTCGGAATCAAAAATCACAAGATGCTTTTTTATCAAAAATAATATTTGCTTTTCTTTTTTTTCCACAGTAACACTTTTAAATCCGTGTACTATTTCAAAATTCAGGCCTATTACAAAATTCGCTGTCCCTAAAATTTGCACAGTATTATTTTTTTAAACAAAATTTACATAAAGACATTGGAACCAAAAATACGAATATATGCAAGTCCACTTATTATATATATTTACATACTTTTATTTTGGATTACAAACTTTCAGCAATTTAGAATTTAGTAATAAATAACACACAATATTCATTTTGATTGTACAATTTTCTTTTGAGATTTACAAATGCAGGAAATTTTAGGTAGAATTCCAATGCTATTTTTATGCATATTTTACTTTTTAAATATTTTCGAATCTAAATCAAATCTTGATAATTTTTGTGTGGAATTTATAGACAAAACACGAAGTGTTCCAAACGAGCAATATTTATTCTTGATTATATAAATGTTGATGCAAAAATGCTTTTTTTAAAATTGAAATAAGCTATTATTTAACGATATTTATTCAGGCAATATATCATTTTAAACCGTGAATATTTTCTCCTGAGTTTTGCTAAATTGTTTTTATCGTTTTTAGGAATTTATTTCTATCGTTTACTCCTGCTATGCGAAAAAACTTCAATACTAGAAAATACATTTTATATATATATATATATATATATATATATATATATTATCTAAATCAACCAAAAACTGTTTTGCCAAATCAATGAAGCATTTGATCAAGTGATCATCAAAAACTGTACAGATCAATATTGATTTTTAAACTTTCAGAATAGAGATGAAAAGTGGACACACACACCAATCAACTCTACTAGGATCGGCTGAAAAGTTCAAATGATTTGAAATGGTTTGAAAATTGTATAGACGAGAAACTTTCAATTACTAAGCACTGTTGACTTCATGTCCATGCCACCTTAACTTAGATATACATACTCTATCAAGGATATTGAGCACTATTTACTTGTATATATATATATATATATATATATATATATATATATATAGCACACAACTTTATCTCACTTTCTCTCTCTGTGTCTATAAAGTGTTGTTATGGGTCCAACGGGAGAAATTTATATATTTTATAAAAAAGAAGATCCGCAAAATGGATTGTTTTTAAAAAATGTATTATTATTATTTTACATCAGCGACACGTGTTACAGATCTTCTGATATATTCTTCAGGCTTTGATTAATCACACACACACACACACACACACACACATATATAACTGATGAGACAAATAACAAATATCGGCATATATTACTAGTTTTTAAATAAGACTTGCTTAGTATTGGCACAAGGTCAGAATTATGGGGCACCCAAGATGCATATGTTATTAGGATAAGTTTCAATATGTATCGATCTAAGAGGAATGTAAAATGTTGCAAAATATTCTTGTATGAGTTATGTGACATACACTACGTTAAATCATCAACATTTATTGATTTTGATGATAGAGAAATACTTGGCTTATTCATGTGATTGTATTGATCTAGCAATAACATTTATTCGCAAAGATTTGAAACTGGAGGTGTTGAAAATCGGGATTTCCATTGTATTTTTGGTTGGCCTTCTTATATTGCAACAGCAGCAACCTGTGAAGATGAATCGACAGAGTGTTTTGCCAAAGGGCTTACTCAGCTTTTTTTCCGGAGTGTGAGAGTCTATTAAAATGTTTTCGTGTCTTACAAACCTTTACACACGCACAATTACACAGCCTGTCTGTCTATCGATTATTATTATTATTTACTCCTTTTGAGTTTTCACATCAGCATTAGCTGATGGTCTTTCACTTGAATCTGAGTGACAGCAAGTCTCCTCAGGTCTCCAGGATTCTTCTGAGTATTCTGGCAGATTGCAGCAGTGCAGTGTTCTGAATGGTTTCAATCCTTCCTCTGATTCCCAAACTTTCCAGACCCTTTTCCAATCCTTTTGGCAAGGTCCAGATATTTGTCGATTTTTTCATTTTCCTTCAGCTTCACCCTGTGATCTGCTGGCACTGCAAAATCCACCAGTTGACAAGTTCTTTCTTTTTTGTTTATCAACACTAGGTCTGGTCTTCTTGCTGGGATAAGGTGATCCGTTTTTATTTCAAAAGCCCAGAGAATTTTATGTGTTTCGTTCTCAAGAACAGATTCTGGTTTATGCATATACCATTTTGTTGTATGGTCAAAATTAAATTTTTTGCATAATTCCCAGTGGATCACCTTCCCAACCCAGTCGTGTCTTATTATTATTATTATTATTATTATTATTATTATTTTATGAATTTGAGTGACAACAAGTCTCGTTAGTTCACCAGGCAACTCCTGAGTATTCCAGCTAATTTCAACACTGCTGGTCTCAATTCTTCCTTTCGTTTCTAGTTGTCTTTTTCTAAGGTTTTGGGGAACGTTCCTAGTGCCCCAACAACTATAGGTATCACTTTCATCCTCATATTCCACAGCTTTTTCAATTCTCTTGTGAGGTCTGGGTATTTGTCAATCTTTTCGTTTTCTTTCATCTTCACCCTGTGATCTGGTGGAACTGCAAAATCTACCACTTAACAAATCCTCTTTTTTTAAAATCAATTCTGGTCTGGTCTTCTGACTAGGATAAGACGATCCTTCTTTATGTCAAAGTCCCAGAGAATTGTGTTTCATTCTCATGAACAGATTCTGGTTTATGCATATACCCTTTTGCTGCATTCACTTAATACATGGTTTATGGTCTCATCATCATCATTCAGTAATTCCTTGTATTTCGATGGATACAAATATTGAGATTCTTGAAATTTTATTTCATACTCAGCTTTAAGACGCTGATGCTGAATTCGGTACCAGAATAAATGAAATAATATCTGATCGTAATATTAAAGAATAGCTGAAAAGTTTCTTTATTAGTTTGAAAATCGCATAGGCGAGATATCAAGCGCCGTTGACATCACGTCTTCACGACCTTAAACTTAGAGGTACATGCTCTAACAAAGATATTGAACACTCTGTACTTTAACACTCTGGACATGAATTCAACCGCGCTTGGTTATTGATAGATTCTCATTTATGATTTCAAAATCTCATATCTATATATCTATATATCTATATCATCAATGGGATCTAAACACTTCAGTACCGATGTAAGAAATGTATGGACCACAATGGAGACTATGTTGAAGAATACATCTAATCAGACGAGTTCAAATCCTAGACAAGGCTGTTAGCATTTCACATAGCGCTAATACCCTTGCGAAAGGTACGCACTCAACTACTCCCCCACCCCAACTGTGGGTTAGTATGTGGGGAAGACTAGGCTCTTTAACCTTGGCTAGGTAACCAGTCTAGAAGGAAAACTATTCAAACCTGATAATCTCCGCTTGTGTCACATCCAGATCGTGCGGAGGGATTGGTTATGCATGCATGCATGCATGCATATATATAATATATATATATATATATATATATATATATAAGGTGTATCAAAAAGTATGGAGATTGTTTGTACTTTGACACACCTTGTATTCGGAAAAAATAACGTGCCATTCATTCTTCATTTCTATCTTGGTAAATACAGCTTCAATCTCGGTACTTTTTGACACCTTGTATTCTGAAAGAAATTAATGAATGGAACGTTATTTTTTTAGAATACAAAGTGTGTCAAAAAGTACCAAAAATCCCGATACTTTTTGACACACCTTTATATATATATATATATATATATATATATATATCTGACAGTGTGGTATGGCAGTGTGTGTGTGTGCAAGCATTTTATACTAATAGCCAAACGTACATGTGTATGAATGTGTTTATAAGTGAGTAATGGCTGACGGAAGGAACAGGGAGAAGATAGGAGTTAAATGTGAGGCTGTAGATAAATTGGCAGTCGTTATCTTTTTAATACTTTCATGTTAGTACCTCTTATGTATGTTATCGGGTACACATGAAGGCAATATTGCGATTTAATGCAACTTAATCTGAAATAGAAATTGTTGAGAATTTGTAAACAACATTCGAGAATCTTCGTTCATTAATCGAGCTGAGATACTTCAGATCTTCTAAAAGCAAAACTAATTCTTTTTTTTTCTTGTTTTGCAATTCTCAAGGTCAATTTGAGGTCAAAGCTTATTAGATATATCAGAGAATATGTGTGTAGAAAAATAGAAAGTCTTCCAAAGAAGGAATTATTTATTCTTGACGGTAATGTCTGCGTTATAACGTTTCAGTTTATGTAACCTTCATCAGGACACACGATAAAATCTTGTGAATGAGAACATGAGAAGTGCTGGTCGTATATGGCGAAAGGGTGGGGTAATCAGTGTCAGCCAGAGTTGTTTTCCGGATGAATAGTTGACCTTGGGGTTGCAGTTTAGGGATATGTGTGTATGGGGGCTAAGTTGATAGGGTTGGTAAAGCTGAGAGGGTGGTGGTGGGAGAACGTAGGTCATGTGTTGATACCATAGTCCGTGCGATTATGTGGGGTAGTTAAGTTGCAGAATTGGTTATTTCTTTTAAACTGTGGTAGGAGAAAATTGTTGTACAATAAACAAGCGAACGGCAAATCAACCGTTCATGGTTTATTTAATATAAAACATTTATTCATTTCTAAATGTTTGATTGCAATCATCAGAATATATTCAGTGTTCCTTTGAATTTAAAAGAAACCACTTTTTTTTTTTATTTGTGTATAATCACCTGTTTGAAAAACAGTTTTATGATTTCAAGTATTCTTATCTAATAATAATTTATACACAAGTGTAATTTAAATTCATAATTTACACACAAGTGAAAATTAAAATTCCCATCTAATGCTAATAATTTAAACTCAAGTGGAAAACGAACAACTAACACTGGTGTGAAAAACACGCAACGAATCAAATAAATTTTTACCAAAAATGAAAAGAGCTAAAAACACTTGTATAAACAATTAGAATAAACAATCAGGACATAGGGATGGAATTCGGCATCGACAAGTGTGCAATTATAGTTTTAAAAAAAGGGGAAAAAGAAATAACGGAAGAAATAGAACTACAGAATAAGGAAGAAATAAGGACACAGGGCGAAAAGGAAAATTATAAATACTTGGGAGTACTGGAGGCGGACACCATTAAACAAGGAGAGATGAAAGAAAGAGTAAGGAAAGAGTAACTCATGAGGAGTTAAGACCTCTAAAACCTCTAAAAACTAAACTCTGCAGCAGAAATCTCATCAAGGGAATAAACACCTCGGCTGTCCCCCTTGTAAATTTACACGGGACCATTCTTAAAATAGACAAGAGAGGAGCTCCGATAGATGGATCAAAGGAAAAGAAAACTTATAGTAAAATGAGCAAAGAAAGACTAATAGCAGCAACAGAAAAAAAATAATTGCATAATTTGGACGAACACAACTATAACAAAAACAAAAAAACAGAAGTGGGAAGAAAAACAACTATATGGACACTTCAAGCGACAAACTGGAGAGATCGCACTTGAGAAGATATGGATATGGCTAAGAAGGGGACACCTCAAGAGAGAAACTGAATCTATTATAATCGCAACAAAAGATAATGCCATTAAGACAAATTGTATAAAAGCAAAAATAGATAAAACACAACAAAATAGAAAGTACAGAATGTGTAGGGAAATAGACGAAACGGCCAATCACATAATAAGCGAATGCAGTAAACTAGCACAAACAAAGTACAAGACTTGTCACGACTGAGTGGGAAAGGTGATTCCCTGGAAATTGTGAAAGAAATTCAATTTTCACTTTTCAGCTAAATAGTATATGCCCAAACCGGAATCTGTCCTAGAGAATGAGACGCACAACATTCTCTGGGACTTTGAGGTACAGACGGATCACCTAATTCCAGCCAGGAGACCAGACCTGGTGTTGATTAACAAGAAGAGAACTTGTCATCTCGTGGATTTTGCCACCCCCGACCGATCACCAAGTGAAAGTGAAAGACGGCGAAAAGATTAACAAATACTTGGACCTTGCCGGAGAACTAAGAAAACTGTGGAACATGAAGGTGAAGATCATCCCAATTGTAATTGGTGCCTTATGAACGGTCCCCAGGGGTCTGGAAAAGAGTCTGGATGAACTAGAAATCAGAAGAATCGAGACCATCTAAACTACAGTACAGTTGGGATCGCCTACAATACTCAGAAGATACCTGGAGACCTGAAGTGAACCACCGGCTACGACAGGTGGGAAAAACTACTACTACTAATAATAATACTTGCTGTCACTCAGCCCCCCCCCCCATAATAATAATTTGTTTGCACAGTTAAATGATTTCAATTATTCAACCTATTAATTATTTTAATACTTCTACGCTGACGGAGTTTGAACTTGGTTCGCCGATTTTGTCCTTTGTGCCACTGTTAAGTATGCTGCCTTTCCGGTTTTGTAACTGTATTCGACATATATCTATCCTCTTGGAACTAAAAAGCTTAACTTACTAAATATCTAAATCCATTCTCTCTCGTATTTTCTTTGCTACAAAAGAGTTGAGATTTATATTCTGTACATAAAGCCAATCTTTTTTTTTTTTTAATAGATCCTTCACTAATATCTAAGCAAAGAACATTTAACTCTGGCTTAAAATCAAATTTCTTTTTCTACTCATTTAAAAAAAAAAATTCTCCGTGGAGAAGTTATGCTAAAGAGAAATAGCGAGACGTGGCCAAATATAGAATCGATGTAGGAACTTTCAAGTCATCTCTCAACAACTGAGATCTTTTGATAAGTACTTGCAAGTAGCTGTAATCTTATCCTTGGCAAAGAGTCAACCTAGAAGCGCAGTGAAAAGGATTGTCTGACCCTGTATGCCAAGGAGAAACTCAGCCTGTAATACATGTTTCTGGTCGGAACAATCAGGTCGACAAGGCCAAAGAATAATTCTCACATGAATTGCAATCGTATCCAAAATCCCTGGATGACGTTTTGGCAGAGCTTGAGAGAGAAAACAAGTTCAAGAATGATATTAAGCTCAACTCAGCGTCTATGTTGTGTATTTTCGCAAAATTATATAAGGTATATTCAAAAGTTCCAGGTGTTCAGATTTAAAAAAAAAACTAAAGACAAAGAAAACAGCATTTCGCCGGAAACGTTTCTGCGGCTTCGAAAGTTTTTCTTATATTACTTTACATATTTTTTTTTTTTACTGAATTTCATTTTTAACCTGATAATTAAAAATAAAATATCAGACTTTAAAAAGATACATTATACGGAACATGCTCGTACTTTCTTTACACACACACATTATATATATGAGGTGTGTCAAAAAGTATCAAGATTGAAGTTGTATTTACCAAGATAGAAATGAACAATGAATAGAACGTTAATTTTTTTTCAGAATACAAGGAGTGTCATAAAAGTGTCAAGATTGAAGTTGTATTTACCAAGATAGAAATGAACAATGAATAGAATGTTAATTTTTTTCAGAATACAAGGAGTGTCATAAAAGTGTCAAGATTGAAGTTGTATTTACCAAGATAGAAATGAACAATGAATGGAACGTTACTTTTTTTCAGAATACAAGGAGTGTCATAAAAGTGTCAAGATTGAAGTTGTATTTACCAAGATAGAAATGAACAATGAATAGAATGTTAATTTTTTTCAGAATACAAGAAGTGTCATAAAAGTATGAAGATTGAAGTTGTATTTACCAAGATAGAAATGAACAATGAATAGAACGTTATTTTTTTTCAGAATACAAGGTGTGTCAAAAAGTATCAAGATTGAAGCCGTATTTACCAGATAGTAATGAATAATAAATGTAACATTATTTTTTTTAGAATACAAGGTGTGTCAAAGTACAGATTTTAAAGTTTTATTTACCAAGATAGAAATGAAGAATGAATGGAACGTTAATTTTTCAGAATACAAGGTGTGTCAAAAAGTACAAAAATATCGATACTTTTTGACACACCTTGTATATTTTTTATATATATAGCATCTGTACATTTTTCCTTGGATCAATATGTTGTTTTTTGACATATGCATCAGTGGACAACCATTAAATATATTAACCCACACCCATTTTTTTTTAAAAAGAAAATATCTATTCATAATTTTTACTGATTTTGTATAGATTTTTGAGACTGTATTAGGTTTTATACCCATTCCAATAATCTGCCTTTATTAATCCCCAATGATACATGCATCAGAAAAATAAAGTCTAAAAATATTCGGCTTACTCTTATCGCACTTTTAATCTGGGCTAATATTGGCGTAACATAATCTTTCAAATTTTATTTAACACCTGATCGGTGTAATTTGGTTTCTTTGTTCAATGACACATCAACGCTCGTGAGATTTTTTAATGACATAGCTATCCTTAGAGAAGAACAGTTGTGAAACTATTAAACCCATAGCTGTGGGGGAGATGGGGTTTATACCTTTGCTAAGGTTGTTGTCCAAAAGTTAACGCAATAGCGCGACAGGAATAATTATGATATTTCAGACTGTTGTCCTCATCTTTGTTGTGTAAAAACACAACGTTCATGCCACAATAACCAGGATTTAATAAAAAAGGGATTTTAAATAAGTCAACTTCAGACGGTTACCTAAGAAAACAAACGTGAACTAGTGGTAATGATTTCAGCCCCGAAACCAAGTTTGAATTCATGGGTAATCGTTTTATTTTAAGGTAATTAAAAAAAAACAACAGAGCCCGAGGTTAATGTGCTCTGGACTGTGTGTTTTTATACAATAAAGATGAGGACAACAGTCCGAAATATCAAAATTATTGATATCAAGCCTCGTCCCATAAATACACAGAAGTATAAGCGCGACTGGAATTCGAACATGCTTATTACGATGTCACAGTCGAGCACGTGACTTTCTACGTCACAGAGAAAACATGATCGAACTTTTCGAGAGAATAAGGTTAGCTTAGCACATATCTACAGAATCCAAAAAACCTTGGAAATAAAAGACTGATGTCACTGCCAATATAAAAAATCAATAGAATTTTATTGTCATGGTCTACTCTTGATAAAAGGCGAATTTTCTTGGAGTTTCAAATCTTATTAAGTTAGCAAAGACAAAAGCGTGCGACCTTTGAGCAATGGCGGATGGAGAAGATTATCACAGTTACCACGGAAGACTGTATAGCGCAACACAGTTATCAAATTTGAAGTGTTGGATTTACTCCTGCTGTCGTACTTCTTCCCCAAATATACACATCAGCATAAATGTTGTTTCTTTAACACTTTTGCCTGGTTTTCTTCAATTCTGTTTTGGCTCCAGGAATAATTCCGAAGGAAATAAATATTTGGTGTTGACAAATCGAATATTCAACAATTTAATTAGATTAATGACTTTAAGCAAGCAGTCACACCAAGAATACATCTTATCATAAAGAAGATTATGAATCTATCTGTCTGTAACTGAAACTACGTCAACACCGATGTCACAATTCCCTTAGTTATTTACGTTATATTCTCAATGGTTATAAAATAATAGTTGTTTTATCTTAATTAGCTTCTTATTTATTAAAAATGTCTATTCATATTCGAAACAGCCCATATTATTAAGGTATTTGCTTCTCATCCCGCTTATGAGGGCGTGACACAAGGACATTTTTATGTGGGCCCACCCACAAGCCGAAGCTCATGGGTGGTAGGCAGAAAAATGCAATAAACCTAGCCCTGCCCCTTTAAATCAAGAGGGCAGGTGTTGCCTGGGGGAATAGCCCCCCTGGGATCAATGCTGTTAATTTACATTAACAAACACAGGCTCTCTCTCTCTCTCTCTCTCTCAATACACCGAGTAATTATTTATTAAACACGTTTTTTAAACGGGTATACAAATTATTCATACCATATACTATGTAGACATTTCTTAATGATATATAACACTGTTCGAGGGATTTTTAACGTATTAATAACACAATTAATACATTAAAAATCCCTCAAACAGTGTTATATATCATTAAGAAATGTCTACATAGTATATGGTATGAATAATTTGTATACCCGTTTAAAAAACGTGTTTAATAAATAATTACTCGGTGTATTGAGAGAGAGAGAGAGAGAGAGAGAGAGAGAGAGAGAGAGAGAGAGAGAGAGAGAGAGAAGAGAGAGAGATCAATAGAGAGCTGTTTAGATATTATAAAAAAGCTGAGTAAATTATTTCCTAAAGGCTTTTTTCCCTATTTAGTTTAATGACACAAAATCCATGCTTATTCCTTAATTCTGAGATTGAGTTATGTTTGAAAAAAATCCATTTTAATTGTTTCTACTCTGTTTTTTTTTTGTTTTGTTTTGTTTTACGGCATATCAACCTCAGTGGGTTATTTAATGCCGATAAAGTTTTGAAATAAATCAATTCTTAATGGATAATACAATTTTTTTATAAATACATTTTTCTATTTAACCCATAGATGGGACCCTAACAGGTACTACCGCTCCGGACCAGAGTGGACCAGCGAGCAATGGTGATGAAGGGGTGCTCCACATTCCCCAAACCTCCAAAACTGGAACCTCACCATCAGATAGAGTTTAACGTCATTCCCAGGACATGTAGACCCGCAGACACCGCCTTCTAGCACCCATATGATAAAGAGGGGTTGGGGCTTGCCATAAGGGCAATAGGGTTGGGGCAATCATATAGGTGCTAGGGCTTGACGTGACCAGCCGATTGATCGGAGTGGGCCTCTCCGACCACCCGTCTAGCCCAAGATAGGGCCAAAGTGGAGTATTGCAAGTCATGAACTGCTCATCCACCTGGGTTCTATCCTCAAGCATCACGGGTCGCCACCCACGGCCAACAGGTGGCCCCATTGGGGGAGTCTTACCCCTCTGCAGAGGTGTGGTTCTACTCTCTCTCTGCATATATATATATATATATATATATATATATATATACATAATCTTGATTATCTACTCCTTATATATGTTAGATTCTCTGAGAGGAAAGAGGAGCCTTTAGCTTCTGGCTGATGATAAGAATTAACATACAAATAAAGTGTGAAGTTCGATCTACTTTTCACTCTCCCATCTCTTTTTTTACACTCATAGAGAAACTAACATATATAAGGAGTAGTTACTCAAGATATATGTAGAGAGGAGGAAGTGACAAGCAGAATGTGAAGAAAGACGAGTCAGTTTTGAACTTTATTAAAAATGTTAGCATGTTTGACATTCCCCTGTCGTATTTATCTTTTAAAATTTAATTCACTTTGCAAACTCACTTTTTTCCTAATCAAAATTATCTTCCCAGAATTCAATTGGTGACACAAGTTCCGTTCTTTTCTCGTATATTAATGATATAGTGTGCTATATTTATAAGAGCAGAATTTAAATCTGAATTTCTTTCAAACAACTTATTCTCTGATCTCCGTTCTAATGAAAATAATTTCTTTTAGTTATGTATCATCTTTCTTTGTAACAATATATATATATATAATATATATATATATATATATATATATATATATATAGTTAAATCCACTGAATTAATCGAGACACCGATTAATAGCAGTCGATCTCACGTGTGTGGTCATTGCATGCAATGACCACACACATTTATAAAAAATGGCTTCAAACTAATCTCGAACACCAACATCTGTAAGCACTAAAAAAAATGTGTCAATAAAAATGTATTGAAGAAACTGGTGATATCAACCTAACGGCATCATGTGACGTTCTATAACCAATACAAGTGAATAAGTATGTTCAACCGAATGGTGGTTAGAGCCAACGGTCACTAACATGTTGAGGCTGGTGGCTGTGAAGAACGTCAAAGGCAATATTTCCTATTCAACAGTACATGCATCAGGCTGACTGTATTTCTGTTATTGAATGATTATCGATCATATGAATGCAGAGGTTCGCAGATCACCAGGTTGTCTTGAGCATGGCAGTTTAATTTGGGATGCAATATCGATCTGCAAGTAGGGAAAAGACATTATCGATACGGTGTGGTCTGATCTAGACAATATCTATGAATCCTTAAACCACAACTTCTTAACGACTCCAAACTTCTTTTCAGGGTCTCGTGAGGTGTCAGCGATAATAATATATAAGCGATCAATATAGTTGCGTTTTTTTAAAAAAACTTTTTTAAGCAGTTGAGCATATAGAAGAATGACGCTTCTTTGAGGACGGTTGGTATGAACAGTATAAATGTTTTCTGTATGGGTATGAAATAAGAATTATTATCTGAGGAAGACAGAAGCGCGACAAACCTCAAAGGACTAGAAGCAATTATTGGTTTCTGATTGTGGCATTTAGATATAATAATCCTTTCTTTTGCTGGGAGACATCAAGAATATATTCGTCTGTTTAGAAAAGCATGTAAAATAGATAAACCGCATTTCATTTCTGAAAAAGTAAAAAAATATTTGGTAGAAAACTAAAGTCACATCTAATTAATCACTGGGTTGGTTGGATTTTACGACATGTCATCCCTTGTTGGGCTATTTTATGCGGAAGACATTTTGTTTTATTTATTCTTGATTGTACTCAATTTTTAAAAACACATTTGTTAACTAGACAAATTAAAATGCATCCTAATAGATAAAAAATTTCCATCCACTCAAAAGCGAAAATAAAAAGAAACAAAATAGATTGTACACTTACGCACACAGTTTAAACTCAGATCTAGGGGATTTAAATGCTTATAAATACTTTAACACCCCCCACCACACATAAAGCAACTAATAGCTCAAAGACCCGGATACCCCCACTTCCAACCTGGCCGTAGAATCAGCAGAACATCAAAGACAGGCACAGACAGGAGCAAACCCAGAATTACCAAAAATTCAAAATTACTAAAAATAAGTATTTAATTTTTAATGTGATAAAATCTATACATATATAAAGGGCAGTTGTGTGTATATGTATGTCCGGAGGAAACTTCGAAAATAAAACAATTAACGACAAAGTAAATATATATACACATTAAATATCACCGGGGCTTGGTTTTTGAGCAAACATTATAGAGATTTGATTTATATTCGTGAAGATAATTAAAAAAATTAAATTTAAATGATAACAGCATGGATTTTTTTCATTTAATATTTTAGATAGACATTAAAATTTCTTTTCAGAGTAGCTGGATCAATGCAAGGTCTATTTTTTTTACATGGGGATTTAAATGGGATATCCCACGAGGATTCAACTCACGATTCAGTAATAATGGATATGCAGTCAATGGGTATGTCAAATTTATCCCGAACACACCGTGTGTGTGTGTGTGTATGTATGTATATATATATATATTATATATATATATATATATATATCCACACTCAGTGTAAATTTCTTAAGCAGAGATTTCTTCTAGACTGTTAACTAGCCAAAATTAAAGAGACTATTCTAAACTACTATTCACTCATAGCTGGAGGGATAGTAGTTGGATGCATACCTTTCCCAAGTGTATTAGAGCTATGTGAAATACAAACAGCCTAGTTATGATAAGTTTATGCTGACCTTTCATCTGGCAAGAGACAGATTGGTGGTCCCCCCACCTGCCTGCTGAGATTTAAGTATGTCTGCAAGTATGATCTCAAGTCCTATAGCATTGACCCTGCCAGCTGGGAAAAATGTGTCTAGGGACCGCATTCGTAGCGGGATATGCATGCCTAAATTCACCCTGGCACAATACCGTGAAGCTAAGAGGCCCAAGAGAAGGCAACAGCAACAAAGCACTGAAACACCATCAAATATATTCAGAAGCGGTAATCACGCGTGACATCTGTGGTCAAACATTGACCTTTATAGTCACAGAGGGCGCTGCGCTAGAACGTAACTTCAAGACACGAAATATCTATGATCTTCTGAGACTTGCGAGGCCGATGATAAGTTTATTTTGTTTTTGTTTTTGTTTTGTTTTACAGCATATCAACCTCAGTGAGTCATTTAATGCCGATAAAGTTTTGAAATAAATCAATTCTTAATGGATAATACAATTTTTTTATAAATACATTTTTCTATTTAACCCATAGATGGGACCCTAACAGGTACTACCACTCCGGGTCAGAGTGGACCAGGGAGCAATGGTGATGAATGGGGTGCTCCACATTCCCCAAACCCCCAAAACTGGAACCTCACCATCAGATAGAGTTTAACGTCATTCCCAGGACATGTAGACCCGCAGCCACCGCCTTCTAGCACCCATATGATAAAAAGGGGGCTTGCCATAAGGGCAATAGGGTTGGGAAAATCATATAGGTGCTAGGGCTTGACGTGACCAGCCGATTGATCGGAGGGGGCCTCTCCGACCGCCCGTCTAGCCCAAGATAGGGCCAAAGTGGAGTATTGCATGTCATGAACTGCTCATCCACCTGGGCTCTATCCTAAGCATCACGGGTCGCCACCCACGGCCAACAGGTGGCCCCATTGGGGGAGTCTTACCACTCTGCAGAGGTGCAGTCGATGCATTTTAACGCCCCATCCGACAGGGCGGGATAAGTTTATACGTCTTTGTCCAATTTTAAATCATCAAAATAAAGATAATTCAAAATCTCGGTACTTTTTATTACACCTTATATATGTATGCGTAGAGGTGACTTTTATCACAAGATTGCAAATATAGGGCACTTACCGAGGATCGAACTCACAATCTATGCGCTGAGACATAGCGACTAACACAACGATGTAGCGGATAATAATCCCGAGCTTAGTTTAGATTTACCACAAAGCTATAAGTATTTGGTACTTAGTGAGGATCAAAATGTTCGGTAGCAATTGATCTGCGATACGAGATTGCAAGCTATTTTATCATTTCGAGGCATCCATAACGGATTTTTGCTCTTAACTTTTCATTGATTCAAATCTTTGATTTCTTATTGTGTTAATATTGATCTTAGTGGCAAATTTAATTAATTTTGAAGCTGTAAAAGTACATTAAATAAACTTTTCGCAATGTATCGGATATATATATATATATATATATATATATATATATATATATATATATATATATGAGTGACACGCAGTGAGAGAGAGAGACTCATCTACCAAGCATATATATATGAGAGAGAGAGAAAATTATATATACTCTCACCTACAACGCATATATGAGAGAGAGAGAGAGAGAGAGAGAGAGAGAGAGAGAGAGAGAGAGAGAGAGAACTATATATACTCTCACCTACAACACATAGAGAGAGAGAGAGAGAGAGAGAAACTATATATACTCTCACCTACAACGCAGAGAGAGAGAGAGAGAGAGAGAAAATATATATACTCTCACCTACAACGCAGATGAGAGAGAGAGAGAGAAAATTATATATACTCTCATCTACAACGCAGATGAGAGAGAGAGAGAGAGAGAGAGAGAGAGAGAGAGAGAGAGAGAGAGAGAGAGAGAGAGAGATACTCTCACCCACAGGGATATATATATATATATATATATATATATATATATATATATATATATACTCTCACCTACAAAGCATGAATACACATAAAGCCACTGTTACACACGCCTCCATGCATATAACCGTAGCCTTACACAAATAAGAGCTACAAGTCATCAACTGATTCTCTTCTCATCATATATACACATATGTACACAATGTCCGAAAGAAAATGATACTGAAATGTATTTATCGCTGAGAAGTGAATTCTGCAAGTGTATTCAAAGAAATCTAATTTACCTACCCCCCTTCTCTCGATAAGCTCATTTTCCCAATAAAGCACTGCCTGTCACTGCAATGTATTTTTATTCTTTCTATCTCCACAGAAAAAGGACACTTTATCATCTGTTGCAATCTTTGAAAGAATTCACAAAGAACTGCTCTACTTTCAATAACTTGCTTCATAATTATTCACCCACGTTTTTCTTTTTTGTTAAAAAGATTCCAGCTTGCTTTCTCCATTATTCCAATTACCAATTTATATTACTCTACTTATTCCGTACATATTACTGTACACATTCTGTACAGTATTCTGACTTTTCCACATTTCCACATAAACAAAAAAGCATAGAAAACTGTCATAGTCTAGCAAGTTAGAGGGATCCTTAACAAGTTGAACTGGCAGAATACTGTGACGTCGCCAATAGACCCAAGCATTTTTTTAAAACTGACACGCACGAATCTCCTGGTGTGTTGCTACCTGTGACGAAGAACGAGTACTACCGTACTCATTTAGAAAAAGAGCAAGACATTGTCTTGCCTGCCTGAGTCGAACCCGCGCCCTCCCGAATGCAAAGAAATGCGATTTAGGCGCAAGGTGCAATTCAGGTGCCCGGATGTTGGGGCCTACACACGTCCATCCGAATGCACGAGAATTGTGCGTTGCACGGGCGCGAGGTTCGACTGATGTGCCCGGATGTTTGGGGAATATGCCCATAAATAACCGAAGCGGGTGGACCGTTGCGAGAAGTAGCAGATACACCCGTCCTTCGGGACGGGGGTCCACTGAGCTACTAAATTAATAGCGTCGATCCCAGATACCTGCCTCATTGCACTTAAAGGGGAAGAGCTGGGATCGACGCAATTTTTCTACCTAGCACCCCATGAGTCTCGGCTTGTGGGTGGTCCCCACATAAAATGGCCTTGTGCCATATCGTGTGAAAGTGGGACATGTAAATAGGAGAAGTAGTTGGCCTACGCAAGACTGCAGTCAGTAAAGAAACGCTTTGTAGACAACTCTGCATAAGAATTTTTTTTTAATTCAACAAACTACCCACTATAAAAATAACCTTGTGTATTTCAATTTGGTAGGGAGCTGGAAAAAGAAACAATTACAACTACAGTTACTAAAATAACAATATTGTGCGAGTTGTGGGCAGTGGATTTAACAATAAACATGTCTGCAATGTAGACATTGATTATATAAACAGATCATGTTCAATACATATCTATATATTGATACACGTGTTCCCTAACTGTACGACCGTTATCATCTTGCAACACCTTCTCGTTCAAAATGAGACCGTACAACTCATCCAAGATGAAATGCAAAAATGTAAACCCTGGTGTTGCTTTTCCGCCGAATTCTTATTTCTTATTAGTGTCGTCACCTCAAATAGATAATGGACTATTCCGTTTTTATTATAAGGATATTAAGAAAAAGGACACGCTACACAGAAAGGAAGAAAGAGAGTAGGGGAAAGATAGAGAAAGGGGTGTCAGTGTACGGGAGCGACAGCGCTAACCTATTA
This sequence comes from Doryteuthis pealeii, assembly GCA_023376005.1. Classification (NCBI taxonomy): domain Eukaryota; kingdom Metazoa; phylum Mollusca; class Cephalopoda; order Myopsida; family Loliginidae; genus Doryteuthis; species Doryteuthis pealeii. The sequence continues at coordinate 109,910,192 of CM042144.1, forward strand.
CAATCGTCGAGAAAGAAAGAAAAGAGTGAGAGAGTTAAATCAAGATTATTATACTTTTTACAATTTGAACTATTATGCAATAGCTCTTAAATAAACATATCAAACGTTATAATAATCAAATTATCATAATGTGGTATATCCATAGGTCTTGCTAGTCATATCATAAAGATAAGTATGAATATATAATATTACGAGCAGAATGAATTAAACCCGTAAGTCAATGTAGATCTGTATTTTTCTTTCTGTATCTTTATCCAAATCATCTTTGGGCCTCCCTTAACCCACACAACGCCGGGTAGCCACTTCTAGTCATATCATAAAGATAAGTATGAGTATACAATATTACAAGCAGAATGAATTAAACTCGTAAGTCAATATAGTTCTGTATGTTTATTTAAACTTGTCTTAAATGAATCAGTTTTCCCATCATTCTTTTCCTTCCGTTTCGCAACTTCCACTTTCCTCTTGACTTTCTCAATAACAATTTTGCAGATTCCTTCAAAGAAATCACAATACAAACATCCAATATCAGATTCATTCTCATTCGCTTGTTGTTCTGTTTAATTCATTCTTCAACTATTGACCATTTTCGTCCGGCAATGACCTTTGCATCAGTGAATGACGCCTTGCAGCAGCATCTGTCATCATTTTCTTGCTGACCATTGGACTTAGAAATTCATAAATGCCACTTCCGGCGAAATGAAAAAGAAAGAAAAAGGTCATTGGTTAGAGAATGCATTACGCCGCCGTGCAGTCCACTCTACGGATCAGTCATTTACCGCACACAGCATTGCTTGTCTATCGACCCGTTATTGTTGTTGTTGTACATACACGGACTGGTCACCTGATGACATTCGTCAACGTTATTCGCGGTTGAATATATCTTGTCTATCTTCGCCATTTTCCATTTAAAGCCGCCAGCCGAGGCGACACGAAATTGGCGCCAACTAAAGACAATAGAGACTTGTGATCTCTTTCTAATCTCTGTCAACAATATTTCCCCATTGATTTAAGTGATTGGAAAACAAAAGCGATTGAATTGAAAAGTACCTATTTGTACAGTTAAAGAAAGGCCATTAAGCTACGATACTCAGTAAAGTCGTTGGGATGGCCTAGAGTCGGTATCAGCCAATCAGCGAGGGAGTCTATCCCATTTTCACTAGCGATATACTAAGGAGATTGTTTTTGCGTTTGAGGTGGAGCGGCACACCTACCATAAGCTCCTTACTTTACCGCACATATCCATGTGCTACTCATATGCTGAACTAGGAACCTTATGGTTTCTAGCCGAACGCTCTACCGACTGATCTAACCAGAGTTAAATAATATCACTACTGTTCTTATACAAGGATGAATTTGGCATTAATAATCCATACAGTTTGATTAAACAAAGAAAGCAATGCAAATCTATTTGTTGAATTAAAGAAATTCATTTGAGCTACAATACTTAGTAATAGTTAAATAGTACCGCTACTGTTTGTCTATAAGGATGACGTTGGCATTAAATAGCCCCAAACGTTTGATACACCATTAAACAAAGAAACAAAAGCAAATATATTTGTACAGGTAAAGAAATAGCATTAAGCTACAATACTCACTAATAGTTAAACAGTACCACTACTGTTCTACAAGGATGGCTTTGGCATTAAATAACCCACGAAGGTTGATTAAACAAAGAATAATTAAAACTTAACAATTAACAATAATTAAATAAAAAATGAATAACTCGCCCTTCGAGACGGGGGTCAGGTGTCTTCATCAACTAAACTATTGCTGAAATTAACGTTGTGATCCCAGGAGCCCCCCCCTCCCCCAGGCAACACCTGCCCTCTTGATTTCAAGGGACAGGGTTGTTTATTAACCAGTGCCTGAGGTGCACCTTTGAGGGGGAATGCTGAGGAGATCCACGCATTTTGTGTACCTGCCATCCTATGAGCTTCGGTTCGTGGGGGGTCCAACATTAATATGACCTTGTGCCTGACCCGCATAAATACCAATAATACAAAAAAAAAACCCAAAGCAAATCTATTTGCTTAATCAAAGAAGTACCTATAAGTTACAATACTCACTAATAGTTAAACAGTATCACTACTGTTCTTCTACAAGGATGGTTTTGGAATTATATAATCCATGAAGATTGATATGCCATTAAACAAAGAAACCAGACCAAATAGATTTGTTCAGTTAAAAAATACTATTAAGCTAAGATACTCAGTAAAAGTTAAATAGTACCACTACTGTCCTTCTACAAGGATGGCTTTGGCATTGAATAAACCATTTAGGTTTATATGTTGAAAAACAGAGTTAAATCAAGATTATTATGTTTTTTACACATTGAAATATGTTGCAATGGCTCTTAAGTCAACATATCAAACGTTGTAATAATTAAATCATCATAATGTCGTATATCCACAGGTTATTCTAGTCATTATTATTATTGACTGTAGATTTTATATATATGATGATTGCAAGTAAGCATGAAAGTTTAGTTACGGGATATTAAATCCACGATATTTAATATTTGATTTTTAAACTCAGCTATTTTCGCATTGAGCACCTTCATATGCTAATACTTTTCACACACACACATTATATATATATATATATATATATATATATATATATATATATATATATATGTATATAAAGTAACCTCTCAGCTGCAAATATAGATTACGCAACTTTTGAGAGCACAGCACTCAATCGTAGAATGTGGAGGACTTTGTGTTGCAATGGTATTAAGGATTTTGCAGCATCGGAGTTCACCAAGCTGCGTCAAGCTGGAGAAAGGACTAGAGTATTGGCTAGTGTCCCAGCAATACATTTAAATAATGCACACACTTGTTCCATCTGTGGACTTCTTTGCAAATCATTGGCAGGGCTGAAATGTCACTTGCGATTAACACACAAGGTTAAATGAAAGAGGTTGTCTGAACCTCATACGTCGAAATAAACGGGAGAATCCATCATATATATATATATATATATATATATATATATATATATATATATATAATGTTTACTGATAAAATGGGTTTTCAAAAATGTATTAAGACTTCAGCTTTCAAAAAACTTTTTTCTGAGCAGAGCTTATATAAATAAAATGTATCTTATATTTGATCTATATATAGAAGATCTTTTTTAACAGTTTCTTTTGCCTATAAAGGAAAGGAGATCCGTTCCTCTTGACATCATAAATGCAACGATGATCTCCAGAAAAAAAAAAGTTGTTACCGGGTTATATATCGAAAATATAAATGGATGTCTCTATTATCGTCAGTTGACAAGATGCTGACATGAATACTAACGAATCCATTAATTCATTTATCTGTGAATATATGTCACCTTTCGGCTTCCGTACAACTGACATTGATTTTTGCTGCAAGACAAATGCAAAGAAAAGCCAAAGAAACAAACAAAAGATGATCTTTTTCATCTTCTCTGATTTCATTGAAGCCATTGACACATTGATGTGACCTATCCTTATTGAATAGACTCAAGAAATTTGGATTCTCAGACTTCTTCATCCAAATGATATAATCACATTACCATAGCAGAAAAGGTCGAGTGTCCTACCAAGGTACTTTTCTCCTGGTTTTGACATCAATAGTGACGTCAAAAAAAGAACTTATACTTACGCCTACTCTAATATACGAGTAGTGACGCTCTGAAATTAACACCATCTGTCTTGAACCATCTATGCTATATATATTTACCAAACCCTCCGCACGAGCAGGATGCGACACAAGGTCAATTTCTTAAGTGGAGTTTAACAGGTTTGAATTCAGAGTTTTCCTTCTCCTAGACCGGTTGCTTAACCAAGGTTAAAGAGCCCAGTCTGTCCTACTATTTATCCATAGCTGGAGGGAGAGTAGGATTCATACATTTCCAAAGGGTATTAGCGCTAAGTGAAATGCATTACCACGTCCAGGATTTGAACTCGGGGCGACGAGTCTATTTCCCATGACTTTAACCATTACACCACGCGCTTCCTACTAATGCTATAAGCTGTACGAAAAATCGCTACTTATATTTATAGATTGTCCCAAGTAGCAGAAACTAGATTGACCATTGAAAAAACGACAAAAATGTATTTAAGGTCGTTAATAAATTGTCAAAAAAATTGATTCCCTCCAAGAAGGAACGCTACAGACCACTAGGAGTAACTGATACTACACAATGTCTGGCAAGGTGTACCTACTGACACTGCAATCTGTCTACCAAGTAATACTACAGATTCATTGAAAAGCAGTGTCTATCGACATTACATTCTTTCTTCGTTATAACTACTTCAAAGAGTACATCAAATTTTATAAAATCGCTGCAAGGATTGTAACAGCCAATCTATTTACATGGAAACAGAACACGTACTACAATAACACTAGTAAAATAAATCCTGTTTGCATTTCACGTAGCACTAACAGCATTGGGAAAGGTATGCATCCAACTACTCTCCCTCCAGCTATGAGTAAATAGTAGGAAAGCCTGGACTCTTTAACCTTGGCTTGGTAACCAATATAGAAGGAAAATATTCGCTTAAGAAAATAACCTTGTGTCACACCCTACTCGTGCGGAGGCGTTGGTAAATATATATGTTGTTGTTGTTTCCGTGGAAATAAATTGGAGGCATTACTTTTGGAGCGTCAAAGTTTTTAACTTTGATATTGAGAAAATTAGCCATTAATCCAGTTCCTATAAGATATAGATATGATGGAAGTCATTTGAACTAACGACGATTCAAATTTAACGGACATTCAATATCTTTGAGCTGTAAGACGTTAACAACTGTTTTTTTTTTTTGGTAATGAAATCGATATTCAAAGTATTTCTGATACATATCTCAGTGCCTACAAGATGTTTGTCTTTATTCTTAGCATGCAAAAAATCACCATTCCCAAAACTGAATATTCACTTAGAGAAGAAAGAGGTTCTTTTCAAATTACCCTTTTTTCTCTTAAACTATGATAAACTGACATCAAAACTTATTTTTTCCGAATAAATCTCCGAATAAAAAATACCATTCCCACAAAACTTGTATTTTTGAAAGATTTTAAACCAATTTTATTTAATATCCTCTTCACCTTCCCCTTAAAATGACGATTAATAAAGGTTGATTAGAGAAAGAAGCTGGGCATCTACGCATAGATAAACCACTGTAGGCCGACCAGCAAAAACCAACATCAACCACCACTGACCGGATTCCGGATGGTTGACCAGCCATATGGGTGATAACCGATAGGTTAGCGAGAGAAAGAGAGAATCTTTGAAACCCATGCTGCTGCTGCTGCTGCTGATGATGATGATGGGAGAAAGATTATTTTTCTTTTCATACTTGGTGCGACAGAAATACCTGACACTTTTGAAACTGTCGCCTGTGTAGTGCAGGTAAACCTATACAAGTGTCAATGGTAATTCCATTAAGCGAAATTCTTTATTCTTTTCAGATACGATCACAATTACCATACAACGAATTTACTGGCAATAAATTTACCATACGATGAATGTATCCCACGTTGAATTTACAACACCATGAATTTACCGGTGAATCCATTAACCGGAACTTACAAAAAAATAATTCGCCCAACCTCTTGTCTGTCAGAATACAAGGTACACACTTTACAGTGACAGTTGTTTCATTTTTAAAAAATATTCTGTGGCATGTACTTTTAGATTCTAACCATTTCAATAAAGACACGGACAGTCAAGTGAACATATTTATTTTCTTAATGTATCTGTCTTCCATTGAAATGGAGGCTTGCCTACATTGGCGGACATATTTGCTGGTTGGACAGTTATAATATTTCGGACTGATGTCCTCGTCTTTATTGTGTATAAACACAACGTCCAGGCCAATGTAAACTCAGGCTGTTTTATTTTTTAAAAAAATTATTATCTTAATTACCTTGAAATAAGTAATCTTCAGATGATTACCCACAAATTCAAACGAAGTTTCGGAGCTTAATCGTTACTACTCACTCAAGGGCGCTCCAAGCAGCATACATTCCACTAGGCTTATTGTTTAAGATGTGGAAAACAGTCCAAAATATCATAATTATTCATATCAAGCCTCATCTAATAAATACACATATAAATCTTTGCTGTTCTTCCTGAGTTTGAAACGCTGGTACCACTTAAAATTCCTCTCAATTGACATGTTGAAATATTGGAAATGTCTCAGTAAAAGATTTTTATAAATTTGAAATTTCGGAAAAGATAACCAAGCGTACCTCATACAAGTTCACTGTAGCACAGGCATGTCAAACAAATGGCCTGCGGTCCACATGTGACCCTCAACAAGCACAGGTGGAGTTCTCATATGGAGATTTTACAGTACCCTTAGTTTAAGAAAAAAAGTTATATCCAAAAAATCTTGGGGCGAAAACGGTCGTTCATTTCCATTAGGGCAATGTGTTGTTAAGAAACTGTCTGTTATCAACGCATTGTCCCTCTCTCTGTCCTTTGAGTTGCAGAAAAGGTTAACTCAGTCAATGAAAGAGAGCGAATCTTTCCTCTTACATTCTTCTATCAATCAACACATGGCTGAAAGTGACAGTGACTCTTTTACGTTTTATTATTTGAACTGTTAGTATTTTCCTTTCTTTATACAAAAATATTTTTAGATGCGTATTTAATGGATTTTAGTTGATAGTAAAGAAATGAATGATGGCAATCATCACTTTGTTCTGTTAGTGTAGAAGAAGGATTTAAAGACTTAGTAATCATTTGCGGCCCTCATGACATACATATGTAATCCATGCGGCCATAGGGGGCTATTCTGTTTGACATACCGGCAGGTCATGGGTAAATGTATTTCCATGACCTTTGGTATAAACAAAAGGTCAAAATCATTGCAACTCAACATTTCAACTATGATCAGACTAAAACCTGTAATTGACCCGCTGCTTTAACATATTTTTTATGTGTGGGTCACACCTTGTATATTTATATGAATACTAACTAGAAGAAAAATATAGGATAGGATTCATATACCTGTTGTTTGTCCAAGTCGATAAAACTAAAAAAAGCACTACTGAATTTATTTCTGGAAAAATGTCTTGGGGTTTGTTTATAACAACTTACTATTTTATTTGTCTGTATTTGGATTTATACATACCACAATAAAGATAAGGACAACAGTCCGAAACATCAAAATTAGTAACGTACCTTTTATTCTTCCTTTTCCGTGACTGTGCCTGAAAAAAAAAAAAAGAAACGAAAAAGGTTATTAAATATTGTTTTAATGTTAAATAGTTTTATTAGACAAACAAGTTTTTTTCTTAATTCGACATTTAATATAAATACCTTTTGAAAATGAAATAGTATTGGCTTCATTCTGTAACATTCTAGAACGTTCTGAAGAAGCCAATATGAGAGTACCACGTACCACGATTATTCATTCGTTCTGTAACCATGGTGAAAGGCTGATAAATTTGACAAGTTGTTAGAAATGAAGTTAAATGATGCGTACGAGAAGGATAATGGATAGACAGCACTTTCAACTCGTTTTAATGTTCCTAGATCGACAAATCCGGTCATTTAGATATGCATTCAAAAAGTCTTATTGTGTTGAGAATAAGTTTAAGATTGGCAGAAAACAGTTAATTTCTGAGAAAATGAAAACGAAAATAGGTGTCCCGAAGAATCCATTCTTAATACCATAGGGCATTTTTTAATGATTTGAAGACAGTAGGGTTGAATATATCGACGAAGGCTGTTACTAGACATCTTCTTCAAGCAGGTCTTCGAGATTGTCATCCAAGAAAAATCCTTTGCTTAAGACTAAACAATTAAAAAGCAATCTGGAACATGAGACCAAACTAGAATGATTTGATCACAAGAACTCCTGGTATGTACGGAGGAAATCGAATGAAACTCACCAATCAAAAAAAATACCCTCCTACAATTAAGCATGGTGGCGAGAGTATTATGCTTTGGGGGATGTTTCACTGTTTTTGGACGGGAAGAACTGAGGAGAGTAAAGGTATCATGGATGAAGAGTAGTATATGAATATTCTTTAAAACAATATAAAACAAACATGACACTGACTCAAAATACACGGCACAAATACTTAGATGACTGCAAAATTAATATATTGGTGTAGCCAAAAAACAATGTCCTGGCCTAAACCCGATTGAAGATTTATGGACGTATTTTAAGAAAAAGTAGGGAAGAGAAATCCTTCAAATTTGGAGGAATTAGAAGCCCTTGCCAGGGAAGTATGGTGTAAAATACTTGTAAGTGTATGTAATGTTCTTTTAAGTAATTAGAAAAAACGGTTAAAGGCATTAATCGAGAATAAAGGTTTCACAATTGATTGCTGAGGGAAGGTGGACATATTGTTCTATATCTTTAGTATATCATTTAGGGCATGATTATATATATATATATATATATATATATATACGAGAAGTAAACAAACAATGTGTTTGATATGGCTCTTGTAGCCGACAATTTTTGGGAGTATATATATATATTTTCTTCCTATTTTGCTTTTTTGCCTTGGATAATGAAATTTAGAAATTAGGCTATTTCTTATGTTAAATCAATTATTAAATAAAAATAATTACTTGAAACCATCTAATCATTAATATTAGGAATACTGGAAAGCCTACAATTGTGTGCCAATGTTTGATATTAAAATTTTGTTGTGTTACTAACTTCAAATTTTAAAAGATCCATTCTTTTATCATTTGCAAAAAAATGCACATGAAATTTCCATGCAAAGTTGAGGTATTCCATATTCATAATTGTGGGAGAGGAGCGAATAATTTGGGCACAGCTGTTGTAACAGATACAAAATCTACTTTAATTTCTTAAGTGTAAACAGAAAGAGAGTAAGAAAAATAAACAGAGTGTTTTCTTTTCTAAAATGGAAAATACATAACTGCATATTTGGATAGAGTAACAAAACAGCCACACCCAACAATGAATTCCGGGGAGAGAAGATAGCGGGTGAAAAAGAGAAAAAAAAATCGTTTAAGAATATTTTCATATGCATTTGATTTATTACAACAAAAAGAGAGAATGAGATAGTTGGGTATATATATATATAGAGAGAGAAAGTGAGAGAGAAAGTGAAAGTGTGAGTGACAGTGAGAGTGAGAGAGTGAGAGTGAGAGAGTAAGAGAGAGTAAGAGATAGGGAGAGAGTAAGAGGGAGAGAGAGGGAGAGATGGGGAGAGAGAGAGGGAGGGAGAGATGTGGAGAGAGAGAGAGAGGTGTGAGAGAAAGAGAGAGATGGGGCGAGAGAGATGTGAGAGAGAGTGAGGAGCGAATAGAAACGAAATAGAAATAAAGGGAGGAGGAGGAGGAGAGAGAGAGAGAGAGAGAGAGAGAGAGAGAGAGAGAAGAGATAAAAACTAAACAGAAATAGAAAGTAGAGAGAGAGGAGAGAGAGAGAGAGAGAGAGATGTTGGTTAGGAAAGGAAGAAAGTAAAACGTGAGAGTGAAAAGGAGAACAAAGAAGAGTGAGTAAGAAGAGAGCAAGAAAGGAAGAAAGAAGCAGTTAAAAACAAAACAGAAGTGTGTGGAGACAAGAAAGAAAGAAAGTTAACGAGATAGAAAGCAATAGAACTAGAGAAGAGAGAGAGAGAGAGAGAGAGAGAGAGAGAGAGAGAGAGAGAGAGAGAGAGAGAGAGAGAGAGAGAGAGAGAGAGAGAGGGAGGGAGGAGGAGGATGCAATAACATCTGATCGTGTCTATTGAAGCGAATCCCTAAAACCCTGGCATGTGTGCACTTCAGTTTGAATATCTCATTTTGCATTAAGACCGGCCGAGATTTTTACAAAGAGTGCACAACAGGCAGACACAACTCTCGGCAAAACAATCCATCTGACAGACACACGCACGCACACGCACACACAAAGAAACAATTGTGCTTATTATACTCCTCTTAACCTCTGTGTATATAAAGATAATAATATTTGTATTAATTACGGACTTGCACACAAAGTTACAAGCAAAGTATATTTCAAGTTTATGCGAGGAACACAAAGTCGAAAATGTTTCATGCGTAAAGACACATTCTCGAATTCTAGAAAGTAGTCATTCCCTGCTTTAACAGATGCACCCATTCGGGCGCATACACTTATATATCTATTCCATGCCAAATACTGTTAGGAACAGATCGTAACTATATACCAATAAATGAATGTATATTTGCACACCATCATAAGCTTTTAACTATCTATCTAAACATATATTAATCTGCTACATGCGTGTACATGCGTGAAGCACTCAGTAAGAATCAAACTCAAGAAATTTCTAATGGTTAGCTATACAAGGAAAGGCTTCGACTTATCTGTTTCTGTATATATATTATATATAGGGTGTTCATAATGTCTCGTAGCAGATATAAGATTTAAAACTGAACTCTTAATTGAACAAATGATGGAATGATTTTGTAAAACCCATACGAATGATAAACTTATATACATTTATTTTTATGTACATTTTGGTTATTGCATTTCAACAAGACAACCATCTTTGTTGTTAAGTTTTAAATCTACTGCAGGAAATCATAGACGCGCGCGCGCACACACACACACACATATATATATATATATATATGAACTCCTGAATTAGTTAAATAATTAAATAGACAAAACAGGTTCTCTTGGATCTTCATATATATATATAACTAATTAATTTATATATATATATATATATATATATATATATATATATATATAACTAATTAATTTTCAAATTAGGTATGACTTCAATTAAGCACATAACCTCCCAAAAATATTCGGCTATCGCCATCTCAAACAGATTGTTTGTCCACTTCATACTGCCGTGCTGTAAGTCAACCAAAAAAGTGCGATATATATATCAGTTTAGCCTGACAGGTAGGGTTCGAATCACGCACAAAGCACTGTCGTGCCTATAACTCTGCTGATGATGCCTAATAGGCTGAAATGTACATACAGAGATTGACTATTTCTCGATTTGTTTACGCCTTACATTTAAACTGATATGCACGCCTAATTCATTTAATTATAACTAATTAATTTTCAAATTAGGTATGACTTTAATTAAGCACATAATCTAACAAAATTGTCGGCTATCGCCATCTCAAACAGATTGTTTGTTTGTCCTCTTCATATATATAAGTAATTTAGGGAAAAAATGAAGGAAAATAGGAAGATTGGATGAAGAAATAAACAAGTAAATAAATGAAATCACAGGAAACTGGGGTGGTCTTTATTTAGTTGAAATCTGGTATAAATTGATTTAACAGGAATTCCTAACAAATTACTGACAGCAATTATACATAGCAGAGGAACACAGGACAATAAAAAATCTGTTTTCAAATGCCTTAAAAGTAATAAAGAATTCATCATTCGCATCTGATGAGCTGAGAGAATTAGACACTTTATCTAAGATCCCCGAAATAGGCTATAATGCAGAAAATCTGAGTCCTCTGTTATATTTTTACTTATATATATATATATATATATATATATATACACACGATGGGGACTGACAACTTGAGATAAGCAGTCATATCTACTGTTCATTAATTTTTTTTACCAATCAAACGAACACTGCAACACCAATGAAAGTGTGTGGACTGCAAACGGAACTATATTGAAAATAATTCTTATTTTGTCTCATTGCATGAGATTATATTGGTCAGCCGTTTAGCCGACCCTATTATATGACGTATATTAAAAAAAAAAAAAACAGCATGGATTTTTATTCGATCTTAAGAGAAAGAAAAAAAACCAAATAAACAAATTAGCTGCACGGGTATTAAGGAGGGGGCTGGAGGTTGTGACGGTTATCTCGCGCCTCGAAAAACATTCTTACTGAAAATTGAGATCAACTTCAGTCGATCATCTTACATGTTAAAACATTGGACTCACTCATAACATTTACGTTTGGCTCAGAAAAACAAATCTTCATTGACCTTTTGTAACATATACAAACATATCTAAAAGTTTTTACAAATTTGAAATAATTTCTCTGAATGTTTGAGATGAGGATTGATAATTAGTATTATCTGTGTTATTCAGACTATTGTTCTCATCTTCATTGTTATCTATACAACGTTTCGGCCAATGTACTCTGCGGCCTTCAGGTATTTCTTGTTCCCGAGTCCGAGAAGGTTCCCGAATCCGACAAAAAATATTTAAAGAAGACCGGAGGGTACATCGGCCGAAACGTTGTACAGATAACGATGAAGGTGAGGACAATAGTCCGAATAACGCAGATAATACTAAATTTGAAACAATTTCAGACAAAGGAACCAATTTTAACCGATGAAAGAATCTATCTCATAGTCCGTTATACAAAAGTCACTATTCCAAAATATTTTAGTAATGCACTCAAAAAAACAAAAAAAAAAAAGTCTCGTTGTGGCATTGTTTTAAGTTATATAAATTTTAAAACAGTGGCATAATGAAACGTTTTTTGTAAGTGCATTACCAATGATGAGACAGGACTCATTTTGTCTGGTTGAAATAAACTTATAGTTAAATGACGGTTTGTTCAGTTTTTCTTTCTTTGAAAGTTGAATATTGCTTTGTATATAATTAATTTAGTAGTTATTATACATTGAGCTCTCTTAGGGATTTATAAAAAAACCCTTGTATGAGAATAAGTTTACACCTACAAGAGCATACAGTATGCATGTACAATAGAATTTCGATGATCCCAAATAGAATACTCCCTTTCTTACCAGTCATTTGGATTATATTACACACACACACACACACACACACACACACACACACACACACACACACATATATATATATATGTGTGTGTGTGTGTGTGTGTGTGTGTGTATTTATCACCATCTCCACACAATCTGATGCGACATTTAATAGGTTCTTCATTCAGTGTTTTCCTTCTGCTAGATGCCTAACCAAGATTAAAGAGCTCAGTCTGCTCTACTATTTACGAATAGCTCGAGAGAGAATAGTTGGATGCATACTTTTCCCAATGATATTAACTCTGTGTAAATAACTAGATAGCCATATAGTACTAGAGCGAGATGGACTGATTTATATATAAAAACAGGACTAGGAAGTCGGATATATAAGAACGGATCGAAAAAAATACTTCGGTTTGTTTTGGTTTTAAAATGATTTTAATGTTCTGTTAGACTCGTTGTAAATTCACACCTTTGCATTTGTTTGCACACAGTAATATTAAGTATTACAATCTTGTACTAGTAATTTGTATACAACTGTATGGTCTTAAGTGTTTCTAAGACTAATAATTTATACACAATTTATATATAAAATAACTGTATTTAATTATAATAATTTTCTGCACACAAATTATCAGGTTTTCTAAAATAGGATAGGGAGTTACTTTACAATCACCCTGTCTGACTGATGACTAGAAACAAAATGAAAAAAATTAAACAAAGAGATAGCAAGAAATCGAACTAGATAAATTAGAATAAAAAGAGATAGATAAATGATACGTTGTTTTTATAGAGAGTAGCATAATAAAATAGACAGGAATAAAATGATTACATTAAACGAAGAGATACGGACAAAACAAACAAGATAATAATAATAATAATAATAATAATAATAATAATAATGCAAAAAAATAAATTTTGACCATACAACAAAATGGTATATGCATAAACCAGAATTTGTTCTTGAGAATGAAACGCATAAAATTCTCTGGGACTTTGAGATAAAGATCACCCTATACCAGCCAGGAGACCAGACCCAGTGTTAATTAACAAAAAGAAAGAAAAAAAAAGAAAAAAAAAAGGGAACGTGTCAACTGGTGGAATTTGCGGTTCCAGCAGATAACAGGGTGAAGTTGAAGGAAAATGAAAAGATGGATAAATATCTGGACCTTGCCAGAAAATTGAAAAAGCTGTGGAATATGAGAGTGAAGTGATACAAATTGTAGTTGCTGCACTTGGAACTGTCCCAATAAACCTGGAAAAAAGACTGGGGGATCTAGAAATCAGAATAAGGGTTGAGACCATCCAGACTACTGCACTGCTGCAATCGGCTAGAATACCCAGATGAGTCCTGGAGACCTGAGGAGACTTTTTGTCACTCAGCCTCCAGTGAAATACCATCAGCAAACGCTGGTGTGAAAAACTCAAAAGGAGTAAAAATAATAAAAAGATTATATATATATATATATATATATATATATATATATATATATATATATAGAGAGAGAGAGAGAGAGAGAGAGAGATATGATACGTTGGTTTGATCAAGAGTAGCATAGTAACATAGATAGGGACAACAAACTAGATAGATAATAAGAGAGATAGATTAGATAGGCTTATTAGATATTTCTTCCAGGCTGTAGTCATATCAGTACTGCTGTATGGCTGCACCACCTGGACCCTGACGAGGCGCCTTGAGAGTAAGCTAGATGGGACCTGCTCAAGAATGTTGCGTGCAGTACTGAACAAGTCGTGGAAACAGCACCCCACTAGGGAGCAGCTGTATGGTCACCTGCCCCTTATCTCACAGATCATCCGAGTGAGACGGACTAGACATGCAGGACACTGCTGGAGAAGCAAGGACGAACTCATAAGCGATGTTCTCATGTGGAAGCCAACACATGGACATGCTAGTGTGGAACGCCCAGCAAGGACCTACATTGACCAGCTATGTAAAGATGATGGCTGCAGCGAGGAAGAACTCCCAGGTGCAATGAATGATAGGGAAGGTTGGCGAGAGATTGTCATGGATATCCGTGCTGCCTGCACGACATGAGGATGATGATTAGATAGACAGTAGCATAGCAAAAGGAACTAAATAGATGGATAAAAACAAAAAGAGAAATAGATATGTGACACGTTGGTTTAAGAACTGGACAGTAGCAGAGAGAAATAGATGGATAGATAGTAAAAGAAAGAGTTTGATAAGATTTGATATGAATGGACAAACATGTCGATCGTATTGATGGTGCTGGTGGTGGTGCACGTTGGTATGCCTAACTCGATTCAAGCTCGTGCATCAAAACACAAAAACAGTGAAGGGGATTAACCTACCGAACTGAACTCAATATTCTTTTTCTATTCTTGGATCATGTAAAATATTTCTGTACTATTTTATAAATGACATCAAACAACATGGCTGACTGTCAAGTCGATGTCATTTTGAGTATACATATTTTTTTCTTCTTTTTTTGAATCCCCTGGACTTTTCTGTCTCCAAAGGGAAAACGATGACCGGGAAATATTAATCTGAGATTTTTCGCAGCATTGTGTTTTTCGTTCATAAAATACAGCGATGTAAACTCCACCTCTCCGATAATTACACTGTTCACTCATAGAGTGTTGGTCAGTGACCAATAACAAACATATCTTGGTATATAGGTCAAAACAACTACTCTAATATATTCAGCGATCAAGACAAATGATTTGGAAAATGCTATAGAAAACTGTCCTCACATCATTTTCCCAATTTGATTTATTTTCTATGTTTAATGGCATATCAACCTTCATGGGTTAATTAATGCCAAAATCAGCATTGCAGAGAAATAGTATTTAATACTATTTAACCCTATTTAACATCTATTTGTGGAGAAAAACATCTTTTGAGCTTTGGTTTGATTTGTTTAATGGCATATCAACCTTTATGGGTTATTTAATGCAAAAAACCGCCTTGTAGATGAACAATTGTGGTACTATATAACCATAAGTAAAAGTAAAGTCGTCGGGGTGGCCTAAAGTCGGTATCAGCGAATCAGTGAAGGAGTCTATCCCCTTTTCACCAGCGCTAGACCAAGGAGATTGTTTTGGCATCTGAGGTGGAGCGCCACACCTACCATCAGCTCCTTACTTTACCTGCACAGATCTCTGTGCTACTCATACGCTGAGTTAGCGAGGGCCGGTATCGAACAAGGAACCTTGTGGTTTTTCTAGCCGAACGCTCTACCGACTGAGCTAACCCGGCACTAAGATATAAACATATTTAACATCTATTTGTAGAGAAAAAAACATTGTTTGATTTGGTTTCATTCTTTAATAGCATATCAACCTTCGTGGGTTATCTAATGACAAAACCAGCCTTGTAGATGAACGTTGTTGGCGGGATCATTCAAATAAAAGGCATATATATATATATATATATATTTATTTTTTAACAATGGAAAGGAGTAACCTACTCGAGTTTCATCAATTGATTCTTCAGGGTTACATTAGTTAAATTAATCGAGTTTTCGATTAATCTTAGATGGTATAATACATGCCCGTTGGAATGGGATTTATTCTTAGTAGACGAACGCTTATTTATATTTTCGAAGATTAAAAATTTGGATTAATTTATTAATTTATCCTTTCCATTGTTAAAATAAATTTTTGCTCTACATTGTATTGAGCACTTTGTATTTGTTTTTTCTCAATCTTAACCTCTGGATACTGATATGATACACAAGGGTTGATATGCCATTAAACTAAACAACCGATTGAAACTTTGTTGCGATACCTGCGTAAATTATTCATTTGTGATGTTAAGGAAAAAATTACCGTTTATTATGTCTGAGTTTGAGTTTTGTTTAACGGCATATCAACCTCTGTGGGTCATTTAATGCCAAAAAGGTTATTTTGGATTTCGGTCTTTAAAGTAGTGGTTCTATAGAGATATTCGGTTATGTTCTGTTATATCTTGTTGAAAAAGTTGCTTTTTTTAAATAAAATTAAAAATGTTTTCAGGGTTTGTATTCTTAAAGATGTCTCTCAGGTTTCTTGCTTGATAGTAATTGGCGCGGATAAATATTATGTCTGAATTTGATAGAATGAATATTGTGGGTACAAATCAATTGCTTGAATTATCTTCAGTTCTCAATCATATTTTCAATATGTCTACCATATGTCGGTATCAGATGAAAGCAAAACCATTTTCATATTTGTAATATTGATCAGACATGTTTGCTCTTATTACATTTACGCTACAACTATCGCAGTTAGTCAATTGTATTGACTATCAACGAAGATCTGTGTAATTTTAGATGTTCTAAAATAGTTTCAAATATACAATGGTGATCTATGAAGTAATAGATCTGATTATGTACAAAGATTTATTATCAAGTTAATTGGACATTTATCTCCTTTAAAATATTTCTCTTGGGATTGAATTATTAATAAAAATATAAAACATCTTTTGTTGATTTCTTCAGAAGCTTTTGACAACTGTGGAAAAACTCAAGAGACCTGTACAAGTTAATTTTTATGTATCAAATTTATGTATCGTTCGCAGAAAGAATGATTAGATAAAACTCATATGCTGGGATTAAAATAAAACTAAAAAAAAAAAAAAAATCTCCCAGGATCCCTCAGACAGGAAGAACCATCTGGTCATGCGTAGAGAAAAATACATTTTCTGGCGCCAAAAAGAATCCTTGGCCATTCCAAACACATACCTTACTGGGAACACACTGATTACCTGGCCAGGATAAAATATCTTCTCCACAAAATAGCTATGAACCTAGAAATAAAATCTTAAACATAAAAGTATCTATTTCTCTGAATGTTTGAGATGTGGCTTGAAGATTAGTATTATCTGCGTTATTCGGACTATTGTCCCCATCTTCATTGTTATTTGTACAACGTTTCGGCCGATATACCCTCCGGCCTTCTTCAGGTATTTCTTGTCGGACTCGGGAACCGAATACGACAAGAAAGTTCCTGAGTTCGAAAAGAAGGTTCCCGAGTCCGACAAGAAATACCTGAAGAAGGCCGGAGGGTATATCGGCCGAAACGTTGTACAAATAACAATGAAGATGGGGACAATAGTCCGAATAATGCAGATAATACTAATAAAAGTATCTTTTTTTCTTTATCTCTTCGATTCCCTTCCTTTAATTAATTTTTAGCTTGACGACCAACAGAAGGAAGGCCCACAAAAGATTTAAAAGAAAAAAAACCCAGCGATACGCAACGAATAACCAAAAGCCTATTCTCACATAAAAACATATAACCTATAGATATAAACTATTCTCTTGAAAACTTTTATAGGCTTTTGTGTGTGTGTCAATGTGAAATATTATTTACTATTTTAGACGACAAACAATTTTAAAATTCACCCAAAAAATCAGTGAATAAGATTTTCTGTACTTATTTATTAATTTATTAATGATATTGAAAAGAATATGTCGTCGGGGCGGCCTAATGTCGGTATCAGCCATGCAGCGAGGGAGTATATCCCCTGCAAAAACCCGCCTTGTAGATGAACAGTGGTGGTACTATATAACCATAAGTAAAAGTAAAGTCGTCGGGGTAGCCTATAGTCAGTATCAACCAATAAGTGAGGGAGTCTATCCCCTTTTCAACAGCGCTAGAACAAGGAGATTATTTTAGCGTCTGAGGTGGAGTGCCACACCTACCATCAGCTCCTTTATTTACCGCACATATCCCTGTGCTACTCATACGCTGAGTTGGCGAGGGCGGGTATCGAACTAGGAACCTTGTGGTTTTTAGCCGAACGCTCTACCGACTGAGCTATTTAACTTTCTATTTTATCATCTTTCAATTTCTTTTTTTTTATTGACTTATTTACAATTTAAGACGCATAAGTTCTCGAATTAAGTAAATCACTTAAAATTTCATTTGAAATCTCAGTTCGCAGATAATGAAATTATTCATGGATAATGCTATAAAGTTAAATTATCTATACATTAGTACTCGTGTTCCTTAATTGTACGATCGTTATCATATTGCAACACCCTCTGGTTAAAAATGAGAGGGTCCAAATCGTTCAAGATGAAATGCAAAAATGTAAATCCCAATTATCTGGTGTTGCTTATCCACTGAATTCTTATTTGTTATGAGTGTTGTCAACTCAGCTTAATAATGGACAATTATGTTTTTAGTATAAAGAAAGGGAAGAAAAAAGGAAATGCTACACAAAAAATAATATAAAAAGAAAGAAAGATTAGGGGAAAAACAGAGAGAGGGAATAAGCGTGCGGAAGCGATAACGTTAATCTGTTTCCATCGAACATAATGTAAAGATAAAAAGAAGGAAAGAAAGAAAAACAAGAATGATAAAAAGTTAAATCAAGATTACACTTTTTACATATTAAACTTTTTTACAATAGCTCTTAAGTAATCATGTCAGTCGTTGTAATAACTAAATTATCATACTCTGGTATATCCACAGGTCCTGCTAGTTGATAGTGGGTTTCATTTTCACAACAGACTTTACTAAACATTTGTAAGAATGACTCAACTAATAGTAATAGAGCTGATTACAAATCAACATTGATTCTCTGATTTTAATCACGGTTGCCAACCTGAAAAAAAAAAAAAAGAAAAAAAAAAAGAAACCCAGTCCCATTACTGTCTGGACCAACCTCATGAGATTTTAGCCCCCTCCCCCGAATTTCTCGGGCATAAATCAAACAAAAGAATTCAGTAATTTTGTAATAAGTCCTTTAAAGGATTTTTTTAAGTATTAGTTTTACAGAGTCTGGTTTAAATACGGAAGGTAAGAGACGTCAAAACTTTCTCGTTGCGGACCTTTTGACTGATAATCATAAGGACAAAACGAAACCAACAATAACTAATCAAAGAACCGGGACATGAATCAGACAGCCTACAGTAGAAATGAACATTACGATAGCAGACATGAATAAAAATGAATGCCTTTTTTCTATTTGTCGCCGGGCCAGACACGCTGAACCAAGTCACATTTTAATCAATAGCCATTTCAGCCAGCCATTATTAACGAATATCTTATTTTTAACATTATTATTATTATTATTTATTATTATTATTATCCATGATTTTTTGCCTGTTTCCCCCTAATATAATTGTCATGCAATTGGTAGTAGAGGGAAAATATTTCTATTTTTGTTTCCGGGACACGTGACCGGAACTCATTTCTTACAGCCCAGAGGAACAGTTGAAAAACCTATTATGGTCAATATTTCTTTTTATATTGTCTGCTATGACCAAAACAAAAGTTATGGTGATTATTTACAGAACAAAATACTTTTTTTTTCTGTGGCTCCTAATGAATACAATATTCACTGTAGTTTTTTTTCTTCAATGTTTGATGTTGGAAATAAAGTGTAAGAGAACCACTGATATCGACATGGGTCATTGGAGTCAACTAAAAATATTCCCCTCACGGAAGTCCAACATTAGTGTTGCTTGCATTGATGCACATGAAATGAAACCACTCTGCAACCAGACTCACTGTCTATCGAATTGAAAATGGATTGTCGGAATAATACGACGCCAGAAAGTGGTCATTGGTCTTAGTGCAATACATGATCTTACTCAAGTGTCAGCACAATTGGCCTCACGTTAAACTGACCATTTGTCACCTGGTATATCCACCGGTGCGCCACGTGTTGTAATGGTTAGCGAGCTAGGCTAATAGATATAAGTTATATCTAAGACTAATACAGGATGTTACGATTAGGGGAAACAATTTTATGTGTCAATACTTAAGTATTTCGGTATATTGTACCATCTTCAGGACTCTGTTAAGTAATGTTTATGTGAGGGACAAAATGAAAGATGTTAAGTGTATATTGAATGTGTGAATATGATGTCATTAACCGTTAATTTTTATGTGCACGTTTGTTTACGAAAGCCAATGACGTGATCATTGCATGTGCAAAAATGGAATGTGAAGATCATAAGATGACGCATGCATGAACGTGAATTGGCGGAGAACAAAAAGTTAACAAAGATATGACGTATTTCATATGGAATATTAATGTTAGAAAAGTAAGAAGATTAAAACAATATATAAATACATATAATCCATATATACGCATATCCACATATAATCATACATAGACATTATATATATTATATATAATATATATATATATATATATACATACTAAGACTAATAGTAAAACATTATGACTTTACTAAAAATATAGTGAGGTCACTAAAAGTATATATTGACGTAACTAAAATTTGTTTTTTGTGACTTCATAAAACTGTGATGTCACTGACACACACACACACACACACATATATATATAGTGACTTCACTTAGAATATATAGACGCCAGTAAAATATAGTGACGTCACTAAAAATCTCGTCACATGACTAAAAATATATTAAGTTTACAAAAATACTGACATTACTAAAATATTGTGATGTTTCAAAAATTATAGTGCGTCACTAACAATATAGTGACGTCACTACAAAAAAAAAACCTTGTGACGACTATTTTTTGCTGAGAGTAATCAATGAGCAATTAATTATTTCCCGATCCTATATATAAATGTAAGTAAAAACGTGTATATATTTATGTCTCTCCATATATATCTGCATCTTATAGTTCAGACCTCTCTGACCAACTTAATTTGGCATTCAAATACTTTTTCTTTAATGTCGGTTGCTTGGCCTATGTGCACCGATAGATAATAAAATAGTAAATGTTTTTTTTTAATAAAAAGTACATTTACTAAGCGTTAATGATAGTGATCTTCAGATGATCATGAAAATGTAAATAATAAGATAATTCACTCACACCAGAACATAGAATATTTTAGTAGTTATTCTTAATAAACCTAATTTATACATTATAAAGTTATGCACAATAACAGCAAACATGTCTGGCGGTAAGTAGCATAAAATGAACTTATTTTTGTGGTGGCATTTAGAAACATTTTTTTTTATTTAATAGTTTATTCTGTTCAGGAAAACCAGCTTTGAATAACTTATCTTCTAAGCAAAGCAAGCGTGTTTCATACAGG
>CM042144.1:109934362-109939362 GCA_023376005.1 Doryteuthis pealeii
CCATAAAATCCAACCAACCAAGAAACAGCTATGAAATATGTTTCTTTTCTTTTTATTTTTGGACAACACTGATTAACATATTTGAACTCCCGCCCAAAAAGAAATGTTGAAAAGCCGTCGGTCAAGTAAATGCAAATAGTTGGAAGTCAGTGGAGGTTTTTATTGTTTTAAGCAGATTTTCCTCATTCCGTGAGGTGTGTCCGCAAGTCCTCTAACCTTTTCGTGTCAAAGGTTTTGTAGATTTGACACAATCAACGAAAAAAAACACAGGAAGAAGCCATAACTTGTGCTCAATCTGCTTGTATGTCTTGTTGCCGTGCAATAATCTCAAAGAAAACCCAAGCAGAATTTAAATCAACAAAACGTGTTTTTCATATCTTATTATAATCGCAAAACCTACGAAAAATCCTTCGTGTTCACAAGGTGAATTACCTGTCTATGTTTGGTAAAAGTTGGCCTCGTACCAGACGCAAATACTTAGCTGAAAAATGAAAAGATACAAGACAAATGTTTTAGAAATGGTTGAAGGTGTTTTTTTTGCAACTAGATTCGCAGTTGTTATTTTGCAACTTTTGTAATAGAGCACCCGCCTAGGAATGATAAGGTTCCAGGTTCGATACCGGTCTCCGCCAACTCAGCGCATGAATAGCACAGCTTGAGTAATCTGATTTGTGCAGTAAAGTGGGAGTAGCGCTAGCGAAAAGGGGATAGACCCCCTCGCTGTCGAGCTGATATTGACATTAGTCTACTCTGCTGAATTTATTTACTTTTTACTTAATGCTTAAAAACGGTGAATCTTAATAATTGAGTGAATGATACTTATGAGATTTATCGATTTAAGTATTTTTGTTTTTTGTCCGGATTGTCAATACTCAGTAAAGCAATAATCCTAAATATTCATCTTGAATTTGTATATGGAGATAAAAATTGGATTTTTGACATCATGAAAACAACTTCTTCAGAAATCAGTTTTACTTTAGACAAATTAATGAATGTTTTACGCTAGATTTATTTGAAAACGATTTTTTGAGGAATCCGCTTGAATAAATAAAGAAATGAAAGCTACATTGCCCTTATATCAATGTCGCTGTTAACAGAAGTCGTGAAAAATTTTTTTTAGGTTTGGTCTGTTGGATTTTACGGCATGTCAACCCTTGTTGGGTTATTTTATCACGAAGAGTTTTTGTTCTATTCATACTTGATATGTATTCAAATATTTTTAAACACATTTTTTAAAACTCATTCTTTAATATCTAGCCTATAGATGGGACCCTAACAGGTACTACCGCTCCGAGTCAGAGTGGACCTGGGAGTAATAAAGATGAAGGAGTACACTCTCTCCAGCGCTCCAAAATTGGAACTTCACATTTAGATACAGTTTAAATACTGTTTAGAATTTATTCATATAATGATATGATATAAAACTCGTGTTCCTTAATTGTACGACCGTTATTATCTTGCAACACCCAAATTATCCAAGATGAAATGCAAAAATGTAAATCCTGATTATCTAATGTTGCGTATCTGCCGAATTCTTATTTCTTATGAGCGTGGCCACCTCAGCTAAATAACGGGGCATTCCGTTTTTATTAGAAAGAAAAGAAAAGGACATGCGATACAGAAAAAATATAAGAAAGAGAATTGGGAAAAAGAGTGAGAGGATTCAGTACGTGGAAACGATAAGGCTAACATGTTTCAACCGAACATAATGAAAAGATGAAAAAGAAAAAAAAAATCAGAGAGAGAGAGAGAGAGAGAGAGAGAGAGAGAGAGAGAGAGAGAGAGAGAGAGAGAGAGAGAGAGAGAGAGTTAAATGAAGATTATTATACTTTTTACATATTGAACAAAATGCAATAGCTTTTAAGTAAACATATTAAACGTAATAATTAAATTATCATACTGTGGTATATCTATAGGCCGTGCTAGTAATATAATAAAGTTCTCTGATGGTGAAAGTTAAAGTTGAATTGGTGGTGAAACAGCTGAAGTTGACGTGACTAAATTAACGACGCTAACCCAGTTATTCATTTATGTAAGTAAATTCAAAAGTTCACCACAATCTTCCTACAAACACGGACACATTGTCAGTGAAAATATTAAACATCTATTTTTTTTTAAAACAATCTCTAGCGTTTTCAATACACTTTATGCAGTAAAGAATATTCATCATACAGCTCGACTATTATACAATGAACATCTCAGAACAATCTTTCTCTAATAACAATAGTAAAAGGTCAGTGATTTGTTGATACATCTCTATATAATTAGATATTTGTCATTATGCCCGTACACGCATACGTACACACACACACACACACATTATATATATTTAAGAAATGGATATAAAGTAACCTACTCGAGTTTCATCATCTGAATCGTCAGGGTTACATCCGCTGAATTAATCGAGTTTTCGATTAATATCAGTTGATACTACGTATGTCTGTAACGATAAGATCCATTCCAACAGACATACGTAGTATCAACTTATATTAATCGAAAACTCGATTAATTCAGCGGATGTAACCCTGACGATTCAGATGATGAAACTCGAGTAGGTTACTTTATATCCATTTCTTAAATAAATTTTGCTCTACATTGTATTGAGCACTTTGTATTTGTTTTTTCACGGTCTTAAACCCTGGATTCTGTGCGCTCCCAACGATCGTACCCGTACCCATCGGTAAGCCACTAAAGCTCTACTATCTCTAATTTACCGTAAAACATTGCATTTAATCTCATTTTGTTGAATGTTGGTTCGACAGATTCTTTTTTCTCTGACAGAATCATCGAGTCAGACGTTAAGAATTACGTGCAAATTTTATTTCTTTCTTTTTACTTCGATTACAATTTACACTTCAAAGATGTTTGCAGGAAAATAATTCCATGACCAAGAAGAGAGAAAATTATATTAAAACATCAAAATGTTTTCATCAGTATTAACACCAATTTTCTTTTAGAGGGATAATTTCCATCTTGGATGTGTTCAAATGACACTTTGCTCTTGGCGTTATCTAGATCACAAAGTTCCAACTTAATTGCCGCTTTGTTGTAAGACGCTTCAGGTCGCTTATGTCTTATCAAATGAGTTATATCTTTTATTTTATTGAAACTTTATTCATTTTCTAGTTCACTAGTTTCTTTTCTTTTTCCTCCCTTTCTCGTGTGTCTGTCTATCAAACTCTCATTTATCAATCGAAATTATTCTCTTTAGCTTCTTTACTTTCATCCATCCATCAATCTCATTTTTTCTCTTCCTCTTTGCTTTTATACTTTCACACTTTTCTCTTCCTTTTCACTCAATTTCTCCCCATCATATCCTCCTTCTTCATCAAACCCGCATACTCTCCTTCTTCATATTCCCCTTTTTCTTTTCCTCATACACCCCTTCTTCATACTCTCCTTCAAACCTTTTCTTCTTCATCTCCTTACTCTCCCTCATAGTCCCTCCATTTTCTCACTCTTCTTCATACTCTTCACCCTCCTCCTTCTTCATACTCTACTCACCCTCCTCCTTCTTCATACTCTCATCATACTCTCCCCAACTCTCTCTTCTTCATACTCTCCCCAACTCTCATTCTTCTTCATACTCTCCCCAACTCTCATTCTTCTTCATACTCTCCCCAACTCTCATTCTTCTTCATACTCTCCCCAACTCTCATCTTCTTCATACTCTCCCCAACTCTCATTCTTCTTCATACTCTCCCAACTCTCATTCTTCTTCATACTCTCCCAACTCTCATTCTTCTTCATACTCTCCCAACTCTCCTTCTTCTTCATACTCTACCTTCTTCATACTCTACTTACTCTCCTTCTTCAAAATAATCCTTTTTGTTTTGTTTATTTTCTTGTTTCGTTTCTTCTTTTTCATTGAATTTAAACCAACGATTCAAATAACACATTTAACAAATCAAAAAAATCAAAGAACTAAAATAAACAGTCAACAAATATTTTATCAAATTGAATATACATAATGTTCAAGAAAATTTTAAATATAATTTTCTAATCTAATAACATAACCAATTCTCGTTCAAATGATCTCATATTTTAGCAGCGTGTGTAGAAATAATAAGCTTTTTATATTCAATCTTTTAAATATATATTTATTCTCAGGTACAGAAATATTATTCACAAGAAGAAAAATTTATTTAAACATTAAAATGGAATTGTGAAATGATTCTGCACATGCAGTAAAAATTTGAGATAATTTGAATGAGAATCGGTCAAGTTATTAAATTACAAAATTATCTAAATGCTTCTAACTTTCTTCTGTATTACAAAATTAAAGAAACAAAAAGGAAATACTTGTCTTAACCTGAAAACGTTTAAGTTTTCGTTAGAAATCCTTATGTGTTGTTTACGTAATATAATATTGTATTAATGTGTTATTCAATATATTTCCCTATTTACCATTAATGAACGTCAACAGGAGATGATTCTTAAGGCGTAATGAGAGAAAAAGAAAACGGCCTCATGTGCTTTCTTTACAGATCTGAATGCACCATTTTAATACTTGTAATATTATGAACGTGTTTATGCACTTACATTAGATAGATAATGACACATTTACGTTGTCAGTCTTTAAATCTCAATATATCGTTGAAGATTAGGTAGAAAGTTTAATGTGCTCCCATAAAAAGCTCAATGTTAATGGCTAGAGGCGAAAAAATAAAGGTGTTAACTAGCCAGCCAGTTATTCTCCCAATTTGCCTTCTGCAAGTAACCGAGAAATGATATATACACACACAGTATATATATATATATATATATATATATATATATATATATATATATATATATATATTCATTTTGTTTTTATTTTCCTATTAAATTACACTCAGTTGTGTACAGAAAGATCTTCATAAATGGTGGAAGCTACCCGGAATATTGGTAAAAAAATAAATCAGACGAAGGGCAAAACAATTGTTATTTATTAGAACTGTTTTTTTCTTTTTATATTTCCTATGCTTCCAATATCACCGAAAATGTTCACAAGGGCAATA
>CM042144.1:109949362-110019362 GCA_023376005.1 Doryteuthis pealeii
CATACGGCTTTCATGTTCTATAGTCACCCGATTCATGAAAGGACATTCAGCTTTCCGGGATATTGTTGAAGCAAAAATGTTTCAATTAATTATTAAAAATTTTATATTGTCAATTTTGGATTTCTACATATTTTGATGTATTTAGTCTTGTAAATTGGCAAAAACATGTAAGTCGATACACTATAAATGCAGAAACGTGGAATTTTACCAAAGAGATATCATCTATATAATGATACACGTGTTATCATCTTGGAACAGGCTGTTTAAAAATGAGACCGTCCAAATCGTTCAAAATGAAATGCAAAAACAAATCCTGATTATCTAATATTCTTTATTCGCCAAATTCTGATTTCTTATGCGTGTTGTCATTTCAACTAAGCAATGGACTATTCCGTTTTTATTATAAAGAAAGAAAGGGAAGAAAAAGGTCATGCAACACAGAAAAAATCTAATAAGAAAGAAAGAGCAGGAGAAATAGAGAGTGAGGGGGTTAGTGTGCGGAAGCGATAATGCTAATTTGTTTCAATCGATCATAATGAAAAGAGGAAAAGGAGGAAAGAAAGAAAAAAAGTGTGCGAGTTAAATCAATATAATCATATTTTTTACATACAAAATTATTTTACAAAAGTTCTTAAGTAAACAAATCAAAGGTTGTAATAATTAAGTTATCATACTGTGGTATATCCACAGCTCCTACTAGTCTACTATATTATTCTGTTAGTATTTTTTTGTGATTTTCTACCGCACATCACGTGATGGAAGTTTGAGCCTGATCTCTCTCTTATGTTGCTTACTGTCTTTAGTGTGTGAATATGACCGCTTCACGTACAGTATGCACCGAGGAAGTGATTCGATTTCTCTGGAAGCTGAAATTCATCGGAGGCTTTTAGCACAAGACGACGACGACAGGGCACTTCCATTCTGTTGCATTCTCAGATTTTCTGGATTGGAATCAGTTACGCATTCTGACCGAACTCATTACTATTGAACTGGAATGGATTTATGAATGTGTACGGTGAACGGTGATAAATAGAGTAGAAATAAAAGGTAGGAAGTGGAATAAATAGGGTATATATAATATAAGTAGGGTATAAAGGAAAAAAGGTAAGATGTAAGAAACTTAGAAATCACCCCCCCCCAAAAAAAAAAACAAGTGAAGGGAGTAAATATATATATAATATATATATATATATATATCTTATTAAATGGAGATTGGTGTTTTTCTGTCTGTAACCGAAACTATATTCCTACTCAAGTCACAATTCCCTTAGTTATTTATATCACATTCTCCATGATTTTATTTTTATCTAAATCTCAATTATTAATAAAATTGTCTTACATTATTAATACTGTTAACTATGTCTACGTACTGATAACATGCAATTATATTATATACAACAAAAAGTGTTTACAGTGTGAACGGGAAGGCTAATTTGCATATTGATATTAAAAAATTGAATTTAATAAATATGTGCTTAGTATTATTGATTTCTAACTGTTTGGTCTTATTTTAATGAATATAAGCAAACATCTCTTCAATGAATCTTAAATGAAATCCACTAACAAGATAAAATAACTGTCATTTTATTCTTTACTTCCTCTTATAACTAAATACTTAAATTAGAAAAAATAACAATGAAAGACGAGAGTGATGGAAGAGAAAGTTTCAGTTGTTCCATTTTTTATTATACTCCCTCTGTTTCACATCTTTTATTATACTCCCTCTGGTTCAAATCTTTTTATCTGTATTCTTATTTAGTTTCATTAGCCTTTCTAATTTAATACAATATTTTATTACATTAAAACTTAAATACTTGCACCCGGAGGGTGCATATATTTGCTAGTATATAATTTAATATACCAAGCGTGTTGGTAGATCCTTGCGGAGAGAAAAAAACCCAGTAGAAAGTTTGATTGTAAAAATATACTACCAAACATCAACCAGGAAGAAAAAAATTTTTGAAAAAAAGAAAGGACCAAGATATTCGTACCAACAAAAAATAATCTATTGGTACAGTATTTGGCAAAAAGAAAAAACAATTTATATGCATATATATGTATATAAGATATATATTCATATAACCGCTAGGAGAAAGCTAATAAGTAAAAAGCGCTCGATACCTAAGTAGAGCCAAATAACAAAGATAATCTAATGAGTCAGACGAACCTACTATTAGTTTCGCATAAAGCTCTTCAGGGCTAAAATCTGACTGAAGAAGAAAGAAGGAGCAAAACAAATAAATAGTACTAACCACAGTAGTCATTTAAATTGGCAAAACCAGATTGACCAATAAAAACACAGAACACTATAAGTTTATTGTTTAATAAATATTTAATTTCTATATTAACGAATTTAAAAAAAAATTTTTTTTAAAATTTATATTTTATTTAGAATTAAGCAGAATTGAAACCATCAAATTAGTGTAAGCACCCCATCGCCATTCTCATCCCCCCAACTAAATGGAACCCAGCACGCCGACGATTGTCCATATCTTTGCCCGTAGTTAAACGTTCCATCGATACGACTAAATCTAGGGAGACGGGGTTTATTCAGTAAACCTCGACATCCCGAAACCCATCATGGGAGAAGCAGCAAATGAATTAGGGGATTGGGCATGACTCTCATTGCTGGTACATAAGCCAATATACCATTCCCCTGTTGCTACCAAACCCATGAGACAAGGGGGTTATTTTCCACTGCTGCCACTACCCCCATTATATGGCGAGCAATCAGAAAGGCACACGTTTAAAACGGTCGGGATGCATCCCTTTATTCGAGTGGGGTTTTTCTTATACCCAAGGAAGCAACACCACGTATGCTTAAACAAGCAAATTACGAACAATGTCGGCAAGGTTAGGGGAATGAAAACAACGAAAGAGCGCTCACCCACACCAAATCCATAAAAGTTAACAACTACGGAGAAGCCATGTTTTTATGCATACAACTGTTTAGAACTTCTAATCTTTGGTTTAAAATTTCTCTATTATTAGGGAAATTGCGAGTTTCAATTCTGCTTAATTCTAATAAAATATAAATTAAAAAAAAAAAAAAAAAAATATTATTGTATAACCAGTTTCGCTACTACTGGTTTCACGTTTGTAATAATGGCATGTTAATCTAATTATTTTTTCACCTTGAATAAATCTGGGAAGATATTTTCACCAAAGGACAGAGAATTAAATTTCTCCAAATTTCTTTGTATTCTTGAAGATCGTTTTCTGTCAACGGAATAGTTCCGCTTCTTATTTCTTTTCTCTTTCTGGAAAAATCCATTCTATTATTGTATCCAAATTTACACCTTCTCTTTCACTCTCATTTCCCGCCTCTTACTCCCTCTCTCTGTCTGTCTATGTGTGTCTCTCTCTCTGTCGTCGTATTCAGCTATCACCTCTGCTGCATTCCCTGTCCCTATATTCCTGGTTATTCTATTATCATTACTCTTTTCGCTTCTTAACGCTTCATTGAAAGTGACAAAAGGGATCGAATTTAACTCTTGATCTGAAAAAGAAGACACCATTTTGGTCTTCATTTCAAGTATCAGACATCTCGCAATTCCCAGGGGCAAAAAATGAAAGGGCATTGTGGTGGAAACACTCGATAACCTTGGCCTTTGTTGATCACCACCGACCCTAGCAGACTTCTTGGGTTATTTTATACCACAGACATTTTATTCCTTATTGTTGGGTATTCATTTTTTTAACTATTCTTTTATTTATTTAACCCATACATGGGGCTCATAGGTCAGGGTGGAACTGGAAGTAATGCCAATGAAGGGGTACTCCACACTCCCCAGAGCTTCAGAATTGAAACCTCACCACAGGATACTAAGACCCTCTACCACAGCCTTCTACCACATATATGATAAAAAGATTTGGGGGTCTGCCATAAAGGCAATAGGATCAGGACAATCATATAGGTGCTAGGGATTTGACGTGCCAGCCGATTGATCGGAGGTGATCTCTCCGACCGCCCATCTAGCCTAAGTAAGATCCAAAGTGGAATGTTGCTTGTCATCGACTGCCCAGCCACCGAAATCCACCAGACAAGGGAATAACGTCACATATACTATAGTATAGTAAGAAATGTGTTCGATAATTTATTTCTTCAAAATTAATTTATTTCTTCATTTTATTTTTTTTTAATTGGAAGTGCGTTTAATTAAGATCGAAATAGAATTTCGTCTCGTTGCTAAATTAACAAAATCTAAAAAATGAGATTTGGAAAAAAATAAAAAAGAATACAAAAAATCTAGATAAAATGATAAGTAAAAAACTTAAAAATGTATTTCTACAAAGTTTTGTGTTCCTAAAATAAAAACAAAACTTTCCAAATCGAACTTTCTTTTTAATTTTAATGCTTTTTTATCTTACGATTCAAGGTGGATGTTTTTTTTAAGAACAAGTGCCACTTTTCAAACTATTTTTTACCGATTTTGATTTTCTTATAAAAGATTTAAATATTTTATCTTTGATTTGATTTCGAAAGATTGAAAATAAAAGATGATTGTGATAGTTTATGTAAGATTTGAAAATTTGGAGCATCAAAAAAGTAACTATAACTAGAAAAACGGTGGGAATAGAAGATTTTATTTAAGTAATCAGTCGCTAAACGTCCGAATATAAGGACATACTTAGTGGAGGCTTCCACGGTGGTTTAAGAATCCTAAGTTTAAGTTTAATAATATGTGATCACAAAAACTATATGCCTTGAGTTTGTTCCTAAAAACTATGAGAACCTTGGCATATCTTAAAACACCTGAACAATAATTTAGCAGAAACCCGGAATCAAAAGACCAAGTAATGAAGATAGCTACAGACTAAAAGAAAGAAAGTACAGACCGTAAGAAAACTAAGAGCTACACAAGAAACAAATGAAGCCATAAAGACAGATACTCCGAAATATAGGCAAAAGAGAATATTAAATATGAGGGCACAACCACGGGTGTTCCTTATGTTGCATAGTCTTCTTTGCTGGCACTAAATCGTATATGTTATCTACTGGCATCTTCAAACTCACGCTGAATCGTTTACGTTGCTGGTATACAGCGGAGATCGTTTCTAACACCTAGACGATGTATTTAGTGGTCGCTTAATGAAATCACAAGACATGCTCTATGTAGTAGGAGACTGACTTTATTTCCTCTTCTCGGCTGTACGTGGTGGGTGGCGAGCGTTGACGATGGGAACTACTACCGCTGGGATGGTGGAAGGTGGTGGCTGGTGGCGTCTCACCGCCCTTAGCCGTGGCGGTGCGCGACCGCGT
This sequence comes from Doryteuthis pealeii, assembly GCA_023376005.1. NCBI lineage: Eukaryota > Metazoa > Mollusca > Cephalopoda > Myopsida > Loliginidae > Doryteuthis > Doryteuthis pealeii. Next base: position 109,954,626 of record CM042144.1, read on the forward strand.
CGGTCCGCCGTCTCTCTCCCTGACTGACTGTCTTTTTGTATCTCTCAAACGCCTACGCGTTTCTCTGTTTAATTCAACCGGAAATTCCTATTTCCGTTTGTACAATATCCAACACTTATACCAGAATAGACAACCAGACCCGAATCCCCCTTTATATTATATATACCCAGCAGAAGGGATATATAACAATTGGTTATGAATAGTCTTAGTCTGCACTTGCACAATCCTGTGTCTCAACAAAAGACTGGCTTCATTTTTTTCTCAACTTTCACCGATTCCTTTACCGTTGACTGGTTTAATTTACTGCAAACCAACCCTTGATGGGTTATTTTATGCTGAATTCAGTTTAACAATTATGGTCTACAATTGGTGAAAAACCTATTCGTCTATCCCTGGATTAATTCACAATAAATACTAAAGAATCATCAACTTAACTGGACCACTGATTATATTGAATATAGTTTGAGTAGATTAATTACGTCGTTCGTCTTTTATTACAGTGGGTGTATTTAAAAGTATCAATAAAGTCAATCGACATTAGACAAAGCTGAACATTCAAATTTAGTCGGCATTTTTGTTTCGTGGTTTCCACTGCCGTTAAAATTTTTGTTCTTAATTATTACAATTGTGGTGAAGTCAAACATAGTTATCACCCCTGGATCAGTTCACTATAAATACTAAAGAACCTTCCCCTTAACTGGACCACAGTTAAGTTATATTGAACAAGTTAAAATAACTTTTAGATAAAAATTCAGTTAACTGTGTTTCCCGCCGATAAAGGTTAACTAGTTAAGCTAGTGAGTGAGTTTGGTTTTCAGTGACTGTTCCATATTTCTGACCTTGTGCCAAATTTGACTCAACTTAGCAAATGGCTGAGTAACAGGCTGTATATTTATTGATGCACAATCATATATATGTCTACATCTATTATTTATTGAGTAAGGTTAGATTTGCAGGTTGCATTATCGGCTGGGGAAAATGATCATTAACCAGTTTTACTCTAACTGGATATCCATTACTTCTGGCCTTGTGCCACACATAAGTTAATCTTGTTAATTGACTATTAAGATTATCTTAGTCTGGCACAAGGCTTTCAGCGTGAAACACTTAATAAGAATCAAACACTTAACAGTATTCTGGAGTCGTGGAAACTAAGTAAATATGTCTCTCTCATCTCTCTCTCCCTAATTTGAGAATTTGACCATAAATTATGAAAATGTAGCGAGATCGAACGACAAAACCCACAAACCTTTGATGAGCCAACAATGGTCTGTCGATCGAAGAGACAGCGAGTGGCATGTTGTATGTGTGGGCGGAAGGTGAAAGTGAAATGTGACGAGTTCGAGGCGGGCACGAGACGAGTTGTGAAGGAGGTGAAAGCGTGAGTGTCCTTGAGGCCGCGATTTGTAATTTGCAAGTCTCGTGGCTGGCGAGACGAGAGTTGTGACGTGTCTCGGCCCAACCTAGTATAAAAGGAGACGGTTGGACAGTGGTGAAGAGTGAACACCACGGACTTAGTTTGTCAGAATTCTTCTCGAGGTTGCGAAGCGTAAATTTGACGTGTTTCTTGTAGAATACAGAGGTGAAGCTTGGACGTTGGCAGTAGAGCTTATTTAGGCCAAGTGTTACGTTGTCTTTGGCAGAATCAGAAAACGACTTAATCTAGTGACTATATAGTTTCTACTATTTCTACCGGAATACTAGAAAGTGAGGGCGTGATGCTTAAGGATAGAACCCAGGTGGATGAGCAGTTCATGACATGCAATACTCCACTTTGGCCCTATCTTGGGCTAGACGGGAGGTCGGAGAGGCCCCCCTCCGATCAATTGGCTGGCCACGTCAAGCCCTAGCACCTATATGATTTTCCCAACCCTATTGCCCTTATGGCAAGCCCCAACCCCTTTTTATCATATGGGTGCTAGAAGGCGTTAGCTGCGAGTCTACATGTCCTGGGAATGACGTTAAACTCTATCTGATGGTGAGGTTCCAGTTTTGGAGGTTTGGGAATGTGGAGCACCCCTTCATCACCATTGCTCCCTGGTCCACTCTGACCCGGAGTGGTAGTACCTGTTAGAGTCCCATCTATGGGTTAAATAAAAAAATTGTATTATCCATTTAAGAATTGATTTATTTCAAAACTTTATCGGCATTAAATGACCCACTGAGGTTGATATGCCGTAAAACAAAACAAAAACAACCAAACTAGAAAGTGAGGGTCAGCTGTTGGCCATGGGTGGCGACCCGTAATGATTAAACACTCCATTTTGACTCTTAAACTAGACAAGCGGCCAGAGAAGCTTCACCCGCTCAACCAGCTGGTTACCTCAAGCCCTAACACCTATTTTATTTTCTCAACCCAATTGCCCTTATGGAAACTCCACACCCATTTTTATGATATATGTGCTAGAAGGCGGTGGCTGAGAGTCTTAGTGTCCTGGGTATGACATTAAACTGCATGTAGTGGTGAAGTTCAAGCTCTAGAGCTCTGAGGAATGTGGAGTACCCTTTACTCCCAGGTCCACTCTAACCCGGAGTAGTAATACTTGTTAGGGTCCCATCTATGGGTTAAATAGAAATAATAATTTTAAAATTAAAATTGATTTTGGAGAAAATGTTTAATATCCATCAAGAATGAATAAACCAAAACCTCTTCGTCATAAAATGACCGAAACAAGAGTTGACATACTGTAGAATCAAAACAATCTAAGGTAGAAAATGACAATGAAAATATTATTTACTCTTAACAAAGTGTAGTATCAAAGATTTCTACTATATACGACGGTCAATAAATAAATAAAGGAATTGTTTAGAAATAAGCAAGATATCTTTTTTAAATATTGTCCCATAAATATAAACTAGCAATGTTTGGAATTGGTTTAAAGTAAAAATAATTTTAATCTGGCAAATATATTTGTTTTGAGGCTATTCAAAATGACGGTAAATCAAATCGAAGACTTTAGGTTTCAACAGGGATCTGTCATCAAAATTTTTGGTGGCTAAAATGTGCAAACCATGTGAAATTTACAGAAAAATGTGTGATGTGTTCAGAGAATCATATTTCATTAAAGAACAGTTTACAAACATGGGTTTGCCACTACACATCTGAGTCAAAATGTCATTCCATGGATTGTGAACTGATTCTCCGCTAAAGTGGACAGTAAAGAAGGTCACGCTGGCTCTTCTAAGAATTGAAAGGAACCATCGAGTATTGATTTCCTTGAAAAATGTGCAACTGTAAACAGTTCTTTCTATTGCCAATTCCTTATGCAAAATTCACCTCATTCATTGAATGGCCCTCGTATATTCGGTTCGAGCAGGCAACTCAAAGTTCTCAAAATATAGGCTAATGCTCAAAATTCATAAATCTGCTGGTTATAAGTATTTGAAAAAGGACGAAATAATTTTTTTTCTCCTAAAATTGCATAAACCATTACAGATTTTGGGGGTAAAAGTTTCCAAATGAACTAACAAGTTTGGCAACTCTACAAAATGTCAGTTTGGTTTATCAATTTTCTTGATCGATTCAGAACAAAATTTTGGAACGAAAGAAAAAAGAAACATTATCTTTTTTTTTTGGCATTTAATATTTCTCTTTTACAAAGAAAATATTTTTTTAATAGGAATTTAACATTCAAAGGGACAAAAATTAACTAAATATGTTTCTTGTTATGTTGGTTGCAATAAACTTTCCTTAAAGTTTCGATTTTTAACTCGCAAAAGAAGCAATTAGAAATAAATTATCAGTTTGTTAAAATAATTATCAATAATATTGATTGTAATTATTTGTGTTTTTATCCACTGTGTTCCTCAACACTTACTCACCTTCTGTCGGATCTTTTCTAATCTGCTATTTCCACTACTATATATATATATATATATATATATATATATATATACCAAACTTGTTGGTAGATCCTCGCGGTGAGAAAAAAACCAGCAAATAGTTTGATTGTAAAAATATACTACCAAACATTGTCCGGGGAGAAAAAAATTTTCGGAAAAAAGAAAAGACCAAGATAATCGTACCAACAAAAAATAATCTATTGGTACAATATTTTGGCCAAAAGAAAAAAACAATTTATATGTATATATATATAAAAAATATATATTCATACAAAACCGCCAAAAAACTAAAGCTAATAAGTAAAGAGTGCTCAATACCTAAATAGAGCAAATAATAAAGATAAATCTAATGAGTCAGATAAACCTACTAAAAGTTTCGCTTAGTGCTATTCAGAGCTAAGATCTGACTCTTAGCCCTGAAGAACACTAAGCGAAACTTTTAGTAGGTTTATCTGACTCATTAGATATATATATATATATATATATATGAAACTATTTTTGGTGGTACAAAAATTTATATATAACTTTAAATAGAAGGGTCTGACCAAAGGACTTTCTTCATCACTTGTCAGGGTGAGAATCGATGAAACTGAGAAAACGGTAAAGCTAGTGCTATTCTTTATTTACTTTTCATTTCTTTACTATTTTTCCTTTTCCCTTTGACTAAATTGGGAAGGAATATAATGTTTGTTTTTCATAATTTTTTTATTTTCTACAAACTGTCGGATTTATTTTCCTATGTTATCCCATATATATATATATATATATATATATATATATATATATATATATATATTTATTTATTTATTTATTAACAGATAGTAGCTCCATTTCCCAATACCTAAAATTACATTCATGCCCCCACTCTAATTACCGAAATATTCTAACGGAAAATACACACATTCTGCACAAAGAAAAAAATAAACAAAAACTCCAAATACTAGAAGCTTTATACATAAAACAATACAAACCGTCCTTAAACAAAATTAATTTCCAATGCAGTACTCTCGTTTTAAAATGCCTATAAAACCTTTCCCACAAATTCTACTCCTTCCAGCCTCCATATCCATTAATATAGTTTGAAAAACTGGAACACATCACCCCTGAAGATGGCACTTCGAAGTGCCGAAAGTACTCGGGACATGAACTTTGGTGGACTAATCCACGAATTTCACCCAAATATTAAAAAGTTGGCCAGAAAACTTGAAAAAAAATCACAAATAAAATTGTTAAACAGGAGATGTGTCTTTTGTTTAATTCAACATGCATAAATCAAAGAATGCTACATACACACACACACGTACGCATAGAATCTTTTTCTATATGTTACTTTGTGCAATATGTAAAATTTACACTTGAGAGAGAGAGAGAGAGAGAGAGAGAGAGAGAGAGAGAGAGAGAGAGAGAGAGAGAGAGAGAGAGAGAGAGAGAGGGGGCAGTGGAAAGATAGCATCAGCAATAGAATTTCTGAAGCAAATAAACTGTCAGATGTTTTTGTCAGTTGAGTCTACTAAATTAGTCGAATTATTAGTTTGTCAATTGCGCATTTAGAGAAAAGTTGCTAGACCACCGAAAATTGTCCTTCAAATGTTTTCTTATAGTAAACTCAAAACGAAAGACCCTTTCTCCCCCCGCCCCCCGTGCCCAGCCATATTCACACTTGCAATGCTTCACGCCAACCTTTATCTCTAGACGATGTTCTGTCAACTCTTATCAGCTTTGCTACAATGACATTGGAAACACATAAGTATATTTACTTATAAACACATAAGTATATTTACTAGATATAAGTAAATAGAAAAATAAAAGCTACGTCGATTCATCGTTTATTCTGTGGGTTTGCTTGATCGACAGACGTAAACTAACAATTTTTCTCGCTCTGTTTGCGGCAAACACAACTCAGTTCTTTCTGTTTCTTTGGCGGGAGTTTCTTTTCAAATGAATATGGAAAAATCTTATATAGCTAAAAGTCTGTCTCATGTTCAGTTGGCTGTCTTGATTCACTTTTATGCATTCGTGTGTGATATATGTGTATAATTTTTGGGTAACATGATATTACAGGCTGACCCAGAAAAAACAGAACCCAAATTATTTATTTATTTTCCCATCAAACTAACCCTAAACCCCAACCCTAACCCCTAACCCTAACCCTCTCGAGTTGAGCAACATGATATTACAGGTTGACCCAGAAAAACAACCCAAATTATTTATTTATTATCCCATTAAACTAACCCTAAACCCCCTAACCCTATCCCCCCTAGTTGAATAACATGTAATTACAGGGTGACCCAGAAAAAACAGAACCCACACATTTTGTAATGAAACTTAATTTTAACTGGGGGGGGTTACTGTTAGGGTTTAGGGTTAGTTTAATGGGAAAATATATATACTTTGGGTTCTGTTTTTTCTGGGTCACCCTGTAATATGTTACTCAACTAGGAAATAACCATTTTTGTTTTTGTTTTACGGCATATCAACCTCGGTGGGTCGTTTAATGATGGGATCCTAAACAGGTACTACTACTCCACATCAGAGTGGACTTGGGAGAAATGATAATTAAGGGGTACTCCACATTCCCCAAACCTTCAGAACTAGAACCCCACCATCAGATAGAGTTTAACGTCATACCTCAGACATTAAGACCCCCAATCACCGCCTTTTAGCACATATATGATAAAAAGGGGTTGGGGCTTGTCAAAAGGGATTGAAGTGACCATCCGATTGATCGGAGGGGTCCTCTACCTTATATAAGGGCCAAAATGGAGTGTTACATATACTAGACTTCCATCCTTAAGAATAACGGATTGCCACACACGGCCAAAAGATGACCCTATTGCGGAGGGTAACCCTCTGCAGAGGTGCAGTCGGTGTATTCTAAAGCCTCAGGCGACAGGGCTGGATACATGTGTATAATAGTGAGAACTTTTATATTTAAATCCTGGATACACGGTTACTGGCCTTTTTAAACTGACAGTGAATTCAACCGTTCAATCACCACATTTTTTTCTTGTTGACAAACATTCATGTAAACTTTCAAGATTAATGAGTTCCAAATTTTGGTACTAATGCAGAATAGCGCGCAAGAGATACTATTATTAGATTACGTATAAAAAAACCATTACATTTCACATAGATACCCGAAACATTTGGGAAGATAACGGTCGTACAATTAAGGAACTGAACTCCTTAATCTTCCGATCGTTATCTTCCAACACCCTCTGGTTAAAAATGAGGCCGTCCAAAATGTCCAAGATGAAATTCAAAAATGTAAATCCTGATTATCTGGTGTTTTTTAAATTTCTTATTAGTGTCATTATCTCAGCTAAATAATGGACCATTCCGTTTTCATTATAAAGAAAGGGAAAAAGGACATGATACATAGAAACAAATCTAAAAAAATGAAATAAAGAAATAAAGCTAGAGAGGGTGCGAGCGGAAGCGATAACGCTAATCAGTTTCATTCAAACAATGAAAATATGAAAAGGAAAGAAAGAAAAATTTGGACAGTCTCGTTTTTAAACAGAGGGTGTTGCAAGATTCTAAAGGTCGTACAATTAAGGAACACGAGTGTTAATAAATATATTGTCAATATTTTAGTATACAGTTGGCTGTGTTGTGTCCATAATGGATTTATTAAAATTTTAAAAATTAATTTACTAAGTTAATGTGGCTTTTATCAACATTACATTTTAAAAATATAACTTTCATTTTACTTATGTTAATATCATTTAAATGTGACCTTTATCATCGATATTTTCTTTATTTCTTTATGAAAAATAAATTTGTCTTTTTCCGAGTCAAAAACCCAATGATAAATTATGATTTTTTCCCCTCACATAAACACGTGGTGGTCATATTTTGAGAAAAAAGATCCTCATTTACTTATGCAGTAAATATAACTTGATTTTAATTAAAATCACCATTACGGTGATGTACCTTTATTGAATTTTTGACACTTTTATCGCGAATAAAATAACTTTATTGAAAATACAATATTTTAATGGCTGTAAAAACTAAAAAAAAAAGAAAAAGAAAAAAAAAGATGGAAATTATAATTTCAAGTTGTCACTTGACTGCAGAAATCAATTTAATTCTTTTGATGTTTATGAATTTGTTGATTAATGTTTAATGCTATCAATACTCGCCGCTGAATTATGCACATTGACAAGGAAGGATATTATGTTGAAAATCAGATATTTCGTGTGTAAAATAAACAGGAACAGGATATACCACAGTATGATAAGTAAATATCAAATGGTGTAATAATTAGATTAAGAGCTATTGAAAAATAGTTGATGTAAAAATTATAATAAACTCTCACTCGTTTTTCTTTCATTCCTTTTTTTCATTATGTTCGATTGAAACAGATTAGCGTTATTGCTTCTGTGCGCTCACCCCTCTCTATCTTTTCTCTCTCTTTCTAATCCTAACTCAAGCGTTTGAAAGGTTTCGGATATTTCCGTGAAATGTAATGCTTTTTATACGTAATCTAATGATATCATCTCTTGCACGCTATTTTAAATTAGTACCGGTTAGGGTTAGTCTAATCCGGAAGTTTCCGTAATATAATGCTATTTATACGTAAAATACGATTCTAACAATATTATCTCTTGCGCGCTATTCTACATTTGTACCGGTTACGGTTAAGCTACTTCGGGAGTTTCCGTAATCTAATGCGATTTATGCGTAAGATGCAATTTTAATGATATTATCTCTTGCGTGCTATTCTGCATTTGTACCGAATTGTTGGCGATGATTGTATTCCTTAATTCAGCGCTATGTATTGTGAATGAATTCTAAGGCGTAAATTACTTACGGTAATAAATTTGTTGGCAATGAATAGTTGTTGATGAATTAACCGGATTAAGCTTGAGTAAATGAAACTCATGTTTCATGCTTGAATTGAGAACAACGTTGAGTTGGTCTCTTGTGAAATAAAATCCTAAATGTAAATGAATTGATATTTGCTTTTATACAACTATTTATTTATTAGAAGAAATGTCGATAAAATATTTGAATAGAATTTTCTTTGTGTGAAATTATTTGCAATGAAAAAGATCAAGTTCTTAAATGACACTTAAAAGCTTTTCATCCAACTTAATCAAATGTAATACTTTAATTTCGAATTAGATTTATATACCGGAAAAAATTCCAGTCTTTTAAGTGAAACAACACGGATGACAATAACGTGAAAGGTTTCTACATTCAGTTTATTAATGTTAATGTATCAATTTAACCATAAATCTTAAAATATTATATTAAAAATTATTCTGTTTTTTTTTTTTTTTTTTTTCTGAGTTGAAATTATTCCATTTAAATGATTTTGTAATCCTAGAAACGATTGAAATTCAATCGATTTTCAGAATTGGTAATTTGGGATTTGCAATAACAGCGTTATTTCTGGGCAAATTTATTCGCTAGTTCAATCGACTGGTAATGTTTGAATAGCAAAATGGCTGTCTCCATCGTCTTTTTTTTCTGCTCAATTTGACACTCACCAAACAAAATCCTAATGCGTTATTCACTAAAGACACGTGACATCTCTGGAGACAAATGGTAAAGCTGATTTTTGTTTGGCTATTTTATTTCATCTAAACATAAAGTAGTAGCGAATCAGTGTGCAGATAGTTTCTCATTGTTATTTTGGCGAGGTTCCAACTTTGGAGCTCTGGGGGTGGGTGGGGTGGAATCAACTATTCGTTGCTATCACTTCCAGGTCAACACTAACTAAGAGAGTATAAATATATTTCAATTTTTAGTTGGTGGAATGGAAAATTGCCAGTATTAGCCCGACAGCGAGGAAGTCTATCCCCTTTTCGCTAGTTCTAGACCAGAGAGATTGGTTTTGATGAAGTAGAGAGTCACGCCTACAGTCAGCTTCCCACTTTACCACACAGATCAGATTACTCAATATGTGCTACTCATACGCTGAGTTGGTGGGGTCCGGTATCGAACCAGGAATCTTATGATTCCCAGGTGGGTGCATCTCATCTACTAATAAAATAAATCTGATTGACAATTATTAGTATTATATAAGAATACTTGTAACCCTACAACAGTGTACAAATTATATGTATTTGAAGGGAATATGAAATAAAAAATAATCGAGAAAACAAATGACTTAAATAGGAATAGTTACTTAAAATCTGTTTATAAATTATTAGTATTAATAACAATTACTTTAAATAATTGCAGTTTAAAATGATTATTATCCTTAGTTATCAGAAAAATTATAATTGCTTAAAAAGACTTCGACATTAAATAACCTAAAATTGCGATAAACTAACGGAATTATTCTGATTTTATTAAGAGAAATAGATAAAAAGATTTTCTCAATTTAATGTTCCCACGCTTAATTGTGTATCAATAACGTTTATATCAAATTGGTTTCTTCATGAAACACTCACATTGACCGCTGATTCAATATTTCAAATTAAAAAAAATCGTTCAGTGATTTTTGGTTGACATTTAAGTTTTTTGTCATAATCAAGCTCAAATGAAACAGATCAAGTCTCAGCAAGTTGAATGACAAGTTTCTCGTAATCTATTGAAAAGTTTTAGTTTTCTAAATGAAGGAGAAAAAAAGGAAACGTAAAAAAATAAAAAGAAAGACATTATTCGCGATTGAGTCGTTAGGCGGGTAAATTTTAGAGTTGCCATAGAGTTTCGTTTAGATAGAACAACATAAAAAAAAACTTTCAATTGAAACTAAGTGAATTCATTAAAAGAAACTTTACATGTGTGACATTATTTTAACGATAAAAATTGATACGAATCAATGATTTTATTTTAAGACAGTGACTCATGACTTAGAGCATAAAATAACTCTCAGAAAGTCAAAGGTGATTGATAAGTTAAAAATTAATGAAAGAAATGGAAGACGCCATAGAAAAGCAGAATCTTTTTTCCTGAACTGATTTGCAATAAAAGTAAAGTTGGCAGAGTGGCATATTATCGGTAACTAGCGCTAGACCAGAGAGATTATTTTTGTGAAGGTGGAGCGCTACATCTACCTCCAACTTCGCACTACACCGCACAAATCAGATTACCCAATCTGTGTTAGTCATTCACAGAGTTGGTGGCGACCGGTACGGGACATGGAACCATGGGATTCTTAGTCCGTTGCTCTACCGACTGAGCTAAACCGGGGGGGGGGGATTTGCTACAACAGACTCTTAATGTATAATGTTCAATTTCTAAAGCTTTCGCAAAAAATTAGCAAGCTTTGATTTATATTGTAAGATATTTAAAAATTAAAACATACATAGAAATATAATTGAAATTCTACTTAAAAATTTCAAAAAATTGTAAATCTCAAAGGTAAACAAATCAATACACCAGGTTTTTTGCCCCCCCTTCTACCCAGGCAATGCTGAGTAGCCGCTTCTAGTATTGTATAAAGCATCCTTGTCCTGTAAAAAATAATTTACAGTTATATGGCTTTAAGTATTCCTATCTAATACTAATAGTTTACACACAATTATGATTTCAATTAATTATACCTTTCTAATAGTAATTATAATAATAGTGGCGGACCACAGAGTAAAAATGAAATGAAAAGCTAGACGAATACTTGGACCTTGCTAGAATTCAACACACTGTGGAACATGAGGGTAAAAGTGGCCCCAATCGTAGTTAGTACACTCGGAACGGTCCCCAATGTTTAATAAAAATACTGGAGAAACTGGAAATCAGAAGAATTGAGACAATCAAAGCTACAAAATTAAGATCAGCTAGAATACTCAGAATAGTCCTGGAGACCTGAGGAAACTCACTATCACTCATAATCTAGTGATAGACCCCCAGCTAACGCCGGCGTGGAAAACTCCTGCAGCGGGATATAATAATTATAATAATAATCATTTGTTTGCATACAGTAATATGGTTTCAAGTATTCTTATCCAATACTAATATTTTTAAAACATATTCATTTGACTCATATGGAACTCTAACAGGTACTCTTAGTCCATGTAACATTTGCTTAACAAGCAAATATTCTGCTGCTCCAGTCAGATTTGTTTAATTAAATTTGAATTAATATTTATTCATAGTTTAATCGTGCGTTATACCGTGGAACATTTAAGCTCCCCCATAGAAATCAATTTGAGATTAATTCAAAACTAATTGATTGGAGCAAGCATTGAAATTTAATTAGTCCCTGACTTGGGTTTCAGGTGTGCACTAATTTTAACGGCCTGCGGTGTAGAAAACCCTCCAGATTATTAATAAGGTAATTTCTTTTCAATTTTTTATTTAATTTTAATTATAATAATTATTATGTGGAAAACAAAAAATGATTCTTTATGAAAGATTTCTAATGGATTTTTTTAAATATCAAAATTATTTGCAAAGGAAAATATTGGTATGAAATCCCATAACTAGTCACATATCCGCACCTATAGTTGTCTACATAAACACATTCATAAATACATGATAGTTTTATTTTACTTTGTCTCGTATATACACTCAATCCATATTTACTTATATACCGTATTTGACGGCATATAAGACGCACCCCCATTTCAACAGGTCAGATTTAGAAAAAAACGTTTTCAGTGTATTTAAGCATATATTGTTGAAAACAGTCTAGCTATGCATTACACAAACAGAAACATAGCTGTATAAAAGCAATTTGGTAGGTAAAAGTACTGGGCGTAATCTGGATTAGGGAGCATCATAGAGAAGATTAGCCTAGACCAACTTCACCTACGATGTATAAGACGCAGGGCATTTTTTAGCCAACATTTTGGAAAAGAAGTGCGTCCTATATGCCGTCAAATACGGTAAATCATATGCATATAACATTAACATCTACACGTACGCTTGTACACACACACATTATATATATATATATATATATATATATATATATATATATATACACAAACACCGGCATATACATACACACATATACAGAAACACACACAATTCATAAATATATATATATATATATATATATATATATATATATATATACACACACACACACAATTCATAAATATATATATATATATAATTCATAAATATATATATATACACACACACAATTCATAAATATATATATATACACACACAATTCATAAATATATATATACACACACACAATTCATAATATATATATATATATATACACAATTCATAAATATATATATATACACACAATTCATAATATATATATATATATATATATATATATATATATATATATATATATACACACAATTCACATATATATGTGTGTGTGTAAGCGTGTGTGTATGCGTACTCTAGTGAGGTGGCATATCCATTTGTTGAGTGAAAATATTCTGATTAAATTATCTTCAATTGCTTTTTATATCCATATCATTCTGTGTAGAAGGCACCTGGCTACTAAATCTTTCATGTGAAACTTGAGAATGGTTCATTTCAAATTAGATATGGATGACCAGTGGCTGATATATTCATTTATATACTTGTTACACCCAATATTTATTACCATGACGGTTTATTAAGTTTCATATTAAGTCCAAATGGATTATAGCTTCTTAATTTGTTTATCCATTTATCTTCCAGCTTTTCAATTACTGATTTTATGTTGCTGCCTTCTTCAATTCTTCCTATGGTGGAGAAATTGATATCTCTGTTAAAACATGACCGTTTGAGAGGAAGTGTTGTTTTATAGGTATTAATCTGATCCATAGATTTGAATCTGTGTCTATAGATTTTTAGTCTAGGATAAAGTGATCATTTTTACTTTCCAGCATATTGTTTTGGCAACGTGTGCAATCCAGATGATAAGTTACAATTTTGGTTCTTAAATTTTATTGACTTGAGGTGTTCTTAATATTTACACTTACTTGTGGGATTCTTATTGACTACATTATTATTTAATATATTATTACATACATCTAACTTAAAACAACTCACTCCCAAATCGAATAAAATTGTATTTGACAGAAATACTTGATACCCTATAACTGAGAGAAAATGATTTGTATTAGACAGGAATACTTGATACTATATATATATATATATATATATATATATATATATATAATATATATATATAGTACCCCCTCGGCACGGGCAGGATTCAACAGAAATTCAATTTCTTACGCAGAGTTCAACAGGTTTTGAATCAGAGTTTTCCTTTTCCTGGACTGGTTACAAAACCAACATTAAAGAGCACAGTCTGTCATACTATTTACCCATAGTTGGAAGGAGGGTAGTTGGATGCATAGCTTCCAAGGGTTTTAGCGATATTGTGAAATGCAAACAGCCTGGTCCAGAATTTGAATTCAAGCCGACGAGTCAATTTCCTACGATTATAACCATTACACCTTCATACCGTGAGAAAATTATTTGTATGAAAGAATTTTACTTGAAGTATTTGTATATAAACTGTTATTATTATTATTATTATTATTATTATTATTATTATTATTATTATTATTATTATTACTATTATTATTATTATTATTATTATTATTATTATTATTACTATTACTATTACTATTACTATTACTATTATTATTATTATTATTATTATTATTACTATTACTATTACTATTACTATTATTATTATACTGCAGCGTAGCGGCATGAGGGACTACAAGTCTACTCCGGTATCCAGGACTCTTCTGAGTATTCTAGCTGATTTTAATGTTGTTGACATGGCGTTTACCATTATTCTTATTATTTCAAATTCCATGATTATTATAATTATCATCATCATAATTATAATACTATAATAATAATCATAATAAATATCTTTGAATTCCTTAAAGATGTTACCTGACATTAAGTTTAATGGCAGCTGAAGTCAGTTTTTAAGCGAGGTTTATCTAAAAGCAGACCCTAACAAAAAGTGTATTTTATATCTAAAATATATTTCTACTATCTATCTGTCGTCGGATTTCTACAGACGATGAAATGCTACCTAAAAACTGTAACAGATGTTCCCAGAAAAGTTAACAAATTGGATCAAGTTACTCAATGTCTGTCATGTCTCACATATCATTTCACACATCTTTCAAATTTAATTAACAAAAGATTTACTAATTTTCTATCAATTTTTGACGTAGCCATTTCACGCCCGGGCATCATAAGTAACACCTCATATAGAAGAATCAATTGTGTGTGTTTGTTGGAGAGCAGTTGTTAGCGTGATTATCTCGAAAGACATTAATAATCAGTTGAATTCTTACAGAGCAATTCGAGAAGTTGGGATCAAGCCAATGTCGTTTTTTTCTTCTTTCGCCTAACAAATATCTATTAACAGATTCTATATGTTTTTTTTATCTGGACGCCTTGGGTGGATAATAATGAACCTCTGGGTTTGTATTAGAGCCAATTTGATCACGTGCCATAACGTCATTATTCACAGAAAGTGTTTGGAAATGTCAGAGAGGAAATGAAAGAATAAAAAAAAAATAAAAAAAATGAATTTAAGAAGGTGTTAAACATTAAGGAACACAGCCAAAATCCATTATGAAGCAGAAATCAACAACGAAGCGAGTGATTGGTTGACTAAGGGCCAATAAACTGACAGCTTTGCATTTCGAAATAGTGTTCCATTATAATACGCCTTAAAAAACATATGTAAAAATCGACAAAGTCAAATAGACTTACTTTTCGCCTAAAAGTCATTAAACATAAATCCTTTTCTTAAGTCTCTTTCGCCTAGCACTTTAGAATACACCAACTGCACCTCTGTAGAAGGGGAAAATCCCCCCAAAAGGGCCACCGTGGATCGTGGAACCCTGGTGCCCGAGCAGTCCACTTTGATCACTAGACCTCCAATCAATCGGCTGGTCACGTCAAGCCTTAGCCCCTATACGATTGTCTCCAATCTATTGCCCTTATGGCCAGCCCCAACCCTTTTTATTATATATGTTCTTGAATACGGTGGGTGAGGGTCTTAATCTCCTGTGTATGACGTTAAACTCAATCTAATGGTGAAGTTCCAATTTGGAATTTTGAGGTGTGTGAAGTGCCCCTTCATTGCCATTAATGCAAGGTCCACCCTGACCCAGGTTGGTAGTAACTGTTAGGGTCCTATCTATGGGTTGAATAGAAAAAAATGAGTTTTAAAAAATCCATTAAAAAATTGAGTACCCATCAAGAATGAATGAAACAAAAATCTCTTCGGCACAAAATAACCCAATGGTTTGACATGCCGTAAAAATCAACCAATCAACCTTTTCGTAAATACTAAGTTATATTAAACTACCCGGGAACACTTTGATCTTCTCTTGTAATAGTGGTCCATAATGATATTGATGCTTCTATTTAGTGAGGAGGGAAGAAGACTAAATTGCATGTCAAAAGTTATATTCATTATACCGAGAATTTATAATGATTAAGAAACAGACATTTGAGCGTGGACTCAGACCCCACAAGATTATTATTTCGTAGGAAATTGCTTTATATTCTAAATTTGACAAACATGACTATTTTATTAAGTTTATATATATATATATATATATATATATATATTATTATATATATGTGTGTGTGTGTGTGTGTGTGTGTAAAATGAAGTGAAGTGAATCCGACGGTATGTTGAAAAAAATGAATAAAGGAAAGAAAGTATAGAATGGATAATATAGGATATTTTAATCAATATTACTTACATGTGTTTCGGTCAAGAGTTTATCCATGTGTACATTATTCAAACTATTATTATTTTTAAATAATCAAAATCATTATTATTTCATTTCTTTTGATTATTTAAAATGATAATAGTTTGAATAATGTACACATGGACAAACTCCTGACCGAAACACGTGTAAGTAATATTGATTAAAATATCCTATATTATCGATTCTATACTTTCTTTCCTTTATTCATTCTTTCAACACACACACATATATATATATATATATATATATATATATATATATATATAGTGCTATATTAATAAGTAAATGTTGCTCAGTCTCGTTGATAGAGTATGTATATCTTAGAGCAGCGTGGACATGAAGTCGACAGCGGTTGGTTGTTTGCCTATGCGAATGTTTAAACCGAATTCTTGGCTAAAGTATCACAGAGGTGAGAAACTATCAGTAACTAAGCGCCATAAAAATCTTTCCCGACATCGAGTTTATTATTATTATTATTATTATTATTATTGTTATTATTATTATTATTACGTTCACCTTTATGTTGAGGTTTTTTTTCCAAGTGTATGTCTATCTTTTCGTTTTCCTTCATCTTCAGTCTGTGATCCAATAATTATCATTATTATTATTATTATTATTATTATTTCCTCGTGTAAAAAAAATTCAATAATATTATTTTAAACATTGAATAAATATTAGATGTATGCAAATAATATTTGTCAAAAATTGTCGAGTTTGTCCAAGTCAAAGTGGCAAATATTTTGTTGAAATCTCCATAATCAAATGGCACCGAACTTTGTTTACAAAGTTTAGAAGCCAAAATAAATATAATTTTCTTTTTTCAAATTTTGTCTGTCAACGTTGTTTTGAAATGTTTTATTTTTGGAAAACACTTTAACATTGCTAACTTAATAACCGGATACATACATTCGCACATAGGCATCATATATATATATATATATATATATATAATATATATATATATATATATATATATATATAAGTGAGGGTAGTGAAAAAATAAAGTCAACAGTGATTGTTAACTGTTTGTTTCTCGCCTTGTAGTTTGTTTGTTTGTTTTATTTTGTGGCATATCAACCTCAGTGGGTCATTTAATGCCGATAAAGTTTTGAAATAAATCAATTCTTAATGGATAATACAATTTTTTTTTACAAATACATTTTTCTATTTAACCCATAAATGGGATCCTAACAGGTACTACCACTCCGGGTCAGAGTGGACCAGGGAGCAATGGTGATGAAGGGGTGCTTCACATTCCCCAAACCTCCAAAACTGGAACCTCACCATCAGATAGAGTTTAACGTCATTCCCAGGACATGTAGACCCGCAGCCACCGCCTTCTAGCACCCATATGATAAAAAGGGGTTGGGGCTTGCCATAAGGGTCGCCTTGTAGAAAATAGAAAAACAAAGTGTTCCAAAAGTATAAATCTATTATTGACGGAAAAGCCGACGTTAAAACTTTTCGGTTTTTGCAACCTTCATCAGGACTTGAATTATGGAGTGAATGGTAATCTATGTGGTGATAGGGACGTAACCCGGTCTAACGTATCTGAGTTCTGGATCACGTGCGGATGTTCCGTGAAACGGTGAAAAGTGTGTTGCGTTTCGTAGGGGCATTTAGATAAGGGACGAGAGATGTACAAATATTATCTAAGTATCGTTAAACTGTGAGTTTTAAACCAAGATTCGTTGACTTTATACCCTCGCTACCCTAACTTAAATATACATGCTCTATCAATGATATTGAACACTCTTTACTTATAAATATAACTATATCATCATCATCATCATCATCAAAACGGATGTCCATCATAATCTCTCGCCAACCGTCTCTATTTTTCATTGCTTTTGAGAGGTCCTCTGCGCAACATCCAGTATCCTCGCATAACTAGTCAACGTAGGTCTTTTCTGGACACCCCATTCTGACGTGACTATGCGCAGGTTTCTATAGGAGAGCATCACTTATGTGTCCGTCCTTGATTCTCCAAAAGTGTCCAGCATGAAAGCAATGATACAAACTATATAATCCGTTACTATAAAGTAAATTGTTAAAGAAAAATTATTTCTATTTACTTTTTGTAAAAATGACTTTTGTTTTGTTCTTCGAAAAGGTTCGAGTGCTTCGGCGAGTTTTGGGAAACACTCCTAGAGATGACAATTTTGTTTGCTTTCTGGATGAATTAAATTTCGATCAATTTTAAATGTTCTGGACAGATCTTCATTCATTACACCCATCCTCTTCCGCACCCCTCCTCCCGCACATGCATTTAAAATAACTCCGGAGTTCAAGACACACACACTTTGATTTTGCCATTTTCGGTTTTTGTATAAAAAGTGTGTCAAATTGTTTGATATTTTTGCATCGGTGCCAGGGATTCAATGAAACTTTTTAAAATTCGAATTCAGACTATTTTGCATCAGACAAAACTATGTTCATATATATATATATATATATATATATATATATATATATATATATATATATATTTATCTATCTTCTAGATTGAAAGAAATGTTCAATCATTGTCAGGCTATGCATTCTAAGATGGAGGATTTATTTTTCATTTTGGTGGTGATAAAACATTAACCTGTAATATATATTGTAGAGAGAATTATTATCTCAACAAAAGCAGAGTGCTAACTACTGTACCTTGACGGGAGATCCTTTTCTTTGCATGTATTCTAAAAAGATTGGATAAATTATCTTAAGTTTAAAATATCGAACATCCTTAATAATCCCCTCTATAAATATCAACATAATATTTGGGTATCAAGATGAGTCTTGTTATTTTTTGCAGCTTAAAAACAGGTCGAATGGATGTTAGATTGACTTTTTTTATTGTATCTCTAATGTTTTTTTTTTTATCTCGAAAGACTCCATAAACAAAAGAGTTCACGAAATAAAATAAACTCAAACGCAAACACAGACACACACACACACACACACACACACACACACACACACAAAGGCAAACGCACAGACAGACTCACACACACATACACACACACACACATATATATACATACACACACACACACAGTGCAATTATTCAAAAGTTCTTCCAGTTCTTTGGCGTTGACAGCTAGTTTATTCATGGAGAAATATCGATAAACGTGACTCGATGGGCCAGATAATACGGACATGCTACAGCGACTAAAAAAACTAGACAAATAATCATTAAAAAAATCGAAACAATACGATAATAAATTAAAGACAAACAACTTTAACTGTTTATTAATAACCGAAAAGAGACAAAATGGTTCGATTTTTGCCATCAGCAATGTTTCATTTATTACATTAGTTTTTGGTCTTGTCTGTCTGTGGGTTCAATTTATGGAAATGGGTGTGGTGGATTGTTTAGTCTGATATGATAATTTGGCGTGGCCCTTCATTGCAAATTGAAAGTAGATGGTTTATTATTATCATTTTATTTTTCTTTCTTTCTTACAATTTGTTTTTCTTTATCTCTGAATCCATTTTCTTCTTTACGGCTTATTTTTCTTCCCTTTTCACTACCCTTTATTCTCTTATATATATATATATATATATATATATATATATATATATATATATATATATAACATAAAAGAAATATTCCTATTTGTTTTCTCACTTTTTCTTCATCTTTATATATTAGTATCCAGTTGCCGTTTTAATGTTTCCCTTGCAGTGGCATTAGTAAATTATCAAGAAATGCTCAGAATATTAAACACAGACCAATAATAATAATAATAATAATAATAATAATAGTAGAGAAAAAGAGTCAAGGGTGTACCATGGTATCAATCCAAATTCATCATGTCCCAACCCTATACTTAACTTAGTCGGCGCAATTCCTTAATTCAACTTAGTTAATATATCTTATTATAATGGAGATTGCGTGTTTTTCTGTCTGTAACCGAAACTATATTCCTACTCAAGTCACAATTCTCTTAGTTATTGACATCACATTCTCCATGATTTTATTTTTATCTAAACCTCAATTATTAATAAAATTGTCTTACATTATTAATACTGTTAACTATGTCTATATACTGACAACATGCAATTGTATTTATATATACAACAAAATAGCGGGTTACAGTGTGAACGGGAAGGCTAATTTGCATATTAATATTAAAAAATCGAATTTAATAATTATGTGCTTAGTATTATTGATTTCTAACTGTTTGGTTTTATTTTAATGAATATAAGCAAAAATCTCTTCAATGAATCTTAAATGAAATCCATTAACAAGATAAAATAACTGTCATTTTATTCTTTACTTCCTCTTTTAACTAAATACTTAAATTAGAAAAAATAACAATGAAAGACGAGAGTGATGGATGAGTAAGTTTCACTTGTTCCATTTTTTATTATACTCCCTCTGTTTCAAATCTTTTATTATACTCCCTCTGTTTCAAATCTTTTTATCTGTATTCTTATTTAGTTTCATTAGCCTTTCTAATTTAATACAATATTTTATTACATTAAAACTTAAATACTTGCACCCGGAGGGTGCATATATTTTCTAGTATATATATATATATATATATATATATATATATATATATATATATATATATATATATATATAGTGTGTATGTTTTAAAATATATATAACATTTTTATCATCGTGGTATTTTCCCTACTGTTCGTATGCTGTAAAATACTGTAATAATTAACTTTTCTGTAAGAATTCTTTCTGATTTTACAACCGTTTTAAATTCTGTCTAACATTTTCGATTAGATCTAGCGGTGAGTTTACAATTTTAATCACACACCATACATATATATATATATATATATATATATATATATATATATATATATATATATATATATATAGAGAGAGAGAGAGAGAGAGAGAGAGAATTGTGATTTATCTATTTACAGCTACCTTCTTTGACGCTTTAAATTCTATATCAATTTTCATGACAAGTCAATAATATTTCCCCAAAAAAAGAAGCTAATATGCATTTACATAAGTGCAATCAAGTGCAATTTTCCACTCTTACTTTCCTTGTTCAAATATAGAACACATATTTATGCATCTTACCTTGTTCAAATATAGGACACACATTTCCAATTCCTTACAGATGACGGAGAAACCTCAACTAATCTGTATTCATGTTTGTGTTAATGTTTTCATCCGCCAGAATTTCTATTAAATTCACATAAAAGTAAATCAATACAAAACTCAACAGAACAGTTTATTTGCAATGCATATTTTAAAATAGATATCACTTTTTGAAAATGTTCAAATCATCTGTGACAATTTTATACACTTAAATAATCTATCTTACCAAATAAATAGTTCAAATTGATTTTTTTTCTGAATTGTTGAGATGAGGCTTGTTAATTCGGATTATTCGAACTGTTGTCCTCATCTTCATTTTTACATAGAAAACGTTTCGGGCAATTTGTCATACGGCCTTCTTCAGGTGTTTCTTGTCGAACTCGGGGAACCTTCACAGATTATACTCAATCCGTTAACCCTATCCAGGGTATAAATTTTATGCTATGTTAAATAATCTGTTATCATCACCCTATGAACCTGTAGCCTAGAGATGATTGGCACTGTATTAACTCCTTATATCCGTTGCGCCATATATCCAAGGTTCCCGAATTCAACAAGAAACACCTGAAGAATGTTACATAATTATTAGATTCCTAATATTTATGTACAGTAGTGTAGAAATCAAAATGGCTGTTATAAGTTGCAGCCAGTGGCCTTGAAGGATGAGTAACAAGGCTTGACCTCATCATGCTCCTTCCGGTGGATACCGTGAGAATCGGTGGAGAAGACCCTCTTCGGGTTTAGATTAGAAATAGATTTTTAGTCAGTCGGCCAAAGACCACGACGGAGGTAAGTCGTGTTATGCACGCTCCGACTCAATCTGCGCAGGTAGTCTAGTGGGGATTTCGAAATAAAATATGATCTAAGTAAATCGAAGTCTTGTGTTATTATCTAAAAACTACCAATGACACAGGGCTTTTGATAAAGAGAAATCCCCAATGGAAGACCAGACACGAAGTCCCTAAGACGAAGTCCAGACGCTGGAAGAAGAATAATAGAAGTAAGAAAGTAAGGAAAGAGAGTATGCAACAAGAAGGCCGAAGTGCACATCGGCCAAAACGTTTTGTATATAGCAACAAAGATTAGGACAATAGTTCGAATAAACCAAATAATACGAATTTCTTTTTATGTTGTAAACCTCGTTAAGCAGATACACTTAATTATTAATTTAAACTTGATTTGTTATTGGGTATTGAACGTCATATCTTTTGATGTCAACAATTAATTGTAAGATCTTTTTCCGGGTAAAATTGTGATAGCTTTTTTGCAACATTCTATCTAAGAAAAGAACTGCAAATCAATTTCTTGATATTCAAATATGAAATTCACTCTTCCTGTTTTCGAAAGATAAGCGTATATTAAAAGAGTCTCAAATATACGATTACATATTATAAATTTCGCTTTTATTTTTGAAAAACACATGAAATGAGTAAAAGGGAAAAGTTTAAAGATGTTTTCGTGCTACTTTGTAAAAACTTGAATTTTATCGCGAACTTTAGTTGAGCCTATTTCCGTTATAATTCCAAATAAAGCACAGAGATAGGTTCAAATGTTAACCATGATGTTTCTATCAAATAAATTATTTCTATCAGATGAATGGTGAAGAGAATAATCAGCTTGTTGTGTGTTTTATTCATGTGAGATTTTCACTGGTTTATTTTAGAACTTATGGAAAAATGAACGAATTGATTCATGAGGGACTTAACATAAACCAAGAATAAACAATTATACGTTAGTAGAGAGAGAGAGAGAGAGAGAGAGAGAGAGAGAGAGAGAGAGAGAGAGAGAGAGAGAGAGAGAGAAGAGAGAGAGAGTGGGGGTAGAGATTTCAAAATGTGGGAGGATGTTTATCTCCCAAATGTACCAAAGAATTACAGTCTAAAGATGAGAGTTGGACTAAAGAAGAAATGCATTGGACTGAAGATCAAATAATACAAACACTGAATAGAATTATAACAGCAATGAAAAAAGAGAGGATTAATATTTAATTCTCAGTGGGAAAATCCACAAAATAACGAGGAGTGACGTAAGTAGGGGGATCATAAAAATAGCTTGTGAATAAGAAAGGGGATATCTTACGACGAATAGTCCGAGCGATTTTCAACTAGTCTTATTTGGACCTGTCTGTTTGCTATCTTACCACGAATTCGATGTGTGCAATTTTATGTACGAACAGTGTCCAAAATAATAAAAAAAAGACTGAATGTTTGAGATGAGGCTTGATGATTACTATTATCTGCGTTATTCGGACTATTGTCCTCATTTTCATTGTTATCTGTACAACGTTTCGGCCGATATGCCCTCCGGTCTTCAGGTATTTCTTGTCAGACTCAGGAACCTTCTTGTCGTAATCGGGAACCATCACGGAACTTTGAATATTTATTCAGTCCACGAGGGTGTCCTGTCCTCATTCCGCTAACCATAGCGCCTCTACCCCAGCTATGTTTAGCAGAATGAGAACAGGATACCCCCGTGGACTGAATAAATGTTCAAAGTTCCATGATGGCTCCTGATTACGACAAGAAGGCTCCCGAGTCCGACAAGAAATACCTGAAGAAGGCCGGAGGGCATATTGGTCGAAAGGTTATACAGATAACAATGAAGATGAGGACAATAGTCCGAATAATGCAGATAATAGTAAAAAGTACACATTATTTCAAATGTCCTTTAAGATTGATTCTTTATCTGCTATAGTGATCACACGAAAGAATGACGCAAACTTTCACACATTGTTCCGTAAAACATGTGAAAACACAGTCACTTTTGATCTGATTGTCTTAAGGGCATCTCAACCACTATTGTAACCCAATATACCGAATAAGTTTTGTTTTATTCATTCTTGAAGGGTACTCAGTTTTTTCTATTTAACTCATAGATGGAACCGTAACAGGTACTACCACTCCGGGTCTAAGTGGACCTGGAAGTAATGGTGATGAAGGGGTACTCCACATTCCTCAGAGCTCCATAATTGGAACTTCACCATTAGAGTTTTACTTCATGCCCAGGACACCAAGACCCTCAGCCACAACCTTTCTAGCACATATATGATAAAAAATAGTTGTGGTTTGCCATAAGGACAATAGAATTGGGACAATCATATAGATTCTATGGCTTGATGTGATCAGCCGATTGATGGGGGACCCTCTTCGACCGCCCATCTAGTGGGGTGTTGCCTGTTATGGACTGCTCAGCCACCAGGGTTCAATCCTTAAGCACCACGGATTGCCACCCACGGACCTATTGGAGGGGGGTCTTACTGCTCTGCAGAGGTGCAGTCGGTGTATTCTAAAGCCCCAACCGACAGGACTGTTTTGATCTGTGTAAGCCTAAACAACTTAATTCCAAAATGTATTTCAAGAGGTGATTAACATTTCTCCCCGTTTCAAGTTCCTTGACGCTGCTTGAAACCCGATGTCTTTATCCAAGGATTACAAGAGCCTGGAAACACTTTAGAAGAGTTCACCTGAAAGATTAGTAGAAAAATGTTTCTGTTGTGATACTCCAATCTTTCATCATTTTTATTTATTCAATTCTGATACTGGCACCATAATTGCTGAGCAAAGTAAACACGTGACGGATGCAAGTGTTACATAATTATTAGATACCTAATATTTATGGCAATAGTGTAGAAATCAAAATGACCATTATAAGCTACAGCCCACGGCCTTGAAGGATGAGTGACAACGCTTGAACTCACTCTAACCTTGCCTTCCGGGGATAAATCGTGTGAACCGGAAGGCATAGAATACCCTGTCTTCCGGTTTAAGGATAGTAAGTAAGAGTCAGTTAGCAAGTAGGAGCCGAGCTCGTAGGATGTGCGCAGATGTCTGGTTTGGGGATTTACAAATAAAGTAACATCAAAGTAAATCGAAGTCTTGTGTTTATTACCTAAAAACTAACAATGACACAGGGCTTCTGATAAGGAGAAATCCCTAACAGAAACCAGACCCGAAGTCCCCAAGAAAGTCCAGACCTTAGAAGAGACCAGACCAAGATAGAAGATAGAATCAAAGCCGACCAGAAGTAAAGACGACCAGAAGTAAGAAAGGGTACACAAGTCTCAGACTTAAATTTTTTCTGTATATCAATACTTGCGTTCCTTAATCATCCGACCGTTACCATCCGGTGACACCCCCTGGTTAAAAATCAGCCCGTCCAAATCAGCCAAAATGAAATACAAAGATGTTAAATCTGATAAGCTTGTGTCGCTTATCCATCGAATTCTTATTTCTTATCAGTGTTTTCATCTCAGCTAAATAATGGACCATTTCGTTTTTTTTACAAAGAAAGGAAGAAGAACATGCAACACAGAAAAAATATAATAATAAAAAAGAAAAAAAGAGGGTTGGGAAGAGAGAGAGAGAGAAAGAGAGAGAGAAGAGAGAGAGAGAGAGAGAGAGAGAAAGAGAGAGAATATGGGGCTATAAAATGTGTGTATGAAATAGATACAGTGATAGGTCGACCAGTCCATTTCGACTCTTACCATTAGATTACGCCCCCTCCAAAGTAGGTTAGTATAAAAGATAAAATCTTTCGATTCAAAGTTGATGAAACAAAGTTTCAAAATCGTTTAAAGAGGAAAGTTGAAAATAGAATAATAAATGACGAAACAGAGGACGACTTTTAAAATGATTGGTTAGAAATCAAAATGTCTGTGGTAGCAAATCAAAAGGGATAGGTGGGAGGATTCTTTTTTTTAAATAGACGATAGGAGAGCATGTGTCAAAAAAATCGAAGAGAATATTCGTTGCCAAGAGGAAAATACGTTAAGATTCTCGAGATTTCAGTCAATGAATCCATGGGGTAACGTTATTCATGTCCGATATCTATTATCAGGATTGTCATTTCATTTGTCGCAAGATTCTATAAAAACGACTAAATCTGTGTTGCTTGGACAGTCGTATTCCACTGACCGACTGATATATATATATATATATATATATATATATAGTACCCATTGCCGTTTTAACCTTTCTGTTGCAGTGGCATCAGTTATCCAAAAGTGTTCAATATATTAAAAAAAGAGCAGTAATATATGTGTGTTCAATGAACACACGTGTAATCGGCTGCAATTAATCGGTACCTCGATTAATTCCGTGGATTTAACCCTGAAGATCCTTATGGTGAAACTCGAGTAGGTTTCTATTGTATCCATTTCTTTAATAAATTTGCTCTACTTTGTATTGAGCACTTTGTATTTGTTTTATCGCGGACTTAACCCCTGGATTCTGTGCACCTCCAACGATCGTGCCCATATTCACCGGTAAGCCGCCTTTTATCTATATAAACACATATATATGCTCATCCTATTAATAAACCGTTGCGGTAAGGAAAAACTCAGTCAAACAATTTGTTAGTAAAAATATAGTACTAATAATTGCCTGGGAAATATATATAAGAGTCGCACCAACTGAAAAAATCGATTAACACTATATCACTTGGGCAGTAGAAAAAATATATAACTTTAGGTTTGTCTTAAGCTAGAATATAAAGAGTGCTCGTTACCCAAGTAGAAAAATAGTAAGATTGATCCTAATGAGTCAGGTCTACCAACTAACAGTTTCGCTTCTTGCCCTGATGAGCTGGTAAGCGAAACTTAGCTGGTAGACCTGACTAATTAGGATTAATATCATACTAATTATAATAACTCATTAGGATTAATATTGCATTAATTATAATTGATATATATATATATATATATATATATATATATATATATAATAAAGTCAACAGCGCTTGGCAACTGACATTTTCCCCCGTATTCAATTTTCAAACCAAACTTTTTATGAAAAATCGCAGAGGCGAGAAAATCTCAGTTATAAAGAGCCGTTGACTTCCTGTCTTTGCTATTCTAACTTTAATATTCATGTTCTATTAATGATACTGAGCACTCTTTACTGAAAATATAGCAAAGTATATATTCAATTTATGTATGCGGGGGTGTAGGACCATAAGTTGAAAGAAAAAAAAAAGAGAATATGCTCCCACCAGTTAAGGCTTTAACTATCTACCAGGGCGCCTCAAACCACCCCATGATCAAAATACCGGACTTCCACCCCCGAAACAACCCGAGATCGTCAGCTCTTAGAAAATTATTTAGAGTAAAAAAAAAAAAAAATTAGAATAAAAAGAATGAGAAATGAATTAAAGGAATACATTTCTATTTAATAGTAAAGAACCAGCGATACGATACTAGCTTGTTGCCCATTTTGGCTATTGCGGATGGATGTGGTAGATAAAGGGTTAAATAAGCCACAATTCTCATTTCAGATTTGAAGACATACATGAAACACTTCATGATCAATCTACATGAGCTTTTTTATTTGTCCAATGTGTGGAATAATGCCATCCAGATGTTTATCCTTAATAAAGGAAATGATAAAGAATTAATGTTCTCCATTGAATGAAACGAAATCCTTATAATCCTTGAAAGAATTGGTAAAAAGCTTTGATCGTTGCAATTCCCTATCTCTTACTGATCAACATCACTGGAAATATGGGATGAAACAATTGTGAATTGCTCTACGATCCGTTCATAAATAGGATCTCAATCTCAAAGATAAATTATTGTTTATTTTGGCTTCATTCCCAAAAATAAAATGGCCATATGTTACAAGATTTTAAGGGAACAATGGTGAGCATTTATATATTAACACCCGTGTTCCTTATTTGTACGACCGTTATCATCTTGCAACACTCTCTGGTTAAAAATGAGAGTTCAAATCATCCAAGATGCAAAATGTAAATCCTGATTATCTAGCGTTGCTTATCCACCGAAGTCTTATTGCTTATGAGTGTCTTCACCTCAGCTAAATAAGGAATCATTCCGTTTTTATTATGAAGAGAGGGAGCAAAAAGGATATGCTACACAGAAAAATATGATCAGAAAGAAGAAAGAGTAGTAGTAGAGAGAGAGAGAGAGAGAGAGAGAGAGAGAGAGAGAGAGAGAGAGAGAGAGAGAGAGAGAGAGAGAGAGAGAGAGAGAGAGGTGGGGTGACAGCACTAGATAACGCTAATCAGTTTCAATCGAACATAATGAACAGATAAAAAGAAGGAAGGAAAGAAACAACGAAAAAAGAGTGAGAGAAAGTTAAATGAAAATTATTATATTTTTGCATATTAAACTATTTGCAATATCTCTTAAGTAAAAATATAAAATGTTGTAATAATTAAATTATCATACTGTGGTATATTCACAGGTCCTGCTAGTCTGAATAAATGTTTAGGAATGCCCATTTCCTTAAAAAACGTAGCGTTGATACCCAACATCTCTGGCATAGGAGTATAAAGTCAGACACGAAACATCTAAATGCTGCATGGCTCTCGGGACCAACTAGTAAAACGTGTCCAATGTTTCAGATCAGAAATGAGAAGTCAAAAATAATGTAGAAGATTTAGAATAATCTCTTAAAATGAAGGAGGTGGTTGGTGTTAGAATGTGTAGGTTTCCACCTGCAATGTGCGAGATCACAATAGTCCATATGATATAGAACAACTATGGTGTGGAGGCACCTGGTGTAATGGTTAGTGTCGTAGGAAATTAACTTTGGTTAAGCAATCACTTTAGGAGAGGAAAACTGAATTAAAATCTGGTAAACTCCGCTTCAGAAATTGACTGACACATGCTGCTCATACAGAGGCGTTTGTAGTGAAATGGTTACCTTCGTATAAAATGAACAGAGCAACCCCTCGAAATCCTATATGAGCCTGTTTGAATTTCGTATAGTGCTAATATCCTGGGGAAAGTTATGCATCCAACTATTCTCCCTAGTAGGACAGACTAGGCTCGTTAACCTTGGTTTGATTACCAGTCTAGGAGAAGGAAAACGGAATTCAAATCTGTTAAACTCTTTCTGAAATTTTTAGATGAGGCTTGATAATTTGTATTTTGATTATTCAAGTTATTGTCATCTTTATTGTTTACTACACAACGTTCCCAAGTTCGTGAAGGTTCCTGAGTCCGACAAGAAATAACTGTTAAACTGTTTAATAAATTTACATTGTGTCACATCCTACTCGTGTGGAAGGGTTGGTAAATATGTATAAGACGTATGGTGACAGGAGAGTAAGTGTCATGCTGTTGGACAATTGATTGGAAAATAGGAGAGTAAGTTGTATTACATGGCGCAACATCAAATAGATGAATTCAAATAAAAGAAAATTCTTATTAGAAAGGAATTATACGACATCCTGTCAACACCATTTAACCTCAATTTGTAGAAGTCAAAAGATCTGACTGATGCAATGCATTCTGGGAAGATTGTTAACCATAAACATATTTTCATTGTTTTTGAGTATTTGTTGAAAAGGTACAAAGGGAAACATAAAATGTTGCAGACATTTTCCGCCGCTTGAAACGTGGTGATGTGAAGCGCCAATAATGTAATAATGTCTACGTGTAATTAAGCGTAACGGTTATAACAATAGGAAATGGAATGAGTGACCCAAGTTCAATTCCTGGATGAGCCTGTTTGAATTTCAATTTGCAGTAATGTCCATGGGAAAAGCATGAATCAATCTGTTTCCCCAAACTATGGGTAAATAAGAGGGCAGATTGGGCTATTTTAATCTTGAGAAGGTAACTAGTCTCGAAAGAAAACAATTCAAACCAGCTTTACACATCTTTAAAAAATCGACATTGTGTCCCATCTTGCTTAGGAGTTTGTTTTGTTTTACGGCATATCAACCTCTATGGATCATGTAATTCCGGAAAAGTTTTGAAAGATTCGTAGCGATAGTTTGGTAGAAAAAAAATTTTAAACTCATTTTTTTAATAAACATATTTTCTATTAGTTAGGACCCTAACAAGTACTACCATCCCGGGTCAGTGTTAACCTGGGAGCAATGGTGATGAAGGGGTGCTCAACATTCCTAAGACCTCCAGAACTGGAACTTCACCATCAGATAGTTTAACGTCATTCCCAAAAGCATGAATATCCTCAGGCACCGCCTTCTAACATATGATAATAAGACGTGGGGTTTGTCATACGGGAAATAGGGTCGGGGGTAATCATACTTGTGGCAGAGTGTTTGGGTAAATACATGCAAAATATTCACGTGCACCCCCACCTAAAAACACTTACCACTTATGAGATGTGACAAGCAGGTTAGAAACTATACATTATAGAAAACATTACATTTTGCAAAAGAAGAAAATATTACAAGAATTGTAGTAATTTGGAAATCAGGAGAATTCCTCGTTTTTTATAATTGCACGGAATGGAGTAGAATACTTATATATATATATATATATATATATATATATTGGTGTGTCACTTTTGATGTAGAACGTTATCTTTCCTTTCCAGAAGTGAGACCGTTAACCGCTCAGCATCCGGATCTTGTGGTCTGGTCAGTAAATTAAAAAGGATTTTATGTTATTGAGTCAATGGTTCCTTTTGAAGCATATGTTCACTGAATACAACAACGTAAAATGGAAATTAAGCGACCTGATATCAAAATGACTTGATTTGGCATTAAATGATAATGATGTTGATTTATTACACTGGTTTACAAAAAAATATTTTTTGTCTGAGGCAAGAATGTGAATAGGATAGATAAAGAACATTGACGGAATAAATATACTTGATGACACAATGTACACAATTCATAGTACCGCAGACAGTTAGAAGTGTGTTTTCTTAGATGATCTGCTGTATTTTGCCTCCGGGATATCATGCAAGAGCATCCAGCAGAAGTCTCCCATCATGTCGGGGTTCCACTTGCCTTGGTAGTTGCTCTCTATCTTCGTAATGTCTTGGTGGAACCTTTCTCCGTTCTCATCACTCACTGCTCCAAGGTTTGGAGGGAAGAAGTTGAGGTTGGAATGGAGAAAATTAATTTTGAGTGACATTCGGCATCCTATATCCTCATAAGTCTTTAGCAACTTCTCAATACAGGCTTGGTAATTTGGTACGCGTGTGTTACGAAGGAAGCCACTACATACTGACTTAAATGCTTCCCATGCTCTCAGTTTCCTGCATAATAACTAAAAAGGAAGACATAAGTCACACAATAAGAGAAATTAACCCTGAATGCATATACGCCTTTATGTACAGTATGTGTACAAAATGTACAGTATGCATATCTAAAAAAAAAACTAGAGGTGATGAGTAAAAACGGATTTCAAATCTGAATTCAGCACCCCCAAATTAGGTTAAAACAACTATTTTTGTGCTTGCCTCAATTTCTTTGTAAACCAGTGTTATTACAGAATGTCATGACTTTTGAAAGTAAGATTTTTTTCTGGTCGAGTTTTGATAGTTTTCCACTCTAAGAAAAGCAAATGGAAATGAATTTGTTGATATTTACACGTGAAATTTACTCATCCTGTTTTCGAAAGATAAGCGTATATAAAAAGACTCGAAAATACCCGAGTGCATATAAATTTCGCTTTTATTTTTGAAAAACATACAAATTGAGTAAAAGTGAAAAGTTTAAAGATGTTTTCGTGCTACTTTGTAAAAAATTGAATTTTATCGCGCACTTTAGTTGAGCCTATTTCCGTTACAATTCCAAATAAAGCACAGAGATAGGTTCAAATGTTAACCATGATGTTTCTATCAAATAAATTATTTCTATCAGATGAATGGTGAAGAGAATAATCAGCTTGTTGTGTGTTTTATTCATGTGAGATTTTCACTGGTTTATTTTAGAACTTATGGAAAAATGAACGAATTGATTCATGAGGGACTTAACATAAACCAAGAATAAACAATTATACGTTAGAGAGAGAGAGAGAGAGAGAGAGAGAGAGAGAGAGAGAGAGAGAGAGAGAGAGAGAGAGAGAGAGAGTGGGGGTAGAGATTTCAAAAATGTGGGAGGATGTTTATCTCCCAAATGTACCAAAGAATTACAGTCTAAAGATGAGAGTTGGACTAAAGAAGAAATGCATTGGACTGAAGACAAAATAATACAAACACTGAATAGAATTATAACAGCAATGAAAAAAGAGAGGATTAATTTGCTCATCTAATGTATTTTTCTTCGTAGACATTCTTTAGTTGAGAAAAAACTTTATATGCTTTTTCATTTTGGTATGAACAGATATGCATACATAAGTACACACATTCCATTGAAGCTTTATAATTGAATGTGAGTAATTTTATTATTTAGGATATGTATATATACACACACACACACACATATATATATATATATATATATATATATATATATATATATATGAGAAGTAAATACACAAACGATGTGTTTTCGATATGGCTTTTTTTAGCCGACAATTTTTCGGAGAATATGTGCTTAATTGAAGTCGTACCTAATTTTTGAAAGTGAATTAATTAATAATTAATTAATTAGGCGGGAATACCTATTCAAATGTAAGGCTAAAAAAATCGAGAAAAATCAATCTTTGTATGTACATTTCGGCCTATTAGGCCTCATCAGCAGAGCTATAGATAGGAAGGCCGCCTTAATTATTAATTAATTAACTTTCAAAAATTAGGTACGACTTCAATTAAGCACATATTCTCATATATATATATATATATAGACCTGTGTTTTTTCAAATTTCTTACTATACCACATACCGTCGGATTCACTTCCATCTCTTCACACACACACACACACACACACACACACACACACACATATATATATATATATATATATATATATACACACACATACACATATATATTTACAAGAAGTTAGTCGACAGTACTACTATATGCATGCGTATACATATATACATACAAAGTGTGTTAGGAGAGTATCGAGATTGAATCTGTATTTATCAAAATAGAAATGAACAATGAATGGAACGTTAATTTTTTTCAGAGAATACAAGGTATGTCAAAAATTATAAAAATCCCGATACTTTTTTGACACAAATTTTACATATAGGTGAATAATATCAAATATTTCTGTAATAGGACTGAACCAAAAGAGAGAACGCAAACGTATATATAACAAAAATTTACACACGCACAAAGAAAAAAACCCCAACTCATTTAATCCCCAAAACACAGATGCATTCATCCAAACATTTAAAATAACAGTGAAAGTATACATTAAAACCCATTAAAAACGACACTTGTCAGGTGACAACCTAACAAAAAATTAGCCCTATCTTGGGCTAGACGGGTGGTCGGAGAGGCCCCCTCCGATCAATCGGCTGGTCACATCAAGCCCTAGCACCTATATGATTTTCACAACCCTATTGCCCTTATGGCAAGCCCCAACCCCTTTTTATCATATGGGTGCTAGAAGGCAGTGACTGAGGGTCTACATGCCCTGTGAATGACGTTAAACTCTATCTGATGGTGAGGTTCCAGTTTTGGAGGTTTGGGGAATGTGGAGCACCCCTTCATCACCATTGCTCCCTGGTCCACTCTGACCCGGAGTGGTAGTACCTGTT
Source organism: Doryteuthis pealeii (assembly GCA_023376005.1). Lineage (NCBI taxonomy): Eukaryota > Metazoa > Mollusca > Cephalopoda > Myopsida > Loliginidae > Doryteuthis > Doryteuthis pealeii. Next base: position 109,988,530 of record CM042144.1, read on the forward strand.
AGGGTCCCATCTATGGGTTAAATAGAAAAACATGAGTTGATAAACAAAATTGTATTATCCATTAAAAATGAAATTATTTCAAAACTTTGTCAGCATTAAACATTTTTTTTTTACCAATAGAAGTATTCGGCATAAAATAACCCAAGGGGTTGACATGCCGTAAAACCCACACAACCAACCAAACCAAACCTAACAAAAACAAAAACAAACGTGAAGTAATAATGTTACTCTCTACTCGAGAAGACATGATCGTAACACAAGCTGATAAACGCAGAGCAAAAATCATTTAGGTCTTCAATTAATTTCTCAAAGAAGTCAATAATTAATTAAATAACAATTCGACAATAATTTCTCAACTGAACTCCTTGAAGAACATCAAAACATTTTTATAAATTCATTAACCCCTTCCTTTTCACTTCTTTTAATTACTCATCCAAAACAAGGCAGTTTTTTTTATTTGCTTAATTATCCATCTTATATTTGATTAAGTGAATTTGAGAATATTTCTTATAAAATTATTAATATTTTTGAAGTTATATGGGTTTGAAGCATCTCTGACTAGTAAATTTAGTTTCAGTGATAAAACGCAAATATTCGGGATTGTTAAAAAAATGTTCAAAATGCCTATCCTGTAAATACTTGGGATAATCAGAGAAAATGTTAAATGATATGGACATAAAAATCTAATCAACAAAGAAACACCAGAAATACTAAAATCCATCAAGATAAAACCTACTCATTTCTATCCGATTCCATAATACATGAATAGAACATCCCAATAATTTACTCACAATCACAGACAACAACAAACAACACTAGACATAAAACTTACACTCAACTATCTCCATTACAAATCGAACTCCAATCATCTCAAAGATAGCGTTCCCTACTAAAAAGCAATCAGATTGAGAAGAATCTACACATAATGACGAACTGAAAAGACGAGACGGTAAAGTAAAACAACAGTTTTTCAGCACACGGATATTCCAATACGTTAATTGAAAACAAGGGAAGCCAGTTCTACTCATAGGCAGGATACCCAAAACTAAAACAAAAAGGAAAGATGTATCACACTCCCCTAGTAAAAACATTTGACAACACTATCCCATCAATATCTCAAATGATTAAGAACCTTTGGAATATTTTGAAAAACCTCAACTTCAAAGATATTTAAAAAAATACCAAATTATTCCAGAGAAAGGATTGGGAACAACAATCAAATAATAAAATAATCCATAAGAAACTCCCAATAAAATCCACGAAATTCTGCCAAACATGAAATTTCAAGAACAACCAAAGCGGAAAACACAAATCAATTAACTTATTCACTTTAAAACTAAAAGAATTTTAAAAGTCTACGAATTGCAGAATCAAAAATGTGACTTATTTACTGGACTGCACCAGCTGCCAAAAAAAAATTTGTTACAAAGTCAGAATGGTAATTTTACTTTAAACTGAATAACCCTTGACACATAATAAATGTATGGTTTGGTTTAGATTATTTGTTTAATGGCATATCAACTTTCATGGGTTATCTAATGTCAAAGCCATAGTATTAGATAGGAAAACCTGAAACAATGTAATCTTGTGCTAACAAATTATTATTAAATCAGAATAGTTACTTGAAATCATATTTGTTAATAGATTATTAATATTAGATTGAAATACTATATACAAATCCTTTATATAAAATATCGGCCTTAAATAACCTACATAGATTTGATATGCCGTTAAAGAAATATATTGAATTAAGCCAAACCATCAAACCACGTGAGGTACCAAATTTGCAATAAAAGTTAGTAAAACAACCTATACAGAGACACTTTAATTGTAAGAATTAAGATATATGTATTCTTTTCTAAGACATTTATTGTTCTTATAGTTTGTATAGCGTCATCGATAATATTTCAATTGAAACGAGTAAAAAAAAATATAATTATTTGTCAATATCCAATTATTTCTATACATTGAACAGTTAATGATGATGGCTGAAGGCCGTTATATATAAGATTAGATCTGAGGTTGTTCATTGCTCACAACTGAGTGGCATAAATAATAACAGCTATCGATATCAACTGATATCGTCACGTTTAAGTCAAAAAGTTCGACAAACATGAGCCAATTATATTTCTAGATTCATGTCGATTAACTTTCGGCCATTTTGAAAAAAAACAAAAAAAAAAAAAACAAAACAAAGTTTTCAGCCATTTTTCTTTTTTTTTTCTTTTCTTGCGCAATTAGCTTTTCGCGTATCACATTTCAGTTGAGTCAGTCTCTCCTGCTTACGACAAAAGACACATGGTGGTTGTTTGGAGAGAAGGGGGGGGGGAATGTCTGACTTTCTGTTCTTCAGCTCTCGTGTTGCTGCGGTAAATGTTTTCATGGGTTTAAGCTGTCACGTGTACAGTTAGTTGAGGGATATGCTAACAATTGGGCACCTCCCCACCCTCATTATTACCTCACGAAGGACAGTCAACTCGGAAATGGAAATAATTCCTGTTCATTTATTTTCTGTACATATTGTTTCGGATTGGAGAGGAGGAGAAGGGGGAGGAGGAATGTAAACAATTCAAGAAGGGGAAGAAAAAGAGAGAGTATCAGGAGAGGAAAAGAAGAAAGGAAAACTGTACGAGAAAGAAGAGGAGAGCACGCAAAGACATTTTGAGAGAAGAGGGTGTGAGAGAGGAGAGAGACTGAAGTAAAGAGAGAGAGAGAGAGAGAGTGAGTGAAATAGAGAGAGAAATAGAGAGAGAGAGAGTGAGAGAGAGAGAGAGAGAGAGAGAGAGAGAGAAATGAGAGAGAGAGAGAGAGAGAGAGAGAGAGAGTGAGAGAAATAGAAGAGAGAGAGAGTGAGAAATAGAGAGAGAGAGAGAGTGAGAGAATAGAGAGAGAGAGAGAGTGAGAATAGAGAGAGAGAGAGAGAGAAATAGAGAGAGAGAGAGAGAGTGAGAGAAATAGAGAGAGAGAGAGAGAGAGTGAGTGAGTGAGTGAGTGAGAGAGTGAGTGAGAGAGTGAGTGAGTGGGAGAGAGAGGTGGAGAGAGAGGAGAGAGTGAGAGTGAGGGAGTGAGAGTGAGGAGGGCGAGAGAGAGTGTGAGTGAGTGGGAGGGCGAGAGAGAGTGTGAGTGAGGGAGAGGGTGAGGGAGAGGGGTGAGAGTGAGGGAGAGGGTGAGGGAGAGGGGAGAGAGGGGAGAGAGAGAGGAGGGTGTCATGAAAAGAAGAAGATGCAAAGAAAGAGAGGAATAGTTGTAGGTAATAACACTAATCGTAACATCATCATCAACAACAAGCAATATTATAATGATCCCATTTTCGTATCTGCAGTATCACCCATAAATAAATACACTCCTAACATTAATCTGCCTGAATTTTTTTTTTTAGATGAGGCTTGAAGTGTATCATTTTGATTTTTCGGACTATTGTGCTCATCTTTATTATGGAATGCAAAATTACAACGTTTCGGCCACTACATCCTCCCATGATTTTCCAGGTTTGGTCATGGCTGTGTCCGGATGTACATCAACAACCTGAGGAAGGCCGTGGGATACAACGACCGAAACGTTGTGATTTTACATTACACAATAAAGATGATAACTAAACATAAATAATTGCATGAACATTTAAGGAGTGTACTTATTTTTGGTCTATAAGGTATTTATATTTTTGCTTAGTGAGTTTAAATGAGACGAATTCAAAGAAGAAATTTCTCACTCTACAAACAAAAAGACGGTTGGTTGGATATTACGGCATGTAAATCCCCGTTGAGTTATTTTATGCTGAAGGCATTTTGTTTTATGCATCTCTGGATCACGGTGGACCTGAGATTAATGGCGATAACGGTTTACTCCACATACTGCGCAGAGATGCAGTTTAATGTCACACCCAGGACTCAGCCACCGCCTTCGAGCCCATTTATGATAAAAGGGTTGGGGGTTGCCATAAGGGCAATAAGGTTGGTTTCGTTTGGTTTTACGGCATATCAACTACAGTGGGTCATTTAATGCCGATAAAGTTTTGAAATAAATCAATTCTTAATGCATAATACAATTTTTTTATAGATACATTTTTCTATTTAACCCATAGATGGGACCCTAACAGGTACTACCACTCCGGATCAGAGTGGACCAGGGAGCAATGGTGATGAAGGAGTGCCCCACATTCTACAAACCTCCAGAACTGGAACCTCGCCATCGGATAGAGTTTAACGTCATTCCCAGGACATGTAGACCCGCAGTCACCGCCTTCTAGTAACCATATGATAAAAAGGGGTTGGGGCTTGCCATAAGGGCAATAGGGTTAGGAAAATCATATAGGTGCTAGGGCTTGACATGACCAGCCGATTGATTGTCCAGCCCAAGTAAGTGTCCAAGTGAAGTGTGGCAAGTCGCGGATCACTCAGTCACTAGGATTCCGAACTTAAGTATCACGGGTCATCACCAACAGCAAATAGGTGGCTGCATGGGGGGATTTTACACCTTTGCAGAGGTGCAGTCGGTGTATTCTATAGCCCTTGCCGACATGACAGTAAAGGACAGTACTGTGTAGGTTAATAAATGTAGTGAGATTGAAAGCATTCATTACCGAAATGTTCAGGATTTGTTATATCTGAAGTTACAGATAATTCATTCGCTTAACTAAAAAAGAAAACAAAAAGATGCCACAGAAATCTTTTTTTGCTGGTTTTGCTATCCAAAGAAATTTACACAGTTTAAATACAAACTATCAAAAAGATGAATCCTTTTTGGAATACAGTCTGTCCTACTATTTACCCATAGTTGGGGGTGGGCAAATGAATACTTTTTTCCTAAAAAGTAAATAAGACGAGTGTTTTCTATGGCCATTTTTACTGCTAATTACGATTCTGATGAGATCCTTGACCTGGGATATCATTTGAGGTTGGTTCAGTGAGGAATTTCAAAATGGCGTATGGAAATCCTTGTTTTAGTTTTAAAAAATGACAATATATGGCTTAATAGTTGTTTAATGTGTCTAATCATGGATTTTCTTAGTCACAGAATATGAAAATACATTCATTTTATTGATTTAAAAATTTCTTCATCATGTAAAAAAATAAAAATTATAAATAAATATATATATATATATATGTATATGTATATATATATATATATGTATATATATATATATATATATGTATATATGTATAATATGTATATATATATATATATATATATGTATATGTATATATATATATGTATATATATATATGTATATGTATATATATATATGTATATGTATATATATATATGTATATGTATATATATATATATTGAATTTTTGATATTGAATTTCACGCTGTGGTCCACGAGTTCAATCTCTAGTGGTGGAGATTGTGGTATGCACTGCTGATGAGACCAAAGGAGGTCGAAACAGCTGTCCAGTGCTCCGGATGTCGCAAATGGTGTTTGCCGAGTTGTCTGGTCGTGGTAATATGATTCAAAATTATCAATTATATATATAATTCCTCTATCAAAAATTCAATATCAAAAATTCAATATATACCCTTTGCCCATTAGGTTGCGTTCTGTGGATTCAGGCCCCGAATTGGGAAGTCGTTGTCCTAGAGGTGCCCTTGCCCTCTGTAATCCTGCGATGGGATACATGGCAGTATAGGTTAGGTGACTGCGCATTTGAATTAATATTACCATTGACTAGATGATTTGGCATTCTCCGTTTGTGGCATGGGCTGGTGGCCCAGTGTGTTAAGTCCCCGCTCTTCACGCTGTGGTCCACGAGTTCAATCTCTAGTGGCGGAGATTCTGGTATGCACTGCTGATGAGACCAAAGGAGGTCGAAACAGCTGTCCAGTGCTCCGGATGTCGCAAAATGGTGTTTGCCGAGTTGTCTGGTCGTGGTAATATGATCAAAATTATCAAATATTATATATATATATATATATATATATTATATATATTATATGTATATGTATATATATATATAGTTTTTCTATGTTTGTTTACAAGAAACCTGCATTCCATGAATAAGTGTTTAACTGTCAAAGGTGTTTGACATGTTTCACATTGTGGTTGTTCTTCTTTGAGTATATTGGAGTGTGTTAGTCTTGTATGACCAATGCGTAATCGGGACACAATGACTTGTTCCTTTCTAGACTTCCTTAAAGTTGGTCTCCAGCCTCCCAAATTGGGTTTGATTAGGAAGAGTTTATTGTGAATGTTGTTATTCCAGTGTTGTTGCCATTTTGTATGAAGGAATCTATTAATTTTAGGTTTCAAATCAGTATATGGTATCTTGAAATTGTCGGGAATCAAATCTAGAGCCGATTTAGCTAAAGTACTAGATTATAGGCGTGAGAGCTGTATTTATTCATTATAGTGTACAATACATTTAAGGTGCGATTGTTACTATTGGTTTCAAAGCAACGTGTTAGCCGCTTATCGTCAAGACAACAGGCCCGTTAAGAAATGCAGGAAGTTATCTTGACGATACGTGGCTAACACGCTGCTTTGAAACTTAATTGTATTGTACCCTCTAATGAATAAATATATCTCAAAACAATTGATATTGAAATTTGTAACAAAGATGAACTAAAGTGTTGAAAATATTGAAAAATATAGTTTGACTTCGCTCCCGGCACCCCGCTCCCAATCTAGTTACACTGGTATATCATTGTATCAGACACCAGAAAGTAGAAACATAATTAGGTTACTTGTACCACCTAAAGTTATAACAACTTATTAAACAAAATAGCTGACGGCGTCGAACAAAAACATTCAAACATTGAATTATTACAAAAAAACTAATGCCCACTGTTACAAATAAGAAGTTTTTTTTTAATACAAAAACTGATGTTTTGTGTTAATTAGGCGCGATTGCTTTTTTTTTATAATAAAAATGATTAAAAATAAAATCTATATATTGATACTCGTGTTCCTTAATTGTAAGACTGTTATCATCTTGCAACACCCCCTGGTCAAAAATCAGACCGTCCAAATTGTCCAAGATGAAATGCAAATATGTAAATCCTGGTTATTTGATGTTGCTTATCCGCCGATTTCTTATTTCTTATGAGTGTCGTTACCTCAGCTAAATAATAGATAATTTCGTTTTTATCATAGGGAAAGAAAGAGGAGAAAAAGAACATACTACACAGATAAAATATATTAAAAAAGAATGAATGAAAGAGGGTAGGGGAAATATATATAGAGGGGATGAACACAGAAACGATAACGCTAATCTGTTTCAATCAAACAATGAAAAGATGAAAAGAAGAGAGAGAGAGAGAGAGAGAGAGAGAGAGAGAGAGAGAGAGAGAGAGAGAGAGAAAGAAAGAGAAGAGAGAGAGAGAGAGAAAGAGAGAGAGAAAGAAAGAGAGAGAGAGAGTTAAAACAAGATTATTATGCTTTATACATCAAACGTTGTTATTATCATACTGTGTTATATCAACAGGTACTGCTAGTTAAGATTATTATATTCTTACATATTGAACTATTTTTCAATTGCTCTCAAGTAAACATATCAAACGTTGTAATAATTATCATACTGTGGTATGTCCATTGGTCCTGCTAGTAAAAGATAAAATCTGAAAGATGAGATTTTTTGTCATTCCAGATGAAAACCTAATATCGTCTCAGAAATCGGAACCTCAAATCTTAGAGCTACTGGGTATCTGTTTTAATCTTTGATCTACATCCATTTAATTCGATGTACATGTGACAGTTTGTAAATGAAATGTTTGCATAAAACGGAAGTCAAGGTGATGATGGAAATACGGAAACAGATTAAGTCAATTTCCGGTGATATAATAAATGACAAAGTGTCCAATGCTTTCCAAGAATGTCGATTGTTCATGGTGACAATTTCTGGCCAACGCTTGACACAACAGCAAAGAAAACAGACCAGAAAATGGAGTCTTTGTCTTGATCAGCCGATGGTTTTATATCTTGTTGCTATTGATTTGTGATTGGGGGGGGGGGCTCAACTCACATCCTAACCCTTTTAGCATTTGTTGAGCGTGGGTCATGAAAAGACATTAGCAAAGTTGATGGATGATTTCGTTTGGGAGGCAATAAGAATTAAATCGGTGATTGGTTGTCAGATAATATCTTATCTCTCCTTTGCCACCATTACTTCGACCCAACATGTCTGCCGTTCTGATTTTGGCATTTATTCGACGAAATAAACAGAAATATATTCAGATTGAAGTCGATGTTAAAGCACGAAAATTAATCAATGAGAAAAAGAAACTCCTACATTACTTGTCAATAAAAGGCGAATGTTGTACAAAGATAATTAACTAGATCGTCTATTCCGTTGCTTTACAACTTTTGATAATCTCTGGGTCCCAAATCAAAATTACAAGTGTTGTATCATATTACAACGAATAGAAATATAACATTTTTTTACCAGTATCAGCTGAAGTAAAGTATATATTTTGGATATGTGTTAAAGACCTTGGACGAGGATGTTGATTTATTCTAATTTATTTTGAAATTGCTTGAATATCTCGGGATGTCCTCTGTACAACATCTAGTATCCGCACAGAGCTAGTCTATATGTTTTTGCTGGACAGCCCACATTGGCGAGCCCATATGCTGGTTTCTAAAGGAGAATGTCATTTCTTTCATTCTTTCATTATTTTAATAATTGGTTGAAAATCACACACAGATTATATATATATATATATATATATATATATATATATATATATAATCCAAAAGTCCAGAGACGAAATCTTCCTTACGACGCAAGAGTTTTATTTAAAAAAACCTGTCGCAGTTTGAGAGCTCAATGTGTGCTCTTAATGTTAGAGTCACAGAGCAAATATATAAGTAAAGAAATAACAAAAGACTTAGACATTTAGCATTTTAGTCTATTTCAGGGAGCTTAGACAAAGTGTATGACTCTCCCGACTCATCAGATTCGCATCTGATGAGTCGGGGGAGTTAGACACTTTGTCTAAGCTCCCTGAAATAGACTATAATATGCTAAATCTCTGTCTTTTGTTATTTCTTTATTATATATATATATATATAAAAGCAATCTACAGACGCGCGTTTCGGAGTTTCACCCCCTCATCAGTGCAGCTATACTTATTTTTCAGCAGCTACCTCTGGTCGGGTTCGAGACCCGAACGAACTTTCGCTCGTCAAGTCTCTTACCGGTGGGTCCACAAGCAGCTGCTAAGAATAGAAGGCAGAATAATCGCTATATTTCCTAAACCGGAAATAAACTCACCAGAGTTATATATATATATATATATATATATAATTATAATGGAGATTCGGTGCCTGTCTCTAGTCGAAAATACGTCGCTGCTTACTTCACAATACCCCCAGCAATTGCATATATTTATTAATGAGTATTTAATTTATAGACAAAATCCTTGATACATAGAATAAACCTTATTTATCATTTATCCATGAGGCCTCTATGATAATATGTATCAGATTTTCCTCAAAACAGCCTATGTTATAAGTGCGTTCAAAATCCTGCAATGTGTCTTATTTATCACTTAGAAATGAAGGTTTACATGAAATAGGCTGTGGTTGATTTACATACTGGTTTTAACAAAACCGGGTTTAATAGATAATTACTTTGTGTTATTGATCTCTAATAATATTGTTTTTATTCGTCAACGTATAAAAATCAATCCTATGAATGATTTTATATAGAAATCAATTAAATCATAATTATAAGGTAATCATTTTATATGCGTTCTTATTTAATTTCATTAGTTTTTTTAATTCAATATATTTCATTACATTAAGACTTAAAATACTTATGCCTAAGTAAGGTGCATATTCTTACTGGTATATATAATATAATTATGAAAACATTAAGTCCGTTACTCAACTTTCATGTCTTTTATACTATATTATTTATATTTATTTCTTCAAACGGGATCGGGAAAAAGTTGCCCAATAAAGTGTTAGTATAGCGTGAGTTATAGTCAGGTGATGCGATGTTAGTTCACGGGATATTTACACGAAAAATAACCTAGGTGTTAGGACACGTGACATTCAAACGAAAAAGAAAAAATGTTTTTCTTGCAGTCATAAATAGAAGAAATTAAATTATAGGATTAATCAGGGTCAGCCGGTTGATTACACAGGAGAAATGTGATGACGTGTCTATATTTAGATTTTTAATAGTATCTAGCAGGGGAGTAAACACCGAAAATAAATCAGGAGCCGGAGTCCCTAAGGTGGTGTGATGTTGAAATCCAGTATTACACATCAACTCCTGTGACACTACCGTACCATTAACAATAGAATATTTATGTACAGAAGAAATTCTGTAAAATAGTTATTCCGATAGTTCGCAAAAATCAAATTCTTTTTCTTTCTATTATTTTTGAATTCCCATAATCTGAATTAGAAATTTGTTTCAAAAATATATTAGCCAAAAATGAAATTGATTAATAGACTTAGTTTTTGAAATCGATCTTGAGAATAAATTTCCAGTTCGAGGAGAAATATCAAAGAAGTGTTCCCTATAATTAAAATTTTCATAAAAATATTTGAAAAGTCTCAATTAACTCAGCTCTCTTTCTAGTAAAGTAGTTACCGTATTTGACGGCTTATAAGACTGCACGGGCATATAAGACGCACCCCCATTTCAGCAGGTCAAATTCAGGAAAAAAATTATTTAGTGTATTTGAGCATATATTGTTGAAAACAGTCTACCATACGCTCCTGTTAACCTTGATTATAACCATACCAGTAATAAAATAAGGATGCATGGAGTTTTGGGTAGGTACTGATCAAAAGCTGGGTTAGTGAGCATCATAGAGAAGATTAGCATAGGCCTATGGGAGGTCTCAAACTTCACCTACGATGTATAAGATGCAGGGCAATTTTTTTAGCCAACATTTTGGAAAAAGTGCGTCCTATATGTTGTCAAATATGGCAATTCTAATCTCTCCCTGTAACTGTAATCTTTTACACTTTTTATTTACATTTTATCATTTTCATGTCGAAACTTTGGAGTCTAGGAGTGCATACAATCTTATATGAAATCTTACAAGGGTTTATTTCAAATTTTTACATTATCCCTTATCAACGTCTTTAAATCCGTATGTAATACAGATAAGTAACACTGATAAGTATAATGTGGTACATCCTTTTATTTAAAGTGTAAACTCCATTTGTATATAAGGAAGAAGACGAACATCCAGTTTCTTCCGAGTTTAACTTTGGCATGACACTGACATTAGGGAATAAACCTGGTTTTATAACTTAAAGTGTAATGGGAAAGTTTCAGCCAATAAGAAGAGTTATCATAGAATCAGACATTATATTTATAAAGCCTTGGCCACCAATGACCATCGATTGGACAATAAAATATTGGGAAAGAAGATTTGACATATTAAACGGCAACGCAGAGAATAAACTTTGGAAATTCACCACAAATTCTTGGTCAATGTCTCAAGTCAATATCTAGTTTTCAGCATTTACAGATGGAGTCACAAGATGGATGCTTTTTGCAAACAAAACATCAAATTAAATAGCGGACAATGGTCAAAGAATTTTATAGCAATTAGAATGTTTATTCGTACAAAATTCAACGTCTAGTTGTTATATATTTCAGACAGTAAACTGTTTATGGTTTATACCAAGAAAAACAATCTACCCTCCAAGGTAAGTTCATACTTTATTACTCTGTGTTAACCATTCTATCAGAGTTAAGTCTGGTATAAGGTATCAAATCATCAACAGTTTCAATGAATATATATTTTATCTACATTTTCATAGTACGCTGGGCGTACTATGAAAATATTGCCTTAAAATGTTGTCCTTTCTTTTTTGTATTTAACAAGACAAGCAGTTGGATTTCCATTGTAACAGCAGTCCATGATGACACTGGGGATTTTATTCAGGAAAGATTGGAGAAATCTAATAACCATTTCAAGTTCATAATCAGTGTTACTTAGAGAATTTTAATGATTAAACATGATGGTTTGAGTAAACAAAAACATCAGTTGAAACTTTTATTGGAAATTGCTTAATTCTCTAAGGGAATTTTAAATACATTTTTATATTGCTATTATAAAAATCGCTATGATACTCCGCTTTTTGTAAGGTTACGGACAAACACACATACACACACACACATACACACTCATATATATATATGAAGAAAATAGCAGATTAGGAAAAATCTGACTTAATGTGAGGAAAGTTATGGAAAATGTGAATAACGAACATAGCAATTGCATCAATAAAATTTCAGTCTGGTGAACCCTCTAATATCAACAGAGGAAAATTATCAATTGAATGCAATTGTCTGTGTTCGTTATTCACTTTTTCATAACTTTTCTCCGCACACACATATCAAACAGATGAGAATAAACAATCGTTTAAAAGGCATTTTATATAAACGTTAGATAAGGTTAACGTATAATAATAATAATAATAATAATAATAATAATAATAATAATAATAATAATAATAATCTTGACGGTTTGCTTATGGGATTATAGCTGCAAAAATGTTCCCTAATAACGGACACCAGTTATGAAAATTAATTTCCTTACATAAAATTAAGAACTTGTGAGATTGATTAATTAAGATGTCGATGAAAAGAAACTGGGATCTAACTATTATGAAATTGTTTCAACCTTTATTAAAAGAAAATCTGTCCCATTTAAAAAAAAACCCTGGTCTCTTTAGGGCCTAACATATTTTAATCAAGTTATGCCATTACAATTAACTAGCCAACGTTTTCTTTAATTTATTTATGCTTGATAATAGAAAATCGTCTTAATAGATACTCCTTATTCTAACTTAATAATTGAAAACCTTTAATCGACTCAATATAAAATTGAAAACCTTTAATCGACTCAATATAAAATTGAAAACCTTTAATCGACTCAATAGATACTCCTCATTCTTTCTTGATAATTGAAAACCTTTAATCGACTCAATAGATGCTCCTTGTTTCAGCTAACAAAGGATTTATAATACAGACGTGTCATCATTTGCTTAGTGATGCGTTTTAATGATCAAGACAAACACGTCTGACTGAGACAACTTGTCATGTTTTAGACATCAATAATTCTGTCTACCAAAGCATTATTTGTTATTTTGCTCATTACATTTGAAGCGATGCTAATTCACCATTTCGCTTTTTTCTGATGAATATCAAATCCGATAATATTTGAACAGATTCTCATATCTCGATTACATCTTTGCAAACTTTCACCACTCCTAAAATAAAAATGATTTACAACTCTATACGACAAAGATCAATTTTACCTGAAAAAAAAAAAAGGAAAAAAGATTCCTCTGCTGTTGAAAGTCGAAGCTAATGATTTCATTACCATCAACAGACATATTGATCAAACTAATAATAGTCCGAATGATAAATAGAAGAATTCATTCAAACTTGAAAAAGAAATCATTAAAATGATATGGTATTATAAAACTTACCGTTTATTTGAAAAAAAAATCTATTAACCTGGAATTTGTTTTTGCTTTTACTAATAATATTCTTACTAACAGGACCTGTGAATATACAACTGTATGATAATTTAATTATTACAATATAATGTTTACTTAAGAGCTATTGCGAAATAGTTCTATATGTAAAAAGTATAATAATCTTATTTAAATCCCTCACAATTTTTTCTTTCTTTCATTTTTTATTATGTTCAATTGAAACAGATTATCGCTTCTGCGCGCTCACCCATCTATCTTTCCTTCTCTTTTTAATTATATTTTTTTCTGTGTAGCATGTGTTTTTTCTTCAATTTCTTTCTTTGTAATAAAAACGAGATAGTCCATTTGACTTGCTTTGATTTGCAGATAAATGTTTAAAACCAGATCTGTTTACAAGTTTAGAATTTTGTTTTCAAAAGAAACGAATTTTATTTAGCTTATCTCCAGGGTGTTACATAATTGATGGATAGCCTATTAATTATGTACAGTAACTGTGGCGTAGATTTAGAAATAACGGTCAGTGGAAAAACACAGAAAAGATGATGGACACTTTAAAACCCTGTGTTGACCTATCATCCAACGCAAGCCATAAGAAAATCAGTGTTTGGCTGGCCACTGAAGGGAACGGACCGAAATGGCTGGTTTCGTTCAATTCGCCAAATTCTGGCACGCGTGTTGTTGATCTGGGAGCTTGAAAAAACATGAGTTCAAAACAAAGCAAAGTCTTGTGTTGTTACTAAGAACAAACAAACAACATAAATACAGAAGATTCAACCCAGATTAAGAAATATCTACCAGATCCAAAAATGGACAGATCCAGCCCAAGCTAAGATGGAAGACAACAAGATAAAAGAAAGAGAAGCTAAGTATCTAAGCAAAGAAGATAAGTATACCTGTATGCAGTCACGGGTATACAAGTATACTATATATATGAAGAAATACAAGTACATGTCAAATTTAGAATGTTTATTCAACATACACGTTAATTTAAAAATGGTATGCAACACAGAGGGACCAGTTTATCTCAGACGATAGAGCACTCGCCTAGTAATCGCAAGGTTCCTCGTTCAATAACGGTACCTTCGAACTTAGCGCATGAGTAGTACATATTGGGTAATCTAGTTGTGACGGAGAACGAGTACCACCGTACTCATTTGGAAAAAGAGCAAGACATTGTCTTGCCTGCCGGAGTCGAACCCGCGCCATCCCGAATACAAAGAAATACGATTCAGGTGCTGGATGATGGACGCGATTCAAGTGCCCGGATGTTGGGGCCTACACGCGTCCATCCGAATGCACGAGAATTGTGCGTTGCACGGGTGTGGGGTTCGACTAGATATGCCCGGATGTTTGGGGAATATACTCATAAATAACCGAAGCGAGTGGAGCGTTGGGACAAGTAGTTGGCCTACGCAAGACTGCAGTCAGTAAAGAAACGCTTTGTAGACGACCCTGCATAAGAATTTGTTTAATTCAACAAACTAGACTGTGCGGTTAAGTGGGGAGCTGAAGGTAGGTGTGGCGCCTCACATTATCAAAAACAATCTTCATGGTATAACGCTGGTGAAAAGGGGATTGACTCTCATGCTGATACCGACAATAGACCACTTCACCAACTTTACTTATACAACACAGGGATACGCTACAAAGTTTTCAGTGTTCAGTTTCTTGTTCTGTTACAAGATTAAAACGGAATATACTTGGATGATATGAAGGCATGCTGATTGTAGAAAAACACAGATTCACCATTAATTTCAAAAATGAAAAAGAAACTTTCTTACGATAAAGAAAAAAAGCAAAAAAAAAAAGCAAAAAAAAGCAAAAGTAGAAACTTTAGTGAAAGAGTCGCTTTATTCAGCAGAACCAACTTTGGGGAATATTTTGGTCTTTGATCTTGAAGTTGTATCATGAAACCAACATTGGAATTTGCCGCCAGCTTTTTTTCTTTACTAAAAGAATATTGTAAGATATGTAACTCCTTTCACAAAGATCTATTGTTGTGCTTACAAATGCTAGGCGACATTTTCTTATCGACTGAAAACTTAACTTTATAAAACTTTTCCTCTTTTCACATACTGGACAAATATATATATATATATATATATATATATATATATATATATATATATATATATACATATATGTATGTATGTTGAAAAAATGAATAAAGGAAAGAAAGTATAAAATGGATAATATAGGATATTTTAATCAATTTTACTTACACGTGTTTCGGTCAGGAGTTTATCCATGTGTACATTATCCAAACTATTATTATTTTTAAATAATCAAATGAAATAATAATGATAGAAAAAATGTAGAAATGTTCCGCACACAAAGAAAATTCGACCTTCATCAGAGTAAATCCTTATTTGAAAATGAATAAATCAGAGTAAATCCTTATTTGAAAATCCTTATTTTACTCTGATGAAGGTCGAATTTTCTTTGTGTGCGGAACATTTCTATATTTTCTCTATTATTATTATTTAATTTGATTATTTAAAAATAATAATTGTTTGAATAATGTACACATGGATAAACTCCTGACCGAAACACGTGTAAGTAAAATTGATTAAAATATCCTATATTATCCATTATATACTTTCTTTCCTTTATTCATTTTTTAACATACCGTCGCATTCACTTCCAGTTTCATTTTACACACACACACACAATATATATATATATATATAACGCTAATACCCTTGGAGAAAGGTATGCATCCAACTATTCTCCATCCACCTATGGATAAATAGCAGGGCAGACTGGGCTCTTTAACTTTGGTATGGTAACCAGTCTAAGGGAAATCAACCTGAATTCAAAGCTGTTAAACTCCACTTAAGAAATTGAAAATGTGTCACATCCTGTTTGTTTGGATGAATTAATAAATATATATCATCAAGTCATACTGTTAGCACAGATTGTAATGATTTGCTCGAATCCTGTCCCTATCGGTCATCACTTCTAACATGTCCTTCGCACGGCATCCGGTGCTCGTACAGAGCTCATGAATGTAAGCTTTTGCTTGTCGGTCACTAGGGTAATTCAATATATAAAAGGTAGATTTTTTCAAAACTAATCACTGTTTACAATTTCTTTTTTCATGGAAATCAATGAATATAGGTCTTTCTGTCCCTTAAAGCTGTCAACATCACTTTCTTTACTGCCACTGTGCCCAGAACGTTTTCCTTACCGGAGAGTCAGTAAGTGTTCAATCCATGAACGCTCGTTACGATTCAGACTCTCATTGTTAAACCAATGTTTCGCCCATATGTAAATGTTTTTGACTAAAACATGCTTATCTCTAGCATCACACATTCCTCTATAAATTTCATTTTGTTTGCACTTTTCAGTCAACAAAAATTTAATGTCAAACCTCTCTTCAAGCTTTGTGCACTCTATTTGCTTTGCCTCAATTTGGATTAATTTCAAAACAAAGAAGTTCTTTATTTTTCCCTGAATTCATTAATTTTAAAATATCCATTTAGTAACCGGTCTTTTTTTAAACTAGCAATTTGATAATGCTGTTAAATTTGTTATTGGTGTAGTAATTGATAATGCAATTGACTGACAATAATTATTGGCACCATTATTTTGTAATAAAAATTGTCGTAAACTCCCTGGAGTTTTACTCTTAATAAAGTGAAGTCATATAATTTGTTTTTCATTCTTCATTGTTGATGCGTATATTATCTTCCAGTAAAGTGCAAACTTTATTTGTTAAATTTTAATCTGATTAAAGATTTGGAATAGAAAAAAATAGCTAATTTGGAACTTCTGAACCAGATTCGTCCAGTCTAAAAAAAACAACAAAAAACGAATCGTTTCGACATTTATATTGTAAATATAACGTCCTCATCTAAAAATCACAAAAAAAAAAGGAATTTTTTTCAAATCTGATAAATTGCCTGATAAGATTGCTGAAATATTTCATGGTATAAAATGTAGGAAAAATTCCCATTCATATTTACGAATTTTCCCCACATAAGCAGCAGACATTTCCGGTAGAAATTAGCCAATCAGAAACAATATAGAACGCATTTAAGTTGTTGGTATTTGACCTGAAATCAATTGCAAATTGGACTTTTTGAATTCAAGGCCTACAGAGAAAGATGTCAGGAAATACAAAGAAATTTCTACTACAAAAAGTATTTACTGAAACTACAATCTTTTCTACTTAGGATTTCAAGGAATACCTTGAGACTTTCTGTCACAAGGAAGTGAACTAGAGATTTATCAACAGGGGAACAAAACGCCTAAAATTGCGACCAGAATCTTATCAGGTTTTCTGAATATTAAGCATAAAGAATTAGACGGGATGAATCTGATTCAGAAGCGCCAATAATTGAACCCCATGGTAGTAATAAAGTTAATGTCAAGAAATGGTAGTGAATTTTAGAAAGAAGATTTTCAGTTCAGTGACAGAAATTAAGAACTTAACATCCAACAATTTAGAAGACTGTTTCACCATTTACTATTTAAAATAAATGTAAAACATTCTCTTATAATATTGGCTATATGAGGTTAACATTAATGTCACCAGAGGCCGGACAACAAAAATCTCCAATTTGCAATATCAGAAACCTATGATATAAATATATTAGAATTTTCTCCATTTATTTTTACGTATAGCAAAAAATATTTTTGTATTAGAAGTACATATTTTAAATGTGTTGACATATTTGGAGGATTTGTTTGTTTATTCTTTTCCTTCTGGGTAATACTGGATATCCCTGCTAGTTGTCTATAAATCTCATCATTCAATGACAGGTTAAGATTAGCTGAATTACCTCAGGTTAAAACTTGTGAACTTTCAGAGAAGTTAAAAGCAAATAAATGATGCATTGAAAGAAAAAAACTTTTACGAAGAAAAAAAAAATCAAACGTTGATTTTTTTTCTGCCTCAAAACGTTCATCCTTACATAAGAAATGCATCGGCGCCAACAATCTATACATAACTGGGGCGGGGGAAACTTATCCAACATATGTCGTATTCTCTGGATTTGTTCCCTTCAGACTTGTGTCATAGCATACAACATCATTTATCAACGGTTTTTGATTATTGATAGAATGAAAAGAATTAATTGAATCAAAGTCGGAATCGTTCTTTTATGATGGAGTACACATGTTAACTCAATAAAGTAACATAAACGTGTGAGGATACTATGAAATGAATGAATAAATAAAATATTTCAACATTTTCAGCCAAGCCTTATTAGTTAACTTCTTGTTCTTGCTTGAATAGGAACACCTATAAAGATTAAGGGTATGAAGGTACTTCCCACACTGTATAAAAAAATTCCCATACTTTATATATAAAAAGTAAAGATTGATAGATAAAAAAAACCATTGAACGGAATAAAACGATGTACAAAAAGGCTCAAATACTGGTGAGCAGAGCAATATAAAAATAACACTTCACTATTCGTTTATCTTTTTGGTAAAATTTCTAGTTACAAAAGTCAAAAAGATAATGAGGTTATAAAATTAGGGTAAAAAACAAAAAACAAAAAATGCCCTAATGATAACCTACTGTTTGCATGCTTAATTTTGTTTTCTATTACACTTGGTTTATTTTTATATTTAAAATAATTATAAATAGAATACTGTGTGTAAGCGAATTTTGGCGACAAATAAGAATAGCAAGTTTAATTCACACCAAAATATAAATTTCAAGACACATGCACGCATATATATGTTGAATTAAACAAAAGACACATCTCCTGTTTAACAATTTTATTTTTGATCTTTCCGAGATTTCTGGCCAACTTTTTAATGTTTGGGTGGAATTCCGCCCAAATATTAAAAGTTGGCCAGAAAACTTGAAAAAAATCACAAATAAAATTGTTAAACAGGAGATGTGCCTTTTGTTTAATTCTACATGAATAAATGAAAAAATACTGCCCAAATACACACACACACACATATATATATATATATATATATATATATATATAATGGTGGAAAGCAGCTGTAATAAAAGGGAAATATCACGGAGAGTTTTTATACTCCCCTTAATCTTTATGTACGTCCGCTTATTCGGAAACAAAAGTAGAATAAGATATTGAACAACTTTAAACTATTTTACAACTCCATTATTTCATACACAAAAATAAGAAGCAAAAAACTTCCAGAAAATAAAGTTATAAGCAAACGTGAACTGACTAGACAGTTAATATTGTCAACAAACACAATAAATAAGTTCGAATGATGTATGTACTTACATCGTTACAAGCACCTCCAAGACGATCAAAAATATGATTAAAAAGCCAAAGGATGAAACCATTCCAAAGTAGGTAGATATGAAATACTCTGAAAAGAATGAAACAAAATAAAAACACTTAAGAAAACATCAAAGAGATTGTAGAGTATTGATAATGGTGAACAAACTCAACACTCCCGTAAAAAAAATAAAGATAATAATTTCAACATAGAAGAGACATATGTCATCAGAATTGTACAAAAAAGGAAAGTACCAATGCGCAGAATCAACATTAATTGAAGAATAGCAAACAATGACCTGGATTCTTTTAGATTTCTCAGATTCTGACGAAGTTAATAGTAAAATAACATTGTATATCAGTCTTTTCTAAATTGTTTTACATTGTATATCAATCGTGTTGTAAATTAGACTGAAACTGACAGAGTGGATCTTTCCAATATTAATCGTAAGTTATATTTTTTAATGATAATAATGGATATTCGATGTCTGTCCGTAACCGAAACAACGTCACTGCCTACTTCACAATACCATCAGGAACTGCGTAAGTTTATCAATGAGTATTTAATTTATATTCAAAATCCTTAATACGTAGAATAATAAATCTTGTTTTGATTTCTATTAAAATCTGAGTTAGATTTGCCTCAAAATCGTCCATGTTATAAATGTGTTTAAAATTATGCAATGTATCTTATATAACACTAAGAAATAAAGGTTTGCATAATATATATAGTGTTGTTAATTTGCATACTGGTTTTAACAAAAACTGATTTAATAATTACTTGGTGTTATTATCTCTAATATTGTTTTATTTTCCAAGGTATTAAAACAATCCTATGAAGAATTTTCTATATAAACCAATTAGAATATAATTAAAATAAGTGTAATCTTTTTATATGGGTTCTTATTTAATTTCGTGAGTTTTTCTAACATATTTAATTACATAAAAACTGAAATATTTACGCCCGGAAGGCGCATATTATTGCTAGTGTTAATGAATCACAAACAATATTACTCGTGAATAAGAATCTTTACTTTGATTCTATAGAAAATAGAAGAACACACATATTCCAAAGATGAATTTTATTCTTGATGGTGAAGTCGACGTAATAACGTTTCGGTTTTTGTAAACTTCATCAGAACTTGAGGTAGGTGAAATGTTGTGTGGTGATTGTAGATGACTAGCAAAAAAACGGAAGAATTTTTAGTTGTATATGAAGAAGGGGGTGTAACCAGTGTTAACCTAGCATTAGTTCCAGTCTAGGCAAATTTTGAGCTCTTAATATATCTGCATATACAGTTCATCATATGTATTTTCAAAATTAACAGGTTGAATACTGATATATATATATATATATATATATATATATATATATATATATATATATGAATAGTTTATTGGCAGTACTGAATTTAAAAAGGACGCGTAAAAGCATATGCATGTTGTAAAATAATTTTTTTTTTCTTAAAAAGAAAAGTAAGGGTACCCTAGTTAGATTTAAAATCTAAAATGATTTTATCTTTTTTTCGTTCAATGCTCCTCAGAGAAAAAATACATTGAAAGATGGTATTGTAGTTTTGTTTTTGTTTTGTTGTAGACGATGGAATAGTCAGAAAGCAATGAGAAAAAGGATTTTTTTCTCAATAGGACAAAGAGTTCGTAAAACTAAGCAACTTACAAATCATAAGGGGGGGGGGTTCGAAAATTACGAGTCCCCCCGTTAGATAAGTTTAGGCTTGAGGTGCCAAAAAGGAGTAACTGATGGGACTGCTTCTGAACGCACAGGAAAGGTTGAGTGCGGGAGATGAACAGGGACTCAAGAATCTGTAGTTGTAGCTCGCTGTTGGAACTGCAAAGGAGTGAAAACATAGCTGGGTGGTAGGACCGAGCGCAAGTGGAGTTTCCTTATAGATGTTGTCCAATGGTGGACGGAGTATTTATGTCTGCTGCTGTGGGACATTCCACATTGCCAGAACGGATGTTGTAGGGTATGTGCTGCTTGATTCGAGATTCCAATCTCAAGGTAGTACGGCCAATGTAGCAAATCTTACATTTACATGTAAACTTATAGATTAAGTGGCTTTTGTGATGGGGGGGGGCACACTATCCTTGAGATTAGGAGGAAACAGCACATTAGATTTTAGGACAACCCGAGGATTGACTGCATTGAAGCAACGATGGATAGACTTTTTGATCTTGTCTAGCAAAGGAATGGAAGATTTGCCCAGCCAAGGATGTCTTAGGTAGACTGGGCATTTTTCAGGACCAAATTTAGGAAGAGTTGAAAGCTGCGCACATTTGTATTTTATTGTGGCATTAACCAAGTTCTCAGGGTAACCGTTCTTAATTAAAGTGGTTTTAATGAAGGGGAATTCTTGCTGAAGTATAGATTTGGAGCAAATCATAAAGGCACGATGGATTAAGGTTTTGATTAAGTTGATTTTATGTTGACATCAAGAATAAAAATCATCTTTTGGAATACTTTGTGTCTTTTCTATTATATATATATATATATATATATATATATATATATATCTTATTATAATGGAGATTGTGTGCTTTTCTGTCTGTAACCGAAACTATATTACTATTCAAGTCATAATTCCCTTAGGTATTTACGTCACATTCTCCATGATATTGTTTTTATTTAAACTTCAATTATTAATAAAATTGTTTCATATGATTAATACTGTTGGCCTTATCTACAGCGTAATAATATACAATTGTATTTATATATACAACAAAATGGCGGTTTATTGTGTGAACGGATAGACTAATTTGCATATTGATATTGAAAATTTGATTTTAATAAATATGTGCTTAGTATTATTGATTGGTGATTGTTTGGTTTTATTTTAATAAATATGAGCAAAAGTTTCGAGGATAAATCATAAAAGAAATCGATTAATAAGAACAAATAACTGTAATTATATTCTTACTTCCTATTTAAACTAAATAGTTAAATTAGGAAAATTTAGCAGTGAAAGATGGAAGTGATGAAAGAGTAAGTTTCAGTTATTCTATTTTTCAATTATACTCCCCTCTGTTTCAAATCTTTTTATCTTCATTCTTATTTAGTTTCATTAGCTTTTCTAATATAATATACTATATTATATTAAAACGTAAACACTTGCACCCGGAGGGTGCATATATTTGCTAGTACACATAATAGAAAAACACAAAGTATTCCAAAAGATGAGTTTTATTCTTGATGTCAACATTATAAAATTTCGGTTTTTGCAATCTTCATCAGGACTTGATGTAGGTGAAATGTTGTGTGGTGATTGTGGATGATTTGCGAAAAAATGGGAGAATTGTTAGTTGTTTACGAAGAAAGAGGGAGAAACCAGTGTTGCTTCCGGAACGCGCGAAAATATTCAAGAAGTGATGAGAGTCCGTGATGGCTTCGAGGAGATACATGGATGTGAGATGGGGAGGATCTAAGTTGACAGAATTTGATATAATTGAAATCTATTAAAATAAAATTTACGGTAGAATGTATACCAATGTGTTATAGAGATGTCTAATCTATTTTGTCTAGTAATGTGTTAAGGTCGTGCTATGATTTCAATCCGGTGTGGGTGGGTGTGTGATTGGGTTTCACTGTGGTGGACGCCATTTTGTCATAATAATCAAAAACATTTAATCTTGAAATTTCAAAAAAACACGTAAACAACGTTCAGTGTCTGGTTCCGTGAATAAATCGTACAATCTGATGTAACGGTGAAAAGCAAAACATGTTATCCGAATAATTTGTTATTTTTCACAATATTATTTTTATTTTTCCACTCTTATTAACGAAATGAATTATCAAAAATATTTATCATAATCAACAGTTTTTATGTTTGTTTTTTATCCCTTTATATTTGAAGATCATTATCATTTCAAGCTAATGGCATGGATATCCATGGAAATCTCTCGCCAACCGCCCCTATTATACATTGTGCTCAGGTCTAGTATCCGTGAAATGTTAGTCTTGAATGGAGATAGATAGATAAACAAACAAAATGATATAGATAGATATGAACAAATGGAAATAGAGAGATAGTTATATAGATAGATAGATAGATAGATAAGTTATTGTCTTGAAAGAAAATCTCTTGAAAATATATTTTTGTGAAAATCAAATAAACAAGGGTATAAACAGACTATCATGTCTGTTCGTAAATATTCGAGTGCAATGGTAGTCTTTGTTGGACGGTCCATACAGGCGTGTCCATGTGCTGGTTTCCATAGGAGAACGTCTCTTGTGAATTCGTCCTTGCTTCTCCATTCTTGTTCGCATTTGTGCGCCTCCCATACCATCAAAGTGTCACTTCTGTCTCAGATCAAAGTTTAGTCTATGCATATCTATAGATTTCCTATAAACGAAAGGATATCCGTAATAATAATTGGAAATAAGTAATCGATACATTTAACTAAAATAATGTCGAAATCTATATATCAATACTCGTGTTCCTTATTTGTACGACCGTTATCTTACATTGAGCTTACGTAGGGATTTGACAATCCTTATATATATATATAAGTTGTCGGGCGGCCTAATGTCGGTATCAGCCATACAGCGAGGGAGTCTATCCCTTTTTCACTAGCGCTAGACAAAAGAGATTATTCTAGCATCTGAGGTGGAGCGCTACACATACCATCAGCTCTTACCGCACAGATCTCTGTGCTACTCATACGCTGAGTTGGCGAGGGCCGGTATCAAACCAGGAACCTTGAGTTTCCAAGCCAAACGCTCTACTAACTGAGCTAACCCGGATATATATAACAAATGATAAAACATAAGTTTCACTGACGAGTGATGTTTAATAAGCCGATGCTGCAGCGTTTCGGTTTGTTTAAAGAAAAATAAATTATTAGTAAACAAAATTGTGCAATAAAAATGCATGTAATAAATAAAGGATTTCTATGAGAAATGTAGTTGTTTTATTTGACCAAATTGAATAAGTTATTGTCTAGATAGATAGATAAATAGATAAACAAACAAAATGATATAGATAAATATGAACAAATGGAGATAGATAGATAGATAGATAAACAAACAAAATGATATAGATAGATAGATAGATATGAACAAATGGAGATAGATAGATAGATATAGATAGATAGATAATGGAGATAGATAGATAGATAGATAGATAGATAAACAAAATGATATAGATAGATAGATAGATAAACAAACAAAATGATATAGATAGATAGATAGATAAACAACATAGATAGATAGATAGAACAAATGGAGATAGATAGATAATAGATAGATAAACAAACAAAATGATATAGATAGATAGATAGATAAACAAACAAAATGATATAGATAGATAGATAGATAAACAAACAAAATGATATAGATAGATAGATAAACAAACAAAATGATATAGATAGATATGAACAAATAGATAGATAGATAAACAAACAAAATGATATAGATAGATAGATAGATAAACAAACAAAATGATATAGATAGATATGATGATAGATAAAACAACAAAATGATATAGATAGACAGATATAGAACAAATAGATAGATAGATAAACAAACAAAATGATATAGATAGATAGATAGATAAACAAACAAAATGATATAGATAGATAGATAGATAAACAAACAAATGATAGATAGATAGATAGATAACAAACAAAATGATATAGATAGATAGATAGATAGATAGATAGATAAACAAACAAAATGATATAGATAGATAGATAGATAAACAAACAAAATGATATAGATAGATAGATATGAACAAATGGAGATAGATAGATAGACAAACAAATGGAGATAGATAGATAAACAAACAAATGATATAGATAGATAGATAGATAAACAAACAAAATGATATAGATAGATAGATAGATAAACAAACAAAATGATATAGATAGATAGATAGATAAACAAACAAAATGAATAGATAGATAGATATAGATAGATATGAACAAATGGAGATAGATAGATAAACAAACAAAATGATATAGATAGATAAATATGAACAGATGAGATAGATAGATAGATAGATAGATAGTTATATAGATAGATAAGTTATTGTCTAGAAAGAAAATCTCTTGAAAATATATTTTTGTGAAAATCAAATAAACAAAGGTATAAGCAGACTATCATGTCTGTTCGTAAATATTCGAGTAGCATCATTCATTTTATCTTTCTCTTGTATTATAGAAGTTATTTACTTTAACAAAAAATGTCTTATACCTGTTTTGTATTCAAGTCTCCACTTGTGAATTTGCGTTGTCGAAATTTTGAAAATAAATAATAAAAACATTTCTTTTACTTACAGCAATATACAAATTGTTAAGTATGAAAAAGTAAAAACAGTCTGAACAAATTGAGGAAAAACAAACAAACAAAAACAACCAAAAACAAAATATTTTTAGAAAGATTTCCTACTTACTGAATAAGTTATAACTTTATTACAAAGTACATCCGTAATCTCCAGTTGGTAATCAATACATTTAAAAGATCTTATTGCAGAAATGATATAATAAGTGGGCCAATCCAATTTTGAATGCAGAAAAATGAAGATAAATTAACAAAGAATTGATAGGTTTTAAATATATATATATATATATATATATATATATATATTGCCAGTTGACCAGAAATTTGGAAATGATCACAAATAAATTTGTTAAACAGGAGATGTGCCTTTTGTTTAATTCTATATGTATAAATGAAAGAATGCTGCCCAAATACACACACACACACATATATGTGTGTGTGTGTGTGTGTGTGTGTGTGTGTGTATTTGGGCAGCATTCTTTCATTTATACATATAGAATTAAACAAAAGGCACATCTCCTGTTTAACAATTTTATTTTTGATCTTTTCCAATTTTCTGGCCAACTTTTTAATGTCTGGGTAGAATTGATGGATAAGTGTTCAGTTTCCGAGTACTTTCGGCACTTCGAAGCGCCATCATCAGGGGTGATGTATTTTTTTTTAAATTAAAAAAAATTTTTTTTTATATTAATGTGGAGGCTGGAAGGAGAATAATTGGTGAGAAAGGTGTTATAGGCATTTTAGAATGTGTGTACTGCATTGGAAATTAATTTTGTTCAAGGATGGTTTGTATTGTTTTATGTATAAAGCTTCCAGTATTTGGAGTTTTTGTTTATTTTTTTCTTTGTGCAAAATGTGTGTATTTTCGGTTAGAACATTTCGGTAATTAGAGTGGGGGCGTGAATGTAATTTTAGGTATTGGGAAATGGAGCTATTATCTGTTAAATGGAGGGTCAGACGCCTTGATAATGTGGTTGAGGTGAATCCAATGTATGTATTATCATTTTCTAGGAGACTACAATCTCCTAGGGGACACTTAAATCTATATACTACATTGGTCTCATTATATATATATATATATAAGGATCAACCAAAACTCGTCCGACAAGAATTGTCTTTACAGTTCAACAAAACTTGTATAAAATAAAAAATGCTGCCAAAATACACTTTATATATATATATATATATAAAGGTTTGCAAAAAGGATTGTTTAAAAAAAAATTATTAACTTACATATACAATACTAATTACTTTTCAAAGAGATCTATATGGTCAATAGCGGGGACCCTAACAGGTATTGTTACACCGTGTTATAATGGACCTGGGATTGACGCTAATGAAGCAGTACTCCACACTTCCCAGCGAGTTCAATTTGGATGTTTGAACTACTATACATATTGTTTTTTTTTTAAACATAATAATTTTTTTAAAAACAATCCTTTTTGTAAACCTTTTTATAGAATATCTAATTTTCTCCCGTTGGACCCATAACAATATATATATATATATATATATATATATATATATATATATATATATATAAACTATATTATAATTCTTAGCTG
Source organism: Doryteuthis pealeii (assembly GCA_023376005.1). Classification (NCBI taxonomy): domain Eukaryota; kingdom Metazoa; phylum Mollusca; class Cephalopoda; order Myopsida; family Loliginidae; genus Doryteuthis; species Doryteuthis pealeii. The sequence goes on from CM042144.1 coordinate 110,016,027, forward strand.
GTTTATCTCCATTATAAATCGGATTGTCCCACTTATATTATTTCTGAATAAGCCAATTCCAGCCCCACTAGCCAATAGATGACCCCAATCCCAAGGCAGACCGGAAATTGAACATTCCTATCCATAAAAGCGTCATCGACCACACCAGTCAGTCTAGAAATACTTGAAAAATAGAAACCACCTCCTCGAAATATTTAATGAAACAAAATGAAATTTAACACATAATATCTAACGGAAATTTTTCACTTTTCCCATGCTTCACACAAAATCCTAAAACCATATATTATAGACACACAAACGTACAAATATATATTTATATATATATATTCCAAAGCTGAGAGAATCAATGATTGTTTTCTAAAGGCTTTTTTCTGTTTAGTTTAATGACACAAAAATTCATACTAAAATATTCCTTAGTTTTAAGATTGAGTTATGTTTTAAAAAATTCCATTTGAATTGTTTTTAATTAGTCGTAATTTGCAAATAAATCAAATACTGACCCGTCTCATACTTCACATTCTGCCTGTAAATTTCCCCCTCACTATGTATATCTTGATTACCTACTCGTTATATACGTTAGTTTCTCAGAGAGAGAGAGAGAGAGAGAGAGAGAGAGAGAGAGAGAGAGAGAGAGAGAGAGAGAGAGAGAGAGAGAGAGAGATTGGAGAGTTTGAAACGTATTTATATGTTAAGTTTCATAAGCAGTCAGCCCGGCCAACATCTTGGCTCTTAATAAATTTAAATTAGGTGAAACGATCTCTTTCTTAGAAATCTTACAAAATGATTTTAATGTTTTTTTTAACATTTCGCGGGCGTATTTATTTAAAAGTAAATAATTCGATTTGCAAACTCTTTTCCCTAATCCCAATTATCTACCCATAGCTCAATAGGTGACCCAACAGTTCACGTTGTCTTATATAAAGTAAAAAAGTAAAGTCGCCGGGGCTGCCTAATGTCGGTATCAGCCATGCAGCGAGGGAGTCTATCCCCTTTTCACCACCGCTAGACAAAGGAGATTGTTTTTAGCATCTGAGGTGGAGCGCCACATCTACCATCAGCTCCTTACTTTACCGCACAGATCCCTGTGCTACTCATACGCTGAGTTGGCGAGGGCGGGAACTAGGAACCTTGTGGTTTCTATCCGAACGCTCTACCGACTGAGCTAACCCGGCCCTATATATATATATATATATATATATATATGGGATCAAATATCTTGTAGGAAATGTTTAGACCAGGCAATTTATTTTGGTGCGATGTGGGTAAAAAGGAATAAAAACATTAGACAGATCTCTTCGCATAGAAACCAACCAACAAAAGCGATTATCTATTTGAAAATGCAGTTAATATGAAGTATTAACTCTTAATAGACATTTAGAATTTGTTTGAAAACTGCAACATTAATCTGACGCTCAACAACCAGAATAAAACTTGAACTTTTGAATAACAACAAGTAAATTGTTATTTTAGCTTTAATCATATTATTATAGACATTATTCTCCTTCAATTTTCGTTCGTCTGTCATCACATAACTCAAGTACGCATTGTGCTTACTAGTGAAATCACGTTAACTTGGAATTCATAGCATGTAGTAGCATAGTAGTCTTTGAACATTCGCAAACTTTTAGCGAGAGGGTCGATTTATTATATATATATATATATATAATAAATCGACCTGTCGGATTAATTTCCATCTATTTTTCATATTTGTCAAATGAAAAAACATTATATCAAGGACTTTTACACTTTGAAGACTTTCATCTATAACTACGGACTTATCAACGCCACAAGTAAATTTTGGAACTCTAACATCTTTTTTCAAATTACCATGTGGACTTGTATATTTTTTTAACAGCTGAAAAATATATACTATACTATTTGATACCCACTTTACATTTTTATATAAACTTTTACAACAAACTCTTTTGAGTTTTTCTATACACTATAATGCTTCTGATTTTTAAAAATTAAAAATAAAATTTATTTTATTTTTAAAACAGAATATGCATTTTTCAAAAATTTCAGCGTTTGAACTCAGCGTTCGTTTCTGTAAACAGTCTTTTTTAACGGATATCTTCTCTTCCCATCTATGTCGCTCTTTGATGAAGACCAACTTATCGATTTGGTCGAAACAGTACTGTCAGCAATTACATAACAAACATCATATGTTTTTTCATAATGTTAAATTTCATATATATATATATATATATATATATATATATATATATATATATATATATTGGGGGGTGGTTATGTGCTTAATTAAAGTCATACCTAATTTGAGAATGAATTAGTTATAATTAAATGAATAAGGCGTGCATATCGGTTTAAATGTAAGGCGTAAACAAATCGAGAAAAGTCAATCTCTGTATGTACATTTCAGCCTATTAGGCCTCATCAGCAGAGTTATAGACAGGACAGTGCTTTGTGCGTGATACGAACCCTACCTGCATAGAGAGATTGAATTTTTCTCGATTTGTTTACGCCTTACATTTAAACCGATATGCACGCCTAATTCATTTAATTATAACTAATTAATTCTCAAATTAGGTATGACTTTAATTAAGCACATAATCTCCCCAAAATTGTCGGCTCTCGCCATCTCAAACAGATTGTTTTGTCCACTTCATATATATATATATATTATATATATATATATATATATATATATATATATATATGTGGTTGTTCCAAAATCTTCCATCCGTTATCATCCTGCAACACCATCTGGTTAAAAATAAGGCCGTCCAAATCTTCCAAGATGCAATGCAAAAAGGTGATTACAGATTATCTGGTGTCACTTAATGACCCAATTTTATTAAAATATTCCAAATGCTGTTGAGTCGTTTCAATGCCCAACGTAAAATTAAAATGAATTAAAAATATAAAAAAAACTTACATGTTTTATTTGTAATATTATAATTGTTAATTACGGAAGATATTTTGGTAATTTCGATCTTATGTTATCCCAGACTCCTGCCCTAATTTACGCTATGTTTTTGTTGTACCGGCCGTTCCTACAGTGGAGAACATGCACCGGTTCTCACTATAAATAGTGAGACACCGAGTGGAAAGGAGGACTGTTCCCGTTAACGACAAGCTAGTCGTACATGTACCATTAATTGTAAATACACTTGTCTTATTTTACCCCATCTCGACTTGACTTCTTTTTACTGTTGGGACTAACATCACAACAGTTTTAGCGAGCAAGCATCAGGCGAATTTCCGGTCCAACAGTTATTTTCCGAGTCATATTTTTCTTTTTTATCGGCAAATTAATGTAGACCCCTCGATTTTTATCGGTAAATCAATGTAGATATTTTATAAACCCGTTGT
>CM042144.1:110024362-110066862 GCA_023376005.1 Doryteuthis pealeii
TTAAAAGTGACAGTGGAAACTGTATTCATGAATTCTTTGATTGCCAAATTAGCCGAAAGATTCTGCAACATGTAAATACACACAGCTACTCACTCACATAAATACATAAGTAGGAAGCAGGTACACTAGAAAAATACTAGTCAGTACATACATACATATATATATATATATATATATAAAAAAAGGAGGTCTGCAAAATGGATTATGTTTTTAGAAAAAAAAAATTATTTTTATCTTACATATGCGACACGTGTTTGTTATATTTTCTTGGGCATCTCGACTCTCATATCAATCTTGATACAAAAAAAGAAAGAAAAAAAAAAGAAGAAAAACGATAACCCGAGAATTGAAAACTTTGTCCGGAAAAGTATCAATCCGACAAAAAAAGAAATGGACACGAAAAGATCTGTATAGCAATGACAGATTCAACAATTTGAAAAACGTTTCAAAAGCAAATGCACGTTGTGTACCAGTCCAAGCCATCTAATAACTGATTGTATATGTGAAAAATGGACAAAAAGGACAAAACAAAAGAAAAAAATACTGATAGAATATGTCAAAAAATGAAAGAAAAAAAAAGACATTAGCTAGAGGGATCTACCATTGCCACTTTTTAAAAGTTCACTGGTACCACACAGGTGACCGTTTAAAATGTGGGAGGGATTTCTGTTTCATGATGGATTTACTAACGGCATTTTTCCGAATAATTTGTGTAATAAGCATTTTTTGGTATCTGTATATATATATATATATATATATATATATATATTGGTAATTTTTCCGAGTTGAAATAAAGGAAAATAAAGTGCTCAATTGCAAATGTAAAAGCTGTATTTATTAAATATAACTGTTTATACAAAGGTTTTAGGTAACATTTACCTTAGGTTTCTGACTAATGTCGTCTTCAGAATGTTGCACCTCTCGAGTTGGTAAACAAACGATAGCGTTCTAAATTCAACCATAAATCGTTTGTTTACCAACACGAAATTCTGAAGACGACATTAGTCAGAAACCTAAGGTAAATGTTACCTAAAACCTTTGTATAAACAGTTATATCTAATAATAATGATAAGAATATATATATATATATACTATTTCTGAAATATTATTTCTGAAATCCTCCAATTAAATCTTTTTTTTATACTGTTGGGGTTTTTGATAACATATTTGCAAAAATACATTACACTATTAACCCCCCCAAAAAAAAATCCAATTAGATAATAGATTTAGTTTTCAAAAATCTGCATTGACAGTAAATTTCAAGTTCAAATTCTACTTCATTATTGAAGAATTGGGAAGATATTTAAAATTACACACACATACATACTGAAACACACACACACACACACACACACGTATTATATCTTATTATAATGGAGATTGTGTGTTTTTTTGTCTGTAACCGAAACTATATTCCTACTCAAGTCACAATTCTCTTAGTTATTGACATCACATTCTCCATGATTTTATTTTTATCTAAACCTCAATTATTAATAAAATTGTCTTACATTATTAATACTGTTAACTATGTCTACATACTGACAACATGCAATTATATTTATATATACAACAAAATAGCGGTTTACACTAAACGAGAATGCTAATTTGCATATTAATATTAAAAAATCGAATTTAATAAATATGTGCTTAGTATTATTGATTTCTAATTGTTTGGTTTTATTTTAATGAATATAAGCAAAAATCTCTTCAATGAATCTTAAATGAAATCCATTAACAAGAAAAATAACTGTCATTTTATTCTTTACTTCCTCTTTTAACTAAATACTTAAATTAGAAAAAATAACAATGAAAGACGAGAGTGATGGAAGAGTAAGTTTCAGTTGTTCCAATTTTTATTATAATCCCTCTGTTTCAAATCTTTTATTATACTCCCTCTGTTTCAAATCTTTTTATCTGTGTTCTTATTTAGTTTCATTAGCCTTTCTAATTTAATACAATATTTCATTAGATTAAAACTTAAATACTTGCACCCGGAGGGTGCATATATTTGCTAGTATATATATATATATATATATATATATGAAAATTTCATGATTACTATGGGGTGGACTATATAATCTCTCATACGCTATATATATATATATATATATATATATAGCGTATGAGAGACTATCTAGTCTACCCCATAGTAATCATGAAATTTTGATAAAAAGATAAAATATTCTTTATCAAGACTCCTACATTGTGTTGGCTGCAAAGCTACTGAAACTGTCGACATTTTTTTGAAAAAAAAAAAAGAAAGAAAAAAAATCAATCAACCTAAAGATTATTCTTTTCTTTACGTTGCTTGTGTTTCCGTTGTTTTGCAAATTTTATTTGCTGAAAGCCAAGAAGGGAAAATCCAGGAAATTCTAGGAAGTCACATGACAGCCTTTGATTTCTACTACCTTTTCTTTTTAACTTTTTCTTTTTTTTGGTTCAAAGACTTAAAAACATATCATTAAATTCGAATTTAAAGTCATTGATGTTTTTAGACAAAGTAAATATTTTTTATAAAGATTTTACAATGCAAGGACATTAAAATTATACGTTGAATATTACGATAAAGATTTTATGGTAAAAAAAGTGAAATAAATTAAAACAGTCAGTTGTGCATTATTATTAATTTTTGACGTGAATTTCTTTCATTTTAATTTCAGAGGGTGTCTATTGTAACTTTACAAACCGACATTCAATGATTGTTCATAAAAAATGCAGGGTAGAAAGAAAAAAAAAGAATGAACTTTCATCAGGACTCAAACTCGAAACACTATACCGCCACAAAAGTCAAATAGTTTTTGTTTGGTCTGACAGAAATATCTCAGAAAACTTACAGTGTCTCCAATTCGTCAGTTTCATTTCGTTGTTTAAAGGCATATCAAACTTCGTGGTTTATTTAATGTCAAAGTCATTCTTTTTAGAATAACGGTATTGGTACTATTAACTCGTGGATGGAGGATGTGGGGGTTCATACCTTTCCCAAGGGTATTAGACCGAAAATGAAAATAATAGTATGACTGGAGTTCGAACATTAGCCACTACGATATGGAGACAACCGCCCTATTTGTCAGTGATCATCCATCCAAGTATAAGCTCATCGCTGCTTAACTTCACTGATCTGATGGGAACCGGTGCATTTTGTATGACTTTACCGTTGACAAGTCGCATAACTCAAGTTAGTAAATAATCACAATGTTTCAAAGAAATTCAGATTATTCAATTTTAAAGAAGGGGAAAATAAGATGGAATAAAAATGTTAAAAATGAGACCGACAAAATTGTATAAGATTAAATACAAAATAGCAAATTCTGATTATCTGGTGTTGCTTATTGGCCGAATTCTAATTTCTTAAAAGTATCGTCACCTCAGCTAAATAATGAATCAATCCCTTTTTATTACAAAGGGAGAAAGGGAAAAAAAGGACTGCTACACAGAAAAAAATAAGGAGAAATAAAGATATTAAAGGAAGCATAGAGAGAAAGAGTGGGTGCGTGGAAGTGATAACACTAATCTATTTCAATCGATCATAATGAAAAGATGAAGAAAAGAAAAAGAAAAGAGTGAGAGAAAATTTAATCAATATCATTATACTTTTTACGTATTGAACTATTTGAAATAGCTCTTAAGTAAATATATCAAACGTTGTAATGATTAAATTATTATCACACTGTGGTACATCTACAGGTCCTACTAATGACTACTAATGATAATGCGTACCCTGAGAAATCGAAGTCCCATAAATTTCCTCTTATTACTTGCTGTAAAAAATAAAAAATAAGATGAAAGTAAAAATAGAAAAAAAAAGACAATTAAAATTCCTAGCACTGCTTCATTTAAAAGATTCGAACAACTTAAGAGTATTATGTCTTAATATTAGACGTCAAGTAGAAAAAATAAAATGAAAATAATACGAGTCAAAAAGGAATAACAATGTTTAGTCTAAAAAAGACAGAAGACTTAAAAAATAAACGAGAATGAACTAATAATCCGATTTTAATAAACTTTGTTTCATATAAAGTAATAAATTATCTTAAATGAATGTTTAATCAAAATTAAAAAGACTAGATATTTCTTCGTTAGATTTTGTTTCGAGCATTGACCCCCCCCCCCCATATAGTGAACAATAAGTTTCTTCGCAATTTCTTCGAAACCCGAAAAAGGAGTATTACATTTTTGGAAAAAGAATTTAATGATGGAACATAAGTAAAATAAATAAAGTAAATTGATGATTCGCTAAAGTCGCTCGGACGTTTTACTTACGCTGTGAGACTTAACTAGATGTAGATGAGTAAAAAAAATTAGACGAAAGAAAACTTTCATCTCATTTTTATTACTTCTCATAAAAAAAAGACGTGATTTCTCTGATAAGACTTTGTCATTAGCAATAATTTCCATTTCTTTGTAATTCGTCTATTTCGTTACATCGAGTTAGAGTAAGATCTAATAAACTTATGCAAACCGAATTTCTTTGATGAAAGATATTTCTTTTTTACTATTATTTTATCTTTGGTTATCTTTTTCTGAGCATTCCTTGCTTAATCAGTGAAACAGCAGTTGCATTAAATGAAACATTAATAAAAATAATATTTCTTCTAATATTCAAAGCAACGTCAAACGCATGTATTTACTAATAAGTCTAAAAAGAACATAATTGAAGAAATATCTTCTTTTTCAGAAAATATAAAAGCAGAAAGAAAAGTTGCCATTGTTAAACTAAAGAAAGATAAGAAAAAAAAAAGTTACATAAAACTAAAAAGAAAAAAAAAAAGGTTTGGCCATTGGATATGAAAACGATTGTGAGAAAAGAGGATTGCCAGAATTAAAACTGATAACTTCAATAAAATAGAAATGAAACTCTAAACTTTATAGAAAAAAAAAGAGTTGTGCGTATAATCAATTATATTCCGAAAGGGGAATTGAAAGCGCGTAGTGTAATGTTTAGAGTCGTAGGAAATAAATTTGTCGGGATGAATTCAAATCCAGGACGAAGCTGTTAACATTTAACATAGCGCTAATACTCTTGGGAAAGGTATGAATCAACTATTCTGCATCTATCTACGAGTAAATAGTAGGGCAGACTAGGCGTTTTAATCTTGATTAGGCAACCAGGATTGGAAAATGAAAACCTCGAATACAAACCGTTTAAGAAATTTACCTTGTGTAGTATCCTGCTCGTGCGGATCTTTTTTATATATATATATTAGGAACTAATAATCTGAATAGCAATTAAAAAAATATATACAAGTTGGGGATTTTTATGCAAAATGTACACTATAATAAAATACTTGAATGCATTAAAACAGAATTTTACGATGTGAATTACAAATATTAAACAAGAATTGCAGGAACATTATTATTCTTTCTCCTTCTCGGGTAATTTTCTGTTCATTTTATATATTTCAACGAAAAAATTCACGGAATTGTATAAATGTTTTGATTTTACGGCATGCCAATCATTGTTGGGTTATTTTCTGCCGAAGACGTTTTGTTCTATTCATGCTTGATGGATTTTCAAAATTATTTTTAAACTCAATTTTTAACACATTTTTAAAACTAATTCTTTTCCTATTTAAACCATACATGGACCCGAACAGGTTCTACCACTCCGGGTCAGAGTAGACCTGGGAGTAATGGCAATGAAGGGTTACTCTACACTCCCCAGAGCTCCAGAATTAGAACTTCACCATCAGATGCAGTGTAATCTCATACCCAGGACACTAAGACCCTCAACCACCACCTTCTTGCACATATGATAAAAAGGGTTGGTGGTTTTCATAAGGACAATAGGGTTGGGACAATCATACTGGTGCTAGGGCTTGATGTAACGAGCGGATTGATCGGAGGGGGCCTCTCCGACCGCCCGTCTAGCCTAAGTAAGGGCTAAATTGTATTGTTGCAAGTCGTGGACTGCTCAACCATCAGGATCCTCACGAGTCTCCATTCATGGCCAACAGGTGGCCCCATTGTGGGGGTGTTACTCCTCTTTAAAGGTGCAGTCGTGTATTATTATACGGCCCCGGTCGACAGGGCTTGTTTAAATGTTTAACTTTAGTTAAAATGTAAAACTTCTGATAGAATACTGAAGCTAGAGACCCTCCTCTAAACATGGCCTCTGTATACATAGAAATGTTCACATTTAGGTGAAGTAGACATTTCAGATAATTTCTTTGAGTAAGAATTACACTAAGAGATTATCTTACTTTTCTTACTTTTCCTTTGACCATTTTATTTAGATGTAATAAAGAAAACCTTTTTTTCTATTCGTAAGTATTTACTGACATCCCAACAAGTTAGTCGAACACAAGGATCATTATAGCAGGGAACCATGCACATGCCGAAGCTCATGCGTCTAGTGTTTAAAAATGCGTAAATCCCTTCGGCATTCCTCTTTTGAGGCACTGAGCAATAAACCAAGCCCCTGCCTCTTTTGGACTAGGGGACAGTTGCTGTCTGAGGGATGGTCCACTGGAATCATGCTATTAAATATCGTACCGTTCCAATGGCTGAATCCACTGGACATTAACTATTCTTATACGCGAAGGATACACACACACACACACACACACACACACATATATATATATATATATATATATATGTGTGTATAGTTAGAGTTATCAAGGAACCAATTTATATCTAATTCACCCCCATCTCTATTTTACACCAACTCTTTATTTCTTATTCTATTCTGTGTAGCATATCCTTTTTTCTTCCCTTTATTTATAACTAACAGCGGCTACCCAGCGTCGCCTGGGTAGAGGGGGATTTTGTTAAGTTAGTCCTGCAGATCCATTATTACTGAATCGTGAGTTGAATCCTCGTGGGATGCCCCGGTAAAATCCTTATGTAAAAGAAAAATGGACCGTGCATTAATCCAACTACTCTGAAAAGAAATGTTAATGTCTACTATCTAAAATATTAAATGAAAAAAATCCATGCTGTTATCATTTAAATTTTATTTCTTAATTATCTTCACAAACATAAATAAAATCTTCATTATTTTTGCTCAAAAACCGAGCCCGGGTGATATTTAATGTGTACGTGTATTTACTTTGTCGTTAATTGTTTCATTTTCAAAGTTTCCCCCGATATACAGATTCACACAACTGCCCTTTATATATGTATATATAAAAACGGAATGGTCCATTATTTAGCCGTTGAGACGACATTCATTTGGACAGTCATTTTTAACTAGAGGATGTAACAAGAGGATAACGGTCGTACAATTTAGGAACACAAGTACTAGTATAAAGAGCATTGAATATAACTTGTTAAAAGAGACTTCAACTTGATATTTTTTTATTTAAGAAAATGTTCTGTTTTTCTCTTGATCTATGTGAACATATAAACCCGAAGAGAAATAAAAAGGGGAAACCTTTTGAATAAAAGTTTCTATAAAATCTGGAATTTCCTTCATTCTCTTGGATCAAAGAATCTCAAAAGAGATTAAAAGATTTTTTTTAGAATTTCAAAGAATTTTAAATAAAAAGATTCCGCTTAGAGAGAAAAACAGACGATAAAAGTCGCGTAAAAGATCATTTTGATACGTCAGGAACAACAGGGAAGAAGAAAAAAAGTCGGAATCAAATAAAATCTAAAGAAAAATTGGTTCCTTGATAAATCAAATACATTTTTTTAGCGGATCAACTGAATAGAGAGGGGGGAAATAGAACGTAAAAAATAGTCATAGATATTAAAAAATAGATTTTTTTTTAAGCCTGAAGACAATTTAAGTAACGGCAAACTGAATTATTAAAAAATACTAAAAGAAACAAAAAACGTATAAAACATCAATGATTGCAGGTAATAACAATTCTAAAAGGATATATTGAATCGATTTAGAAAATATCATTATCAATAACAATCATAAGATTATCGATTTGATATACAGTAGTATCTTGACTTACGAGTGCCGCAACTAAAGATTTTTCCCCAGAGTTACGAGCAGCCAATTGGTTGAATGGGGCTGGGTTAACTCAGTCGGTAGAGCGTTCGGCTAGAAACTACAAGGTTGCTAGTTCGATACCGGTCCCCGCCAACTCAGTGTATGAGTATCACAGGGATCTGTGCGGTAAAGTAAGGAGCTGATGGTAGGTGTGGCGCTCCACCTCAGATGCTAAAAACAATCTCCTTGGTCTAGCGCTATTGAAAAGGGGATAGACTCCCTCGCTGACACCGACTTTAGGCCGCCCCGTCCACTTTACTTACTATATATATTTACTAACCCCTACATACGAGCAGGATGCGACAGAAGGTCAATTTCTTAAGCGGAGTTCAACAGGTTTGAATTGAGAGTTTTCCTTCTCCTAGACCGGTTGCCTAACCAAGGTTAAAGAGCCCAGTCTGTTCTACTATTTACCCATAGTTGGAGGGAGAGTAGAATTCATACCTTTCCCAAGGGTATTAGAGCTAAGTGAAATGCAATTAGCACGTCCAGGATTTGAACTCGAGGCGACGAGTCCATTTCCCATGACTTTAACCATTACACCACGCGCTTCCTCGTTGTGTATAGAGCTAAGATTTGTGGTACGAGCGAGCTACAGATAAGCTTATGTTAATAAGTTCACTAAAAACAGATTTCCAAAATTTATGACGCTAAAGAAAATATTTACAAAAATATAAACATTAAATCATACTAGAGCAAAGTCATTAGATTCTATTTTATTGTGTTTTTATACAATACAATGCTACTTTTCGTATTTAACAAAAACTTAACAAAAAAGTTGTGTGATTTTTTTCTTTTTTTTGGGTGGGGGGAATGAAATGGATTAATTTCAGTTTATTTCAATTGGGAAAATTGATTTGATATACGAGGAAATTGAGTTCCGAGCCTAACAAATTAAACACGTAAGTCAAGAGACCACTGCATTTAATTTTTATGAAATCAATAAGAAGGATTTTATTTGGGAATATATTTCTAAATTTTAACGTTAATAAATAATTTTTGGTTAATTTTATACCATGAAGAAAACGACCTGTTAGTTCATTGTTTTCCTCTTGCAGCAGCAATAGACTAACCACTTGAACATTTGACAAGGAATCCAATTATACATGATACTAGACAGTCCGCGTGTCTGCTGAGTTCCCGATCTAACAATGGTCCCTTATTATATTGATACTTTTATTTAGAAAGAACTGAAAGATTCTGATGAGGATTTCATATTTATGTCGGTTATATAACAAATTTTGATGATTAAAAATGGCATTAATAGACTGGAAATCACTGTATTCTTTACATTAAAGAATCTTAATAGTATTTCCCTGCTGTGCAATTTTTACGTGGTTATAGTTACATACAGATAATTTTAGTAATACTAGCAAAAATAAGCGCCCTCTGGGCACAAGTATTTAAGTTTTAATATAATTGAATATCATATTGAATTAGAAAGACTTATGTTATTAAACACAACAAAAAGATTATTTTAATTTTATTCTATTTGATTTCAATATAAGATTATACATAAGATTGCTTTTAATACATTTTAGCATAAAACAATATTAGAAATAACACCAAATAATTATGAAACACGGTTTTGTTAAAACCAATATGCAAATTATCCACACCATATATTATATAAACATTTATTGCTTAATGATATATAACACGCATCGCAGGATTTTAAATACATTAATAGCACGGGCCTCTGTGTTTGTTAATGTAAATTAACAGCGTTGTTCCCAGGGGGCTATCCCCCCAGGCAACACCTGCCCCTCGATTTAAAGGGGCAGGGCTGGGTTTATTGCCCAGCGACTGAGCCCCCCTTGAATGGAATGCCGACGGGATCGACGCATTTTTTGTTTCTAACACCCATGAGCTTCGGCTTGTAGGTGGGTCCACATAAAAATGTCCTTGTGTCACGCCTTCATAAGTGGGATGAGAGGCAAATACCTTAATAACATGGGTCTTTCGGGCCTGTGTATGTCCGGTGGCTTCGGCCACTGGACTATTAGGGAATGCCAACAGGATCTACCCATGAGCTTCGGTTCGTGGGCGGTCCCATATTAAAACGACCTTGTGTCATACCTGCATACGTGGGATGCGATGTGAATACCTTAATAACATGGGCTGTTTTGAGGCATATCTATCTCGGCTAGAACTTAGACATTTTTAATAAATGAGATGTTAATTAAGAGGAATTAATGATTAGTTAATAACCATTGAGTACATAACGTAAATAACTAAGGGACTTGTGACGTTGATGGTGATTCAGTTTCGGTTACAGACATACATATAATCTCCATTATAAGAAGAAGATGTGAAGCCTAAAACTGAATGGCGAATGAAAACCAAATAGGAAATCACATCTAAAATCAAATGAACAGTTTGTTTGCTGTGAATTCATGTGCAACATGTTCTCATTAATTCTTCATAATATTTTCTTTTAAGTTGAATGGACAAAAGAATGAGATTATTTGCATCAATTTCTGTATCAGGAGGAGTCGATTATATATCAATAACATTAAAAGGAAGCAGAGATTCTAAATGGCATCGGTTCAGCTTTGTGGCATTAAAGTTAAATCAGATTAGTCGTTAAGTCTGATGATTATAAATTGTCTTAGGTCAACAGGAATCAGATTTTAAAGTAACAAAGCAACAATACACTTATAGTCTACTCTATGCACAAGCACACACACACACACACACACACACACACACATATATATATATATATATATATATATATATATATATATATATATATATATATAGTGTGAGATGGTCACTGTTTCAGCTTTTGCTGGAATGGTGTACCAAAAAGCAGTATTATTGGTAGAGTGCTCAATATAAAATAGAGCTGTTATATAATATAATAAGATAAATATATAAAGGTTTTACATATCTAGTTATTAGGTAACAAAGGAGCCTACTAACTCGATATATAAAACCTTTATATATTTATATTATATTATATATATATATATATATATATATATATATATTATATATATATATATATATAATACCAGTAATAGTAATTGTGGGAAAAGAGTTAGGAGTCTACCATGGTTTCGTTTTTAGTGATCTCATCAGGACCATACTATATACTCAACTAAACTGATGTCATTCCTTGTTAAACTCTTAAGGTTAACTAAGAAATGACATGGTATATTGTGTGTGTGTGTGTGTTTACGAGTTCAATATATAAGGAGTTGGAAATAGGAAGCACTGTTTACAGTTGCAACTTTTTCAAGGAAATCAATCGTGATGGAATTTTTCGTGTTCCAGAAGATAACGAGCATGATCTTTTTTTTTACTGTCCGCTACTCCTGTTATATACTGATCTTTTCACAGTAGCAAATCAGCATATAACGTTGTACATCTTTCTTACTTCTTACTCTGGTCGTATTTCTTCTGGCCGGCTTTGGTCCTATCTTCTAACATCTTGGTCTGGTATATCTTCTAAAGGTCTGGTCTTCTTGCTATGTTCCTGCTGGCTCGTCGTCCTGGATTCATTTCTTAGTCTTGTTACCAAGACATTCATCAACCACAAGAACATTTTACTTATATAAACTTTATTTCCTTAACTATACATTTCACGTAACTAAATATCTGACTAACATAGCGCGCGCGAGTCCCAGCCTTAGGCAGAGCACAAAAATGGCCGCCTGCTCTGCCTGACGCCCAACTGCAACTGGGGACCCTGAAAAAGGTCCCACGTGACTTCACATATTTGGCGGGCTTCTGTAATTTTCCATAGAAGGACCCGGCCATGGTATGAAAGGGGTCATCCCCTCAGAATTACAGGGGATTGACAATCTTATGCAACCACATAGATTATGTAACACTCCCAGAACGTTTTCTTTACCGGAAAAACAATGTGTTCACTTCCACATTGACTGTCTCTTTGACCCAGTAGCTTCAAAACAAATATTTTTTATGAAATTAAAATAATGTTTGCTATAGATCAATTCCAAATAACGCAGAGTTTACATTTAGGGAAAAGAAATTGCTTTAAAAATCCTATTATTTATTGAATGACCCTCGTATATATATATATATATATATATATATATATATATATATATATATATGTGTCCAGAAAAAAAAATGACTATTTGAAATTAGTAATCACAAGTACAAGCAAACAAAATTAAATAGGCTTCATGTTGAAGAATAAAAGGTTTATTTTTCAAAATTTAAATAAGTTACTCCGAGAGAAATAAAATTAATGAACGATTTCACAAAGCCTCACTCTTGTTTCATGATATTCTAACACACAAAATACCTTTTCATTGCTAGTGAATGTCAGTTACCCCTGGGGAAAAAATTAAAACCATAAACTTATCTTTTACAGACTTTGTTAAAATTTAAGATAATTTGAGCGTGAATTGGCTTTATTATTAGACTTAGTCAATTTTTGGGGCACCTTATATATATATATATATATATATATATATATATATGTGTGTTGTGTGTGTGTGTGTGTGTTGTGTGTGTGCTTTAGGTGTTGCTTACAGCTCGTGTTTTTAATACGGTTTACCCATCTAAGTAGTGAGTAAGTTTATTTCTTAACTTCGGTGAAATTGTGCTTTTAACATAACTCGTTCATTTAACCATAACCCTTTTCTCTTTTTTAGTTAATGTAATCGGCAATAACATATTTTGTAAATCTATGATATCATTTTACTTATTTCTTTCATACCAAAGAAAGAATCTTACACTTTTCAATAGAATATTTTCTTTCTTTCCCCGGAAATAGACTACAGAATTATCAAATCATGTATAAACAGAATAGTGCAAAAGTGGCTTACCACTTTAAAAACTAAACAACTTTCTAACATGTTTTTTTTTCTTTTTCATCATATTACTTTTTACTGTTGGAAATTACTTCGAACTAATTACGCTTCATAATATTGTAGTGAAATAGGAAAAAGCGATTCAAAACTACGTGATCTTAAGCGTCCTCGACGCTTGATTCGTTCTGTCATGGTCGCCATTTGCTTTTTCGTCACCGCGCATGGGCAGAACAAACCCTTTTAAGACCAGTCATTTGCATACGTGAGCAAATAGCTCAAAAAGCAAGCCACTTGAACGGGTGGCAGTCGACTTAGACGGCGGATTTATTCGTAAAATCAACTGCTACAAGGATCAAATATCCCACAAATAGTAAATGTTTTTGGATTCAATTTTAAAAAGAAATGTATCAATAAATGAAATTCCGATTTTATCAAGTGGTCTTTAAATATCTTTGGTTGAATCCATATACATGGTGTCCACAAAGTCTGTGAGCACTTTAGTTTTTTTTATAATACTAACAAAGTTAGAAATTCTTTAAAACTTACGAAATTTATGGACACCTGAATGTTGAGGTATTTATTTTTTAAATTATAAATGTAAATTAGCTAAATCCTAATTTTTCCCTAACTTATTAAATCAGTTGCCGTGTTTTTATAAAAGATTTTAATACAATGAAACAATGTTATAAATATTGTGGACGAGCAGATTCCCAGCCCCCACGAACGAAACGAGTCCGGATATGTGTGGCCTGTGCGAGGGGGAGAAGTGTGGCGAGTGACCACGGAAATTGAACTCGTCACCTCTTCGTTGCTGAAATGCTGGTGAAATTCCGCACGAGCAGTGCAGAGTAACCCGTATGTAAAGTCTCGTCGTGAGGATTGACGCGTTCTGATGAATGTCGAACGTGCAATTCAGAGTAAGGAGCTCGGATGAAACACAGCAATGGGAATTTTAGGGACTTGCCCTCCCAGATCAGCGAGAAAGTCTGCAGTAGCATTTTGGCTGTCGAAACGAGTGGAGAGAAAATATATTTGGATAGTGCTAGTGAGAAGACTAGAACTGCTGGGAGAGCAAAGCAATTACGACGACTACGACTGTCTGATAATCTGAAGGTCCCAGGTTCATTCCCGGGTTTCGGCACCACTGATACCCTGAAGGAAGCAGTTTGCTAAACATATCTATAAATTTATAAATTAAAATAAGAAAAAGAAAACCAGGTAAAAAGTAAAAAGCAAGACTTTGATAAAAAGTAGTCGAAGGAATATTTTGATATAAAATTTCAAACAAATATATTATAGAAAATAGATATAGCCTAGCAGGGATTGTGGATATACCTCAGTATGATAATTCAATTATTACAACGTTTGATATGTTTACTTAAGAGCTATTGCTAACTAATTCAATATGTAAAAAATATAAAAATCTTGATTTAACTATGTCTCACTTTTTTCTTTCTTTCCTTCTTTTCCTCTTTTCATTATGTTCGATTGAAACAGATTAGTGTTATCGCTTCCGCACCCTCACTCTTTCTATCTTTCCCCTTCTTTCTTTCTTTCTTTTTTTACATATTTCTGTATATACTTTTGCTTCCCTTTCTTTTTATGATGAAAACAGAATGGTCCATTATTTAGCTGAGGTGACGACACTCATGATAAAAAATCGATAGATAAGCAACACCAGATTATCAGTATTTATATTTTTGCATTTGATCTTGGACGATTTGGATGGTCTCATTTTTAACCAGAGGGTGTTGTAGGATGATAACGGTCGGACGATTAAGGAACAAGACTTAATATATTGACAATCGTATTGATATATAGATTGAATATAACTGAAGTAACTTTACCACATTATTTAGCTGCAACCACGTGATAAAAGAGAGGAACCACTTAGTATTATTCAATCTAATATTTCAATTATAGATCACTTCGATTAATCGAATCAAAGGTGAGCAAAGTGAAACGAACATTTTGAGCCATCTTAATAATATGTAGAGGGAAAATCAAAATAAATCTTGCGACCCTCTTCAGTCGACACGGACAATACGAGCAATGAAAATATTTCTAAAAGACAGTATAAAATACCATGTTTTCCCCATAAAAAGACCTACCTAGCGTGAATTTTTCGAATGCTTTTAATATAAACCGTTCCCTTATAATGAACCCTAGCTGAGAGCGGCAGAAAGACTTCTCAATCACATCATGCGACGCAAACATTCGTCTTCAAGACGACACGCGTTTACTTGTGCTATTTATCCGGATGCTCAGGGAAAGCTGTAGCTACACCCCATACACCCAAATTCCAGTGACTTGCAGAACAATAACATTCAAAGGATGATGATATGATTATTTTTGAATGAATTGTCGTTAATGAGTTTGAGAAAAATAACATTTTAATGGCACGGAAATTACACAACTGTCAACAAGTTTCACTCAAAATAACCGTCATTAGTGTCGATCACAGCCTCAATCCTGCTCCGGAATCTGGAGCAAGCTGATGTTACAGTTTCCCTGGGAAGGGTCTCAAAAACTACCTTAATTCTCTCGATTAACTGGGCTTTTGTAGTACTGGCACAGTGATTGTGTCTTTCTCAACAGCGCCGCATACATAATAATCCATGGGGTTAAGATCTGGAGAGTTCAGAGGCCAAACATTGAGACTGGTGTAGTCGTAAAAATTTGCCGACAACCATTTTTGACTTTTCCCAGGGGTGTGGCAGGGACCGAATCCTGCTGTCATACATATGGCCTATCATTGGCTACCCTTGTTATCCAGTGTTTAGCAATTCCACGTAGGCATCTGAATTCAACCTGGTACACTTTCTGCAGATTTTCGAGGAATTCTGCTGTACGAACGCAATCAGATCGTCTGTCGTGTTACTTTCTTCTAGCCACAGCCACTAATGGTAAATAAATGGAGATCGTTTTTCGTAAGTTCTGTTTTAGTAATTTAGTAATTTTCTACTTCGTAATGTCGTTTTTCAATATACGAAAAATAAGACATCCCGCGAAAATAAGCCCTAGTGTTATATTTCGAAGTGAAAATTAATATAATCCCTGTAATTATTTTCGGGGAAACACGGTAGTTATATGTGAAAGAAAACAGCCAAAGACGAAAGATTTATTAATATAAATGTCCTAGCAATAATCTGTGATACGTAATCGAGTTTAAAACAAAAATGATAAAAATGAGGCTAATTAAATCTTTGCACCGAATAACCTGTTCATCTTAAGATCAAAGAATGTAATGGCGGAAACTGCGTTGAAAAAAACAAAAAAAAAAAACATACAAAAAAAAAAAACAAACAAAAAAACAGAACACCAATAGGTGTAGATCGACGGTGGAGATGAATACAGCCCAGCAACTAATCCTGAGGAGTAAGTATTTTCGTCCCATTATTGTGGCTCATGCTGTGGCCAGTGTTAAAAACTGCGTCTATCCTGTTGGTAATCTTTTGAGATACAGTGCAATAAACCCAACCCTGTCCCTTTAAATCGTTGTGGCAGGTGTTGCCTGGGGTATGCCCATCCCCTGGGATCACGCTAATATTATATATCTAACAGACACAGGTGCCGAAGCTCTTAAGTATAAATAATGTTTTTAAAACTTCGATGTCCAAAATTGATTATATATTTTTACCAACTCCTCCGTGTGAGCAGGGTGTGACACAAGGTCAATTTATTAAGCGGAGTTTAACAGGTTTGAATTCAGAGTTTTCCTTCTAAACTGGTTGCCTGAGTAAGGTTAAAAATCCCAGTCTGTTCCACTAATTACACATAGCTAGAGGGAGACTAGTTGAATTCATATCTTTCCTAAGGGTATTAGCGCTATGTGAAATGTAAACAGCCTCGTCCAGGATTTGAACTCTGGTCCATTTCCTACGACGATAACCATCACACCACACGCCAAGTTGATTATAACGTGCAAATGAAGGTGTCTCTTACATAATGGTAGGCGAGTAGCATACTAATTACTTATAGTCCTAATTAAAATCCCATGAAGGCTAAGCCGAACATTTTTAGATCTTATTTTTTCGATGCTGGTATCATTGGGGAACTAGGAAAATTTTATTAAACGGAACAGGCTTTATCCCCTTTACCAAAACCCCGTTCCCATAAACTGGAAAATTACTTTTTTAACAAACTTAACCAAGTCTTTGTTTATTTATTGCTACAGTTGAAAAGTGTGACGGAGAACGAGAAAGGAAAAAGAGCAAGACATTGTCTTGCCTGCCGGGATCGAACTCGGGTCCTCCCGCATGCAAAAACAAATGCGTTTTGGGCACTGGACGGACGCGAGGTTCGACTGATGTGCCCGGATATTTGGCTAATATGCCCATAAAATAACAAGTCAGCAGCAGCAGAAGCAGAAGCAGTCGACAACGAAGCGCTTTTCAGTAAAGAAATGGATTTTAGTCGAACAGAAACAAAACTAAATAGGAAATGTGATTTTGAATTGCCAAAGATTATTTCGACTACGACGACGGATTTTCCAGCTGCTAGACGAAGAATGTGTTGACCAACAGAGGGTCTGGCTTGTGAGAAGACGGAGAACTCGCTTGTTTTTGGTCCCCCCTCGGCGGGAGCTTGTTGATTCGAAGGTCTATTTCGCCCCATATATCCCCCCCCCACTTCTAAAAAAAGATATCGGCCAAATATGTTGGCAAGATGAGCCGAATGGGATTATTATTTTATATCATTTTTCCAAGATGAGAAAGTAGGGAATACTACTGACTTTGAGTTTTTCAAAATCCTAAACTTTGACCATTTTCGAAAATAGAAAATAAATGACTAACCTAGAAGACAGACCAAATTCCATAATATTATATCAAATTTTGTTACTTAACAATCGAAGGTATCGATAAATGTAATGGTTATCAGTTCGATATCAGATGATCATATTTACTGATTGATTAGATTTTATCAGAGAAGAAGATTGAACATAGATAAAACGTTATTCATTTCCAATCTTATTTTTTCAATGATATTTGCTTTTTCTTTTGTATAAAATATACAGATTAACTATAAATTGATTACTTGATAACTAACTATATAGACATGCACATGTATGGGAGTAAAATGGGGGAATGCAATCGGACAATATGTAGAAAAATAGACAAATACGAGTTCACTTTGAGTTCTGACTTTCAAAATCCTAAAGTCTGGCTTTAACTCAGCAAACAGATCACATTTAATAATAATCTTTATATTGATACTTGTGTTATTTAATTGTACAACCGTTATCATCTTGCAACACCCTCTGGTTAAAAATGAGATCATCCAAATCTGCTAAGTTGAAATGCAAAAATGTAAATCCCGATTATTTGGTGTTGCTTATCTGCTGAATTCTTCTTTCTTATGAGTAACGCCTCAGCTAAATAATGGACCATTCCGTTTTTATTATTTAAGGGAAGAAAAAGGACATGCTACACAGACAAATATAAGAAAGAAAGAAAGGGTAGGGTAAAGATAGAGAATGGAGGTGAACGCGAGGAAACGATGACGCTAATTTGTTTCAATGCAACTTAATTAAAAGATGAAAGAGAGAGAGAGAGAGAGAGAGAGAGAGAGAGAGAGAGAGAGAGAGAGAGAGAGAGAGAGAGAGAGAGAGAGAGAGAGAGAGAGAGAGAGAGAGTTAAATGAAGATTATTATACTTTTTACATATTGAACTATATAGCAATAGCTCTTAAGTAAACATATCAAACGTTGTAATAATTAAATTATCACACTGTTGTATATACACAGGTCTTGCTAGTATAATATCAAATCGTGTTACTTAACTTTATAGATAATGATTGTAGAATACTGATAATTGTTATTGTGTGTTACTTTCACCCTTAGCCAGGATTGAACCTGCAGTCTGGAAATGACCGTTACAGATTGCAGGTTCAATCCAGGCTAAGGGTGAAAGTAACACAGAATAACAATTATCAGTATTCTACAATCATTATTTAAGCTTAATTAGTATCTGACATTAACGACGTCTTTATTAAAGTCTCGCCAAGTTAGATTTGTATAAAAACAGCTAGGTATTAATGTGTTCAAAATCTCCCCTTTTTAATCATGGTATGGCAATCAGTCTAGGAGAAGGAAAACTAAAAGATTATGATGTCTTTTTCGAATATACAGTATGTTACAAGCCCAACATAAATGAATGGGATACTTAAAAGTTAGATCTTTTGTAATGTTGAAAGCATTTGAACCTGGGAGCTTTCAGGGGTGGTGGTGGTGGTTGGAGAGGAAGATGTTATAGATTCTGAATGAAATTAACCATGGCGTACAATGGGAATGATATCCTAATAGTTGAAATAACGTTACATCAATCATATTGCTAATGTTATTATTTTACTCTCTCTTTCTCCCTATCTACCCCCATATCTACCTCTATCTCTCTGTATCTCTCTCTCTGTATCTCTCTGTATCTCTCTCTCTGTATCTCTTTGTATCTCTCTCTCTGTATCTCTCTCTCTGTATCTCTCTCTCTGTATCTCTTTGTATCTCTCTCTGTATCTCTCTCTGTATCTGTCTATCTCTGTATCTCTCTCTGTATCTATCTCTGTATCTGTCTATCTCTGTATCTGTCTATCTCTGTATCTGTCTATCTCTGTATCTGTCTCTCTATCTATTTCTGTATCTGTCTATCTCTGTATCTGTCTTTCTGTCTATTTCTGTATCTCTCTCTCTCTCTGTCTATCTATTTCTGTATCTCTCTCTCTCACTCTATCTATTTCTATCTCTCTCTCTCCTGTCTTTCTATTTCTGTATCTCTCTCTCTCTCTCTGTCTTTCTATTTCTGTATCTCTCTCTCTCTCTCTCTATCTATTTCTGTATCTCTCTCTCTCTCTATCTATTTCTGTATCTCTCTCTCTCTCTATCTATTTCTGTATCTCTCTCTCTCTCTCTATTTCTGTATCTCTCTCTCTCTCTCTCTCTCTCTCTATTTCTGTATCTCTCTCTCTCTCTCTCTCTCTCTCTATTTCTGTATCTCTCTCTCTCTCTATCTATTTCTGTATCTCTCTCTCTCTCTATTTCTCGTATCTCTCTCTCTCTCTGTCTATCTATTTCTGTATCTCTATTATTTTTCTGATTTTCTTCCTTTTCTTATTTTATTCCATTTCCTTTTTGCCAACATCCCCCTCCTTCCATTCTTTATTTTTATCTCCTTTCCTTCTTTCTTTTTCTTGTATAACTACTACCCCTCTCTAAATGTCTTCTACACTATTTTCTTTCTTCTGATTCCATTCCTTTTTTTTACTATTTGCCCTCTCTCTACGTTTTCGCTATTCTCTCTCTCCCCCTCTCTCTATTCTTACTCGTCTGTGTAATTTTTCTCTTTACCCCACGTTCCTCTCTCTCTCTCTCCATTTTATTCTTTCAGTCTTTTTTCCTTTTTGTCAATATCCTAATTTCTTCGACTTTCTTTTTCAATTGTCCACCCTTTCTTTTTTTATGATTCTATCTAATAACGTCTTGTACTTTCTCTCATCACTTTTAATTTCTCTTAATATTCTTATTTAAAATTAGAGAGAATGAAATGATGAAGAAGCATCTTTTCAATAATGGATTCCGGCAAGTTGAAGACGACAGGTTGGATCTCTTACACATTTCTTCATAACAATATCTGTTTAATTAAATGTTTAAAGGCAAAATGTCGATGAAATTTGTAACACATGGAAAGGGAGAGAGAGAGAGGGGGGCGAGAGAGAGAGAGGGGGGCGAGAGAGAGAGGGAGAGAGAGAGGGAGAGGGAGAGAGAGAGAGAGAGAGAGAGAGAATGATAACATTAGCAATATGATTATAGTGAAATAAAAACATTAGCATTCTTATTTTCAATGAGTCCGAGGGTAAAAGTAAATAAATAACACATTCCGAAATACCAACCAGAAAAGATTATTTAGACATTTCAGTTCTACACAAAGAAGTTTAGGATATTAACTCTTTAAAGTCATAAGCTCGATATTTTCAGTTGAAAGTTATTTTACTAATATATATATATATATATATATATATATATATATATAGATATATATATATATATATATACGTACACACGAACGTGGATACGGTCATAACGTCACAGTCTACACGCATTTTGATGCACAAGCGCATGACAACATACGCACACGTACAAACAAAAAAGCGCATTCCCGTAAACATGCAACACGAGAATACAGTTATTTACAAAAAAATACCATCTGTAAGATTTTCCAAAAAAACAAACCTTTTCATTTAACTAAAAATGCCATAACAAGACAACTACTTCAGTTCCAGTGTTCTTCTGAAAAAGAGATTCTATCTCGAAATATCAAAACATTTCAGGTTAACAAACAACACCATTGTTACCTTATTATTTTTTCTTTACACCTGCATTGCGATAGCCTTCAAAATCAACCTCCCAACATTATATATACTAGCAAATATATGCACGCTCCGGGTGCAAGTATTTAAATTTTAATGTAATAAAATATTGTATTAAATTAGAAAGGCTAATGAAACTAAATAAGAATACAGATAAAAAGATTTGAAACAGAGGGAGTATAATAAAAGATTTGAAACACAGGGAGTATAATAAAAAATAGAACAACTGAAACTTACTCTTCCATCATCCTCGTCTTTCATTGTTATTTTTTTCTAATTTAAGTATTTAGTTATAAGAGGAAGTAAAGAATAAAATGACAGTTATTTTATCTTGTTAATGGATTTCATTTAAGATTCATTGAAGAGATTTTTACTTATATTCATTAAAATAAAACCAAACAATTAGAAATCAATAATACTAAGCACATATTTAATAAATTCAATTTTTTAATATTAATATGCAAATTAGCCTTCCCGTTCACACTGTAAACCGCTATTTTGTTGTATATATAAATATAATTGCATGTTGTCAGTATGTAGACATAGTTAACAGTATTAATAATGTAAGACAATTTTATTAATAATTGAGGTTTAGATAAAAATAAAATCATGGAGAATGTGATGTCAATAACTAAGAGAATTGTGACTTGAGTAGGAATATAGTTTCGGTTACAGACAGAAAAACACACAATCTCCATTATAATAAGATATATATATAATCATCCACAGGAAGCGATGTTTATACACGAATAGGAAAAGCATATTCGGCCACAAACAAATTATCAGTTACATGGAAATCCGATCCCCACTGACAAGTTAAAGCGACAATTCTTCCAGGCTGTAGTCATATCAGTACTGTTGTATGGCTGTACCACTTGGACCCTAACAAGGCGCCTTGAGAATAAGATAGATGGGAGCTGCACAAGAATGTTGCGTGCGGTCTTGAACAAATCATGGAAACAACACCCCACAAGGAAACAGCTGTATGGCCACCTGCCCCCATCTCACAAACCACCTGAGTGAGACGGACAAGGTATGCTGGACACTGCTGGAGAAGCAAGGACGAGCTCATAAGCGACGTTCTCCTGTGGAACTCAACATTTCGGCATGCTAGTGTGGGCCGCCCACCAAGGACCTACATTGACCAACTCTGCAAGGATGTTGGATGCTGCGTGGAGGACCTTTCTGGGTCAATGAATGATAGGGAGGGTTGGCGAGAGATTGTCATGGATATCCGTGCTGATTGCGTGACATGATGATGATATTATATATATATATATAATATATATATATATATGTTTGAGTTTGAGCTGCGTGGACATGGCGTTATACACACACACACATATATATATAGGTGTGTGTGTGTGTATGATTTTTAGCCAATTAGGCAGAGCTGTTCAAATTAAGCCCCGCGGACACGTGAAATAAGTTTTTCAAAGCTAAAACTGATTAAAACGCTCAATTTCATAAGAGATAATAAATAATTTGGTATTGCTATCTATAGGAAATGACATAAAAAAACCTCTAACTTTTGAATGATTTTTTAAAAATTGGGCCCCACAATTTCTAGAGTTTATATATATATATATATATATATATATATATATATATATATATATATAAACCACATATTTCGAGCTGAAAGGGCGTGGTCACATTAATTATTCATTGGTTAGTTGATTGGTTGATGTTACGTAATTTCAACTAGTAGGCTAAAGCCAGCCTTTTCCCCATCAATCATATGATTTCGAGTAACTAATAATAATCATCTGTAAATAATAAAATAAATAGCTTCAAAAATAATATTCTTGATAATACTTTCTACATGAGAACGGAAGCCGGGTTATAGAAAATCCTGAGAGGAAGAAGTAATACTGGCTCAGCTGTACATTGACCATAGAAGACTTACATACACTTATGCTCAAACAGGAGGAATAACCACGGTGCGGAACATCCCAAACACCGTACACTGTCCAATATTTCCTTATGGAGTGAGGAGTTTTCGCTCTAATCAGAAATAAACATTTCAATGCAAATAATATGAGGGATCTTTTTAAGAATACTAACATGGAAGACACTTTATTCTTTTTTAGAGAAATAAAAATATATAAAAAAGTATGAATCCGATATAAAAATACACCCAAGAAATATATCTACAAAAATACACCTGCCAAGAAAAGTTGAGAACCAACTTTCATCTCATATTCTAACAGTTTTTGGCATTAAATAACCCACAGATATCTGGATACATACGTAAATAATCTTGTATTTTTTACGGGATTTATGCTAGTGTTATGAAAAAGAATACGGGATTATACAATATCCATCTGTTGGCTCATATAGAAATTATTAGCACCATTTTACGCGTATTATTATGATTTGTGCAATCGGAAGAACGACTAGAGGTTACATTGACGAAGCAGTAATGGCCAAGATTGTGTGCGTGGTTTGCCATTATTATTATTATTATTATTATTATTATTATTATTATTGCTGTTGCTTTTGTTGTTATTCTGTTCGTTTTTCTTGCCGCTCTTTTGTCGGCAACAACAAAATTCTTTGATACAACGTCATCAAAGAAATGTTACCTCACTCTGCACAGTCACACGCGAAGCTAATTGACCAGGAATTCAAATTTCTGTCACTCACCACTTTCTCCTTTTATTTCTCGCAAGTCTCCCCATCCCCACGTAAACACACTCACAAAACAGACACGCATACAATCAAACACGCATAACCACTCACACACACGACTCAAATATTAACCATACATTGTTTGGTAACGACCCATTGTATGCAAAGAATTGATCGTAAGAAGCATTTTTTCAGTTTTCTTTATGAACGCTGTAAATATCGGAGCGACGTATAAAAAGAATTTTGAGCAGAAGACAATGCACAAGACATGCCCAGTATCATGAAACAAAAATATCCTATGACATATGTAGTATCATGTTAACTCATGTATAAATAGAAGGCCTCAAAGTTACTGACATCTTTTCTAAACTGTCGAGTGAGAAGCATGTTGTAAAGTAGAATCGAATCATAACTTGCCTTGCAACAAACGTCCTAGAATCATATGGTTACAGGATGTATAACACTGACAGCAGAATATTCTGTCCAAATTTGGAAGATAATTTGTACTCCTGAGAATAGCTTTTGTAGTTTTTGATTTTATTACATAATTGTATGGGTAGCCTGTTAATTAGCTACAGTAGCGTTGATTTTAAATAATGGTTAATGGAAAAACACAAGAGGGGTGATTGACACTGCGTAACCTTGTGTTGACCTATGCTTCCATTTCGTGAGTACAAACGTGAGAAGTTAACCAGAGAAAATCAGTTTGCTGGCTGAGGACTGGATGAGAGGGACCACTGTCGCGTCTCTCGTTCGATGAGCCAAATTCTCATACGCAAGTTTATTATCTGGGATCTTAAACAAATAAAATGAATTCAAAACAAAATCTTGTGTCGTAAGTAAGAACAAAAAAAAACAACAAAAAAAGCAAGTACAGAAGATCCATCTAATTAATAAACATCTAAAATAACAGAATAATTCAACCACCGGTCCAGAGATAGACATATCCAGCCCAAGCTATGATAAAATATAGCAAGATAAAAGAAACAGAAGCTCAATATCACAGTAAAGAGGACAAGAGCACCAGTGAGCAACCATGGATATACAGGCGTGCTCTACTATACTGCTCTGTGCGTAAGATGCGACGCAAAAGGATTTTAGTATTCAACAACTTGTGTTAGTTAACTTTCACTTACTAAAAGTCGTTTCTGTTTATTCAGGCATTTTAGTAATTAGGACAAACATTGGAATATATTAACCCTTTCGGTTGGGGCTGTGGAAAATCCAGACTGAACCTCTGCAGACGGGTAAGACCTGTAATACTAGGCTACATCATTGTCTGTGACCCGGCTATTAAGTTGTCCCGTGACATGCAGCACTCCACTTCGGTCCTTACTTGGGCTGTATTGGAAGTTGAAGAAGCCCCTTCAAATAACCAGCTGGTCAAGTCAAGACCTAGCACCTATATGATTGTTCCTAACATAGTCTTCCAAGCACCCTTATGGGAAAATCCAACCCTTTTTATCATATGGAAACTATAAGGCGACTGCTGAGGATCAACCACTACTTTATTAATACAAATGAATGTTTTTATTAAAACATATGAAGATGTTTCTTCGAATTTATTGATACACGTGAAGTTAATGAAAATTATTTCCAACAATACATATAAAGTTACTGAAAAATCTAACAAAAATAATTTCATAAGTTTAGTGTTTTAGGTATTATTCTCAACTGCATCTAATGCGGGGTTCCAATTCTGGAGCTCTAGGGTATGTAAATCTAACTAATCAATATATATATATATATATATATATATATATATATATATATATATATATATATATAAATAAAATCCTATTTCTAATAAGGGAAAATTGTGTTATAGCATATATTTTACACCAATTATAACGTTAATTCATCTGATAACCAACACCAAACGATACATCAGTTAATATTTCATTCAGAATATATTCTTTATAAAATCTAAAAACATTTCCACAGTGATAATCGATTTGGTTTCACATCAACAAACAGAAAATTATGAAAAAATAAGGGATTTTGTTTTTGAAAAGTTAAATTTGTTTGTTTTTTTTGTCCATAAAAGTTTGTTCTGTGTTGATTAGAATTGGTTTATTAAAAAATTTCAACCTCGCAAAAATATTTGTTTTAAGCTTATTCAAAATGGCAGCAAATCAATATAAATGTATACACGTTTTCATGTATGAGTGATATTGAATCAATATGTCAGTAACTTCACACGTAGCTATTCACTTGATTTGATATTTTCAATGTATGATCTTTGATCGATATGATTATACGTAACCATAAATATTGATTATTGTTTTCCATGCAAGAGTTGTAACCTCCATACTCAGAAGACTTCGGCGGTTTCTAGTTTTCTATGTTAAATTATTAAAACTTAATTTTAAATGTCTTACGGTCAACTCATTTAAGAAACAACAGTTCTCTCTAGATCATCGAAGTTAAGCACTGGCGAACCTGTGCAATACTTAAATGATTTAGTTTGTTTGTTTTACGGCATATTAACCCTTTTCCTGTTACTTGTGAATGTAGTGCTACCTTACAGTAGTTCTGACACGGTGACAGCTTGGAAGAATTCCGATTTTATTTCATCAGATTTTCATTTTTTCCTTTGTATTTTTATTTGTTTTGAAAAGTGAAATCATATGATGCAACCTTATAGTAGTTCTGACATGGTTATAGCTTTGAAGAATTCCCGTTTTATTTTATCAGATCAGATCTCTATTTTTTTCTTAATTTGTATTTTTATTTGTTTTTCTTTGTTTTGTAAAATGAAATCCTGTGGTGCAACCTTACAGTAGTTCTGACACGATGACAGTTTCGAATAATTCCAGTTTTATTTTATCAGATCTCTATTTGTTTCTTAATTTGTATTTTGTTTTTCTTTGTTTTGTAAAATGAAATCCTGTGGTGCAACCTTACAGTAGTTCTGACACGATGACAGTTTCGAATAATTCCAGTTTTATTTTATCAGATCTCTATTTGTTTCTTAATTTGTATTTTCTTTGTTTTTCTTTGTTTTGTAAAATGAAATCCTGTGGTGCAACCTTACAGTAGTTCTGACACGATGACAGTTTCGAATAATTCCAGTTTTATTTTATCAGATCTCTATTTGTTTCTTAATTTGTATTCTTATTTGTTTTGTAAAATGAAATCATGTTTCTAAAAATTAATATTTACAAGAGCAACGCATTCAAGCAAACACATTTGTCGCTTGTTGGTAGCAGTAACACTTAACACGTAAAGATTTTTTAAAAAAAGTGTATCACTTCGCACTGGAATTACTCAAGTAAAAGCAAAATCTAAAACTCCAGCGGGTATCAAATGATTTTTTCAGTAATCTATCAGGTTGGAGAGGGTGGATGGGTGAGAGAGAGAGAGAGAGAGAGAGAGAGAGAGAGAGAGAGAGAGAGAGAGAGAATGTCTCTTTCACGTCATTACCCGCTTTCTTTCGCTAGAATATATGAGAGATTAGATTTCTCGCTAGATCGATTCTTATTTAATGTTTTCTTGCATCATTCTGTTTTTTTTCAACCTTATTTTAAAGAATTGCTAGTAGCACTAGATTTCACGGTAAATGTATCAAATCAGTTCAAGGTTACATTTCTCTCTGCACTGTCTTTCCTGTTTTGGTTTTTTCTTTTTTTTAATATATATTTTTTTAAAGAGGAGAATCTTGTGTGTTTATTGAATTTGGCTCCTGTAATTGGTTTTATCCACCTAATATTGAATCGCGATAGAATTTGATCCATGATGCAAATGCGATTAGTTGGGCAGCGGTTAACGGAATGGAGTCAGGTTACATTTGATGAGACTCAGGAGATTATTTAACAAAAAAAAGAGTCTTTCGTTTATACTTCTGATTTATAGTTAATGCAGATCAAAAATAGACACGAAGAGTCGAGATATTTCAAGAAAAAAAAGACAACCAACAAATTGTAGAGAAAACCAAATTAAAGGGAGAAATATGAAGAGACAAAAAGAAATATGAGAAAATAAAATATCAAAACAATGAGATTGTATTTTCTCGCCTCCTTTCGGGATTTGACACGAGGTTAAACCCGGGATCCTTCTCACTTATAAGAAAATATTGACAAAAATCATCTGTCTCCTTTGGTTTGCCCCTACGTGAGGTTCATGTGGGGGTCAGGATTTGACTAACCTTATCCCTTATAGTGAAATGGAGTTGGTTCAACCTGGGTGACGGGCCTTTCGGATGGAATGATTAAACTGTACATTACAACTTAGAAGACCAAGAAGTGATAAGAGAAAAAACACAAAGTACCAAAATAGTAGAGACCTAATGCTGCATACTTCGTCTAAATATCAACGTTAATGTGATATGTCACGAGGTGTACTACACCCATTTACCCAACCCTTCCACACGAAAAGTATGTGACACAAGGTCAACTTTTTAACGGACTTTTAAATTCAGAGTTTTCTTCTAGACTTGTTGCATAGCCAAGACTAGGGCGCAGTCTGCCCTACTATTTACCTATAACTGAAGGGAGAGTACGTGGATGCATACCTTTCCCAAGTGTATTAGTGTTATGTGAAATGCAAATAGCCTCGTTCAAAATTTGAACGTGGGTCGAAAATTCCATTTCCTACGACTGTAACCATTACAACATACGCCTCAAATTACATTTCATATATAAGCGAGTTTTCATTTACATATTTTACATCAGATTTATCATTGAATAATCGTATTATTTCCATGGGTACAGATAAGATACTACACCCTGATCCTAAGTGGAAAGTCCGGGGAGCGGATTTGAACTCAGGTCAACGAGTCCATTTCCTACGATTCTAACCATTACACCACGCGCCCCCGTAGTGTAATATTATACCGAAGTTATTGGAAGGGTCTGTTTCCGGGTTATCTCTAATTGAATTTTATCAATCATGCCTGCAGGAAATTTAGTGATATTTGCGATGGGATTTCAACATGACAAGTGCAAAATCCAGTGCAGTATGTGAAAATCAATTGAATATTCAAGAAATCAGTTTCGGATAATCTGTGCATCGATAAGGCTGTTGCTGGTGCGAAACCATCACACCAAGGAAATATGGTGATTATAAACAGGTGCAAATTGTCGGTAACAAGATATTGTGACACACCGTGTGACTCAAAGTACGTACACCGGACATTTATAAGTTGCTGTAATAAACTTTAAGTGATCCTCAACAAAACTGAGTTTGTTGAATTGGGGTACTTTCTACTTGTTGGATTTTATCAAGTATTCAGCTGTTACAAGTTGAACTCTAAACAACCTCTGGAGTGTTGGCAGGTGGTTTATATAGAGCTTTGGTTATTCCATTATGAACTCTGGCAAGTTCACTTCCTGGGTTTTGATTGGCTGATGGTTTTCAGGGTGAGTAATGATATGGATAAGTACCCACTCTTCAGTCCTCAGTATGCACTGCGCCAACAACATGCAAGGACTGTATTTAAGTTACAGCTTGTATGTTTGTTCTTGTCTGCTAACATGACAGTAGTTAGAATCCCATTGCGACGGTGAGTATTGTTTTGTTTCTATATCTGGGGGATAACTTCTACACTACTCACATAAATCTTCAATACAACATGGCGCTAGGGTGTTGGCGTTGGGGATTACGTTGAGACTTGCCTCTCGTGAAGTGATTTAATATTACCTGAGACAGCACTCTGCCTCAGTTCGGCAGTCGAGTCGTCTCGGGCTTTATCTTGCCACTGAATCAACTGCCGGATTGCCAAGACAGTGGACTGAGGTCTGTGCACAGATGATGTCGTCGAGTGAAGTTTAAATTGTGATCCATTCAGATGAGATGTAGGGTAAAGAAGATGTCTTGCGCCAGAAAATGTTCTTGAATAAATAAATTCATAGCATGTTTGTAATTGGCACACGCACGCTCCCCATACACACCGACAGAAAAAAGGCAAACGAAATGCCTGTGACTTTAGAAGGAGCGAACCCGGGAGTACGGGACTACATGGGGATAAATACGCACAGTTAACACAAATGTTCTCATTGCAACATTTAACTTGAAAAATCCGCGAAATCATATTCTAGACGTCTTCTACCCCTCCCCCCACCGCCGAAAGCAATAAAAGTTGGATAGTTGTTTGGAAAACTTAGTGTCATTGTTTCTTCCCGCCACAAACCAGTCAATGATCACCCCCACGCACCAACACCCCTTCCCCCTTTTCACCAACACAAAGAAACTAATAGACCATTTAAAACAATCCAATCAATAATTATGACTGCCCTGTTATTTCTGCATGCGTATGTCGGAATTGATCCACATACATATACAAACGCACGCAAAGTCATACCCACAAACACACAAGTGATTTAATGGAGCCATATTCGCTGAATTATTCATTGAATTAAGCATTAGATTAATGGAATTTATAAGATGGGAAAATATAATTGATTTAATATTCGCTGTCTGAATCAATTTTACTTCATTTTAATATTTTTTTTTTTTAATTATAATACTCTTGTTCCTTAATCTTACGACCGTTATGATCTTACAAAACCTTCTGGTTAAAAATGAGATCGTCCAAAATGTAATGCAAAAATCCTGATTATCTGGTGTTGCTTATATGCCGAATTCTTATTTCTCATGAGTGTCGTAACCTAAATAATGTGCCATTACGTTTTTATTATAAAGAAAGGGAGGAGCAAAGATAGGCTACACAGAAAAATATAAGGTAGAAAGAAAGATAGAGAGAAGGGGTTAGTGTGTGGGAGTAATAACGCGAATCTGTTACTATTGAACATAATGGAAACATGGAAAGAAAAGAATGAAAAGAATGAGAGAGATAGGGGGAGAGTGGGGCGAGGGTAGAGAGGGAGAGAGAGAGGGTAGAGAGAGAGAAGGCGAGAGAAAGAAGGCGAAAGAGAGAAGGCGAGAGAGAGAGAGAAAGAAGGCGAGAGAGAGAGAGAGAAAGAAGGAGAGAGAGGGAAGGCGAGAGAGAGAGGGAAGGCGAGAGAGAGAGAGAGAGAGAGAGAGAGAGAGAGAGAGAGAGAGAGAGTTAAATTAAGATCCTTATAATTTTACGTATTTAATTATTTTTGTAATAGCTCTTAACACATCAAAGGTTGTAATAAATAAATTATCATACTGTCGTATATACACAGGACCTATTAGTCTATTTAAAAATTATTTGCAAATGAATCCTACATAGATGGAAAGTCATTCTAAGTATTGAAACTTGTTTCACTAAGATATTTTACCAGTCACCTCGATATTTGTATGGGTGTAGAAATATAAATTTATAAGTGAAGTCTGCGGAGTGTCCTATTGTTGCTATCATCCAGACTGTAAGGGTGTCTATCCCCTTTTCACTAGTTGCTAGATAAGGGAAATTGTTTTTGCTTCTGAGGTGGAGCGCAACACCTACCACGAGCTTCCTACTTTACCACACAGCTCCAAGCTGTTTATTATTACAAATAAAGTATGATCAATATTTAATTTGGAGATTTTTTAAAAAACATTAATTAAGTGATGTTTTTATGAAAAAAGAAAAAAAAAAGAAAAAGAAAAGAAAAAGAAAATGAAGCAAAACACACGACAGATATTCTGGAATGTTCTACTTCAAGTGTCGTAATCAATTGGAAACAGAAGGGAAAAAAAGTGAAAAGGAAAAAAAATCCTCTTCCTCTCAATTTCAAGTATCTAATTTCAGCCAAAGAGATTTTCTCATTTCCTTCCTTTCCGGAACATTTTTTTATAGGAGCGAATAAATATATAAATCTTATTTTTAGATGTCTAACCTCCCTCACATCAGTGGATTATTTTTAATTTGATTATGATAATGAAGTGATTATTTTGGCGTTTATAAAAAAGAAAAAAAACTGTAACAGAATCTAAGCTAAAATTAAATGTTAATTTGTGTATGTTTATAAATAAGAACACGTTCACTGGCACAAACACTATATATATATATATATATATATATATATATATATATATATATATTAGAAACAGTCCAACGTCGACTGGGTAGAGGGGGGAGGCAAAAAACCTGGTGTATTGATTTCTTACTTTTGAGATTTACAAATGCTGGACTTTTTTAAAAGTAGAATTTAAATGCTATTTCTAAGTATATTCTAATTTTAAAATATCTTCATAAATTAAATTTTCATAATTTTTTCACAAAAAGTAGGAACCGGTGATATTTAATGTGTGTTATATATATATATATATATATATATATATATATATATATATATATACTTAGTCATTGATTGTATTATTTTCGTAGTTTCCTTCCAGATATACATGCATACATACACACCAACTGGCCTTATTATATGTATAGATATACGAGAGTCGGCTGAAAAATTTATAGACTAACAAAGATAATCTCAGGAAATAGGACCAAAGGAGGTTTATGTTTCAACAAAGTCTCCCTTGCAGTTTATCATACATTTCTTTCATTGATGTTGCAGTGTATGAATCTCATTGGTAAAAAAAAGTCATCAACAGCAGATATGACGTCATCATATTAATGTTTCAGCCTGCAGACCTTTCAGCCCACACCCGTATATGGGCATTCTTATAGCAATGTATTACCACTGAAATTAAATGGTATATGTGGATGTACATATGTATATTTGATAATATGCAAGACATATTTAACTGATAAATCAAAAATGTTGCCGTTCCGACAGATAATTCACTTTGGTTCTTATTTAGGCTAGATGGGCGGAGGATGGAGAGACTCCCTCCGATCAATCGGCTGGTTATGTCAAGCCCTAGCACCTATATGATTGTCCCAATTGCACTAATGGCAAGTACCAACCCTGCCATATCCACGCTGATTCTAACCGCATCAGCGTGGATATGGCAGTCCTATATTGTGACATCAAACCGACAAAATTTGGTGGTATCGTGAGATACTGCTGGGGCGCTCTGGGTTAGTGGTAATGATGCTTCGGCCCCGAAACCATGCCTGAACCCAGAGTCATCATCTGATGAAGGCTTTGTTGGTTGCAATGCTACTGTGTAAATAGCAGTCATTTTATGAAGATTATGTGCTAGAAGGCGGTAGCCGGGGGCCTTACTCCCAGTTCCACTGACCCGGAGTGGCAGTACCTAACAGGGTACACTCTATGGGTTAACTAGAAAAACATAAGTTAAAAAAAATTAGTATCCGTCAAGAATGAATAAAACCAAAACGTCTTTGGCATGAAATGTCCTAATACCAAACCAACCAACCAACCAACTAACCAACTGATAATTCCTTCACATGAAACTGAAATAGAATCGCAATTAGCAAAGCTTATTGAATTCCTTTTACCGATGAGAATGGCAATAGGTTGACTAACAGACACTTTCATTTCAATCGAAGTGTGTATTAGATTTACACGCATAAAGCAGCATCGCCTAAATTAAGTTAAATATTCTTCTGACCCAATTGTCTACTTGCTCTCGATAGTGTTACTCATCTACATATTGATACTCGTGTTCCCTAATTGTACGACCGTTATCATCTTGCTACACCCTCTGGTTAAAAATGAGACTGCAAAAATGTAAATCCCGATTATCTGTTGTTGCTTATCCGCAGAACTCTTATGAGTTGTCACCTCCGCTGAATGATGGACAATTCCGTTTTTATTATAAAGAAAGGGAAGAAGGAGAGACGTAATACACCGCGAAAATATAAGAAGAAAAATAAATAAAGGAAGGAAAGGGAAAGGGAAATATAGAGACATGGGGTGAGCGTGCGGAAGCGATAACGCTAATCTGTTTTAATCGATCATAATGAAAAGAAAGGAAGGAATGAAAAAAAAAAATTGTAATCGAGATTCAAATCAGGATATCATACTTTTACATATCGAAGTATTATCAATAGCTCTTAAATAAACATATCAAACGTAATAATTCAATCATCATACTATGGTATATCAACAGGTCCTGCTAGTTGACAGAATACTGACCTAAGTTATTGATATTTTACAAGCATTTCTCAATGAAATGAGAAAAAGCCAGGAATGTATTTACTGTCCAGCTCTGTCGATAAGCCACCCCCCCCGTTCACACGTTGGCCTTTGGTGGCGACAACTAATGCTTAAAGATGGGACTCTTGTGGCTAAGCAGTCCATTATTGAAGTCAGTCAGTTAGACAGTCACCAATTGGTTTGACTGGCCAAGCCTAACATGAAGTTACTAGTTCATTAATGAACCCACTATAACAGCTTAAATAATTCCTGCCACTGCTGCCAGGAAGAGTCCATTAAGCTGAGGAGGTGTTTTGACTGTTCTACTGTCCAATAGTTAACAATCTGTAACAGTCATTTCCAGACTGCAGGTTCAATCCTGGCTAAGGGTGAAAGTAACACAGAATAACAATTATCAGTATTCTACATCTCCCCTTCCTCCCCCCTCTCCCATTGCGCAGGCGTATTGGCCTTTGAGGAGAAATTAGTTCCTTTCGGCCAGGCTGATTAGAGGGGAGTAATCTTGACAATGCCCGGGGTATTTTCGTCGGCCTTGGTTTTGGGGGCGGAGTGACATTGGGTGAGGCCAGGTCCCTAATGTTGAGGTGTGGGGTGTTAGAGTTGGAGCCAATGGGATCAAGCATAGCACTAGGCAATGGTGTGGGTTTTGGGTTTTGTGATCAGCTTTTTCAGGAAGCGTCGGTTTCTGAGTGTGATCCTACCTGATCCGTCCACTCGGAGCCGGTATTGCCGATGTGGGAGAACCTCAATGACGGTGCCTGTAGTGGTCCACCGGCGGTTTGATGGGTTTTGAATGGCTACTTTGTCACCATTCTGTAGCGGGTCAAGACTGTGTGTGTACCTATTGTATCTTTCCGACAGCAGGACATTCCGTTGACGAAAACTCTCCTCACGACGTTGTGCTGCGGCTATCCATTCAGAATGTGGTTTGTAGAGGATAGGTCTCAATGGGATCGAATCCCGGAGTCGGCGGTGGAGCAGCAACTGCGCTGGGGATAGGCCGATGCCTTGAATGGGAGTATTGCGGTATTGGAGGATTGCTTGGGCAACACTATCGTTGTCTAGTGAACCCTGAGGGCCTGTGTTGCCATGGATTTCCTTTTGGCAGTTTTGACAGCAAGTTCCGCTCGGCCATTGGATTGAGGGTATGCTACTGATGATTTTCTATGTTTTACACACCATGACTTGAGAAACTGCTGAAATTGCTCAGAATTAAAAGGAGGGCCACCATCACTACTCAGCTCTTCAGGAGTACCATAAGTGTGGAAGAGTTTCCTACAAATAGATACTAATCTTTTAGTGGTGGCATGACCAGGTTTTAGGTGATATAATATGATCCAGCCCGTGAGTCGGTCTGCGCAAACAAGGTATGCAATATGCCCAACGTAAAATATATCCATTACTATTTGTTGGAAGGGCCAATCTGGAGTTGCTGTTAAAGTGATTGGCTCGAGGGGTTGGGATGGGGCGATACTGGTGCACACCCGACAATTATTCCTGAAATTGCGTATGGATGCGTTCATACCAGGCCAATACACTGAATCGTTTGCACGAGCTTTCATGCCCTCTACACCCTAGTGAGCTGAATGTAGGCAATGTAGCACTTTCCCTTGTAGGGTCCTAGGTACGATAATTCTTTCGTCCATCAGTGATAAGCCTCTGTCCGTGGTGAGTCTGTGACGTACCTCCCAGAAATGGCGGATTCCTGGTTCGACCTGAGAACGTATAGAAGGAAATCCTTGTTCAATCACCCTTAAAAGTGATGTGTAATGCTGATCATTCTGGCCAGATGCACGAATATGGTCAAGTGATATGATATTGTTGCTATCCCTACAATTCGTCATTGCCTGATAGGTCACTGATTCCATTAAGTCATCTATGTCGTCAGAGAGGTGTGTGTCCTGGTTAGAAGGTTGTGTTGAGAATAAAGTAGTAAGGGCTTCTACTATGGCAACTGGGTTGCGGGATATGGCATCAGAACCCTTGTGCCACTTGCCGGGGCAGTGCTGAATGGTAAAGAAATATCTTAGGGACCTCTCCTTCAGTTTAAATAGGCGTGGGTTGTGAATCTTACTAAGGTCCCTATCACCAAATACCCCTGTTAAAGGCTGGTGGTCTGTGACCACTATTACATTAGGGCATCCATGATAAACATGCGGCATTTGTCTAATGACCAGGCGATTGCAGCTGCTTCGCCCTCAATGGGTGCATATCGGCGCTCTGTGTCAGTGCAGAATCTGCTACCTGCAAATATGATGCGCCAGCCCTCTGTGCAACAAACTGGAGCCTTGTCTGTGGGGCATGTGCAGTGTTTTTGGAGCAATAAAAAACCCATACCTTCTTTGCTCCAGTCTGGGGCAAGGCAGGTTGCGCGATTGATGTCAAAGCTTGTAACTCCCTTCTTTACCAAGCCAACGATAACCTCCTTAGATTTGCGGAACGCGTTCTCGAGATCTTGGTTCCACGTAAAGTGTGAATTTTGTTTGACCAGGTCTCGAAAAGGAGCCATTATGGGGCTTAGGGAGTATGCCCATGCCACTTGATTAACCAACCCAAACCATGACCTTGCGTCGGTTATGTTCTTTGGGATAGGGAAGTTTTTTATTGCATTGAGTAGTTCTTTGGAAGGGGCAACTCCTGTTGGTGTTATTTGGAGACCACCAAATTGAACCACATCCTGACAAAATTGGAATTTTTCCTTGTTGAGCGTGATCCCATTTTCTGCACACAGTGACAAATAATCAAAGGTATGATAAAAAGCACCTTCTATATTTTCGTCATAGAGTAGGGTATCATCAGCTACCTTAACTTTGCGGGGAACATCTCTGATTATTTCATCATATCTGCGTGTATAGGCATCGCCGGAGGCTAAATATCCCTGGGCATTCGCAGATACATAAAACGACCCCACTCAGTGATGAAGGTAGTGAGTGGTTGTGATTCCTCATCTAGAGGGATTGAATGATAGCCATCCATAGCATCTAAGACAGTTTTCTTAGTGTTGGAAGGTACCTGTAATGCCAATTGGAATGGCGAGCTGGTGTGGTGTGTCTCTCGCTTGCATTGGGAGTTCAAATATTGGTAGTCTACCGTTCTTCTAGGCCTCCCGTCTTTCTTTGCAGTTATTACCATTGTGCTGCACCAGTTAGTGGGGGTGCCAATGGGTACTGGGGCGAGGATACCCCTTTTGACATCATCACAAAGGGCCTGTCGTACCTTCTCTTTAAAATGATATGGTACTGGGATAGGGTTATGTCTTGCTTCGGGGTTAATGTGGCTTCCACCTCCTCGCGGCCGTTGTGGCTATCTGGTTTGTAACTGTCAGTTACTGGATCGAATATTAGGTGCGCAATCAGGGCATCCATACTGGCTTCTTCATCTTCCAGACACTTAATAGCACCTTCTTCATTCTTTGATTGGCAGACATTTGCAAAGTGGTTCCGTTTTCCACAAGCTTTGCACGTTTGACCCCATGCCGCACACATCCGTGGCCGGTTACCTATTCCAGCCCCACCATGCCGGTAACTACCACAACCTCTGCATGCATTACGTTGGGTTTTTTTTTCACCATGTCTCCACGGTTGAAGGTAGTGCCTGAACGGGCTGAATTTTGGGCCCATTTCTGTCGGTGATACGCAGATGTTCGAATCCTTGCAACATCTGAGGTACCAGATATCTTATCTTGGTCTCGCATGGCCATCTCGAATGCTTTTGCATGAGTTATATTTTGTTCCAAGGTCATCAGTGAACCTGCCTTAGCCAATATATCCGCCTGTAGTGTGTCATTAGCAATGCCCGAATGAACTGATCCTTTATATATATGTTGGACAAGTCATGATCACAGTTGGGGCATATATAGTTGCAATCTTGTGCTCCTGACTGTAGACGAATCAAGTAATCCTGGATGGACTCATGGTCACTCTGTATGATGGATGAAAAGGAGATTCTGTGCACCATGGGATTCGATTTCTGTGTAACCAACACCTCTAGCATATCAAGCAGTTTGCTAGGGTTGGTGTTGAAGAAGTCAGGGTAAGTATTGATGATAGAATTCTGGACGGTTTCATCAGCACAATTGTACAGTTGAATGTTAGTCTGTATGGGGGAAGATTGGTCATCTTTGTAAATACGTCCCAGTCTATCCTGAACTTCCTGAATTGTTGTGGGGTCATTTCCGAACGGAGTTGAGGAAGTTTTGCAGTTGGTGTTCTTGCATAATTAGCTGATAATGGGAGTGTCACTGGGGGATCCTTGGCTAGCTTTAGTATAGTGAGCATGTCACCCATAGTCTTGATACCCAGTTCCTTAAGCATTGCACGGTCCAGCATATGCAAGCTGGACCTTGCAATCTCTTCACTAGAAAATGTCTGGGCATAAGTTTTGGCAGAGGCAACAG
Source organism: Doryteuthis pealeii (assembly GCA_023376005.1). Classification (NCBI taxonomy): domain Eukaryota; kingdom Metazoa; phylum Mollusca; class Cephalopoda; order Myopsida; family Loliginidae; genus Doryteuthis; species Doryteuthis pealeii. Next base: position 110,062,427 of record CM042144.1, read on the forward strand.
ATATGCCTGCCTCAATAAACAGCTTTTCCCATCCAGCTAGGTCGAATCCTGTTCGCAGCGCCATATTGAAGTCAGTCAGTTAGACAGTCACCAATTGGTTTGACTGGCCAAGCCTAACATGAAGTTACTAGTTCATTAATGAACCCACTATAACAGCTTAAATAATTCCTGCCACTGCTGCCAGGAAAAGTCCATTAAGCTGAGGAGGTGTTTTGACTGTTCTACTGTCCAATAGTTAACAATCTGTAACAGTCATTTCCAGACTGCAGGTTCAATCCTGGCTAAGGGTGAAAGTAACACAATAACAATTATCAGTATTCTACATCCATGAAATACAACACTCGACTTTGGTCCTTACTTAGGCTAGACGGGCGGTCGGAGAGGCCCCCTCCGCTCAATCGACTGGTCACGTCAAGCGCCTGCACCTATATGATTGTCCAAGCCCTATTGCCCTTATGGCAACCCTTTTGATGGTGAGGTTCCAGTTGTGGAAGACTGAGGAATATTGGACACCATTGCTCCCAGGTCCACTCTAACCCGGAGTGGTAGTATCTATTAGGGTCCCATCTATGGGTTAAATAGAAAAATTGAGTACTCATCAAGAACAGATTTATTTAAAAATTTTGTCGGCATGAAATGACCCAGCGAGCATGATATGCCGTAAAATAATACAAACAGTTTGCTCTGTCGGTGTTTGCTGTAATCAAGTATCAAAATGTTGATACACCCTCACCCAACCAATCGGCACTTGAAATGTGTGAAAATTGGCAAAATAAAGTGTTATTATATTTATCATTAATTTCTCTTTCGGTACAATTCGGGTTGGTTGGTGGGATTTTACGGCATTGTTTTATTCATTCTTCGTGGGTACTAAATTTTAAAAAACATTTTTTAAACTAATTTTTTTCTAGTTAACTCATAGATAGGAGCCTAACAGGTATTACCACTCCGGGTCAGAGTGGACCTGGAAGCAATGTGTTCTCCACATTCCACTGAGCTTCAGAGTGGGAACTTCACCATGGGATAGTCTAACGTCATACCCAGGACACTAAGACCCTCCGGCGCCGCCTTCGAGCACATATATGATAAAAAGGGTTGGGACTTGCCTTAAGGGTAATAGATTTGTGACAATCATATAGGTGCTAGGGATTGACGTGACCAATTTATTGATCGGAGGGATCCTCTCTGACCGCCTGTCTAGCCTAAGTAAGAACCAAAGTGAATTATCACCGATAACTCAACGCATGTGTAGCACAGATTGGATAATCTTGTCTGTGTCGTAAAGTAGGAAGCTGACGGTAGGTGTGGTGTTCCACTTCGGAAAAAAAGGTCTAGCGTTAGTGAAAAAGGGAATAGACTCACTTGCCGGCTGATAGGCCACTCCGTCAAATTCACTTACTTTCTGATCATTTTGATATCAGGTTGCTTAAAGTACCTCATGTTTTTTAAAAAATGTTCCCCCATTTAAATGTTGAGCAGACTCATCGCTGCTTAACTTCTATGATCAATCGCGAACCGGTACCTTCCAAAATTCCAGCTTCGTCATTAGATGCAGTTTAACGTCATACCGACACTAAATTCTTTGGTCATCGTTATAAAAGTTGTTATATAAAATAATTATTTTAAAGGTTAAAGACTATGAATATCTTCATTAGTTAACCCGATGTTCTGTGTAATAAAGTGACGAGAAGAAATCAGCCACAGACTCAATTAGCATCTAATTAATGACCTTATCGACTGATTTACCCTTTAGTTACAAAAAATGCTAAGTCTCCAATTCAAATAATTGTCTAAGAAAAGTCTTTGATGTTATGAATTCCAATAGATTTGTATAGTTGAGAATTGAAATAAATTATTACCAATAGATCTGATAGATCTAAAAGACGCAAACATATAAAAATGAAAGAGAAAGAAAAGTAAAAAGATTTTGTATAATGAGGAAATATGCCGAGGTGTCCAATCAGCAATTTTCGTTGGCTTATTCATCCTTTGTGTATGTAATCTTCGTCCGATACGACTTGTATGTAATCGACAGCTCATTTTTCATCCGCCAGCCTCTGGACAAAATCGATTGGTAATTGTTGAGAGAGAGAGAGAGAGAGAGAGAGAGAGAGAGAGAGAGAGAGAGAGAGAGTTCTAGCTTGTTTGTGACGTCATTCGCCCTAATAGCTGAAATTTGCTGAGAAAGTATTGAGATGTGAAAGCAATAACAGTTATGATGGTAACGATCTGTCTGACGAGTGGAATTGTCTGGATGCGTAGAAAATGGTTTTATTTTTTATTTTTGAATACTTTGCCATCCGACAGAATGTAACGGCTCGGTCCCTATGGATATCATAGCTTTTTAAATATGCATAACACACAACGTTGTCATCGGAAAGAAATGACACGTATGCAATTCGCACTTATTTAACACTGTCGAGTGGTGTAATGGTTGAGACGTAGGAAATGGCTCGACGTCCAGAGTTCAAATCCTGGACGACGCTATTTGTATTTCACATAGTGCTAATACTCTTGGGAAAGGTATGAATCCAACTAATTTCCCTTCAACTATGGGTAAATAGTAGGACAGACTGGGCTATCTAAACTTGGCTTGTTAACCAGTCTAGGAGAAGAATAACTGAATTCAAACCTGTTAAACTTCGCTTAAGAAATTGACCTCGTGTCTAATTCTACTAGAGCGGAGGGGTTGGTTCTATATATATATATATATATATATATATATATATAACACTGTCGAATGGTAACAATGGATGAAATTGGATACAAACAATGTGACTAGCATATAGAATGTAGTTTGTCCGGGATTACGAAAATAGTGGATGGTGGATTAGAATTCCAGATTATTGGCTTTGCTGAATTAAACTTCCTAGCAGGACCCGCGGATATACCACAGTATGATAAGTTAATTATTACAACATTCGATATGTATGTTTAAGAGATATTGCAAAATAGTTCAATATGTAAAAAAAGTATATTAATCATGATTTAACTCACTTTTTTTCTTTCGTTCTTTCATCTTTTCATTATGTTCGATTGAAAAAGATTAGCGTTATCGCTTTTGTGCGCTCAACCTAGAAGGCAATGGCAAAGGGTTTGAATGTCCTGGGTATAACGTTAAACTGTCTGATGGTGAAGTTCCAATTTTGGAGCTCAGAGAAAAGTGGAGTACCTCTTCATCATTGAACAGAGAAAATTGAGTTTTAAAAGTGTCTTTAAAAATTGAGTTAAAAAAATGAGTATCCTTTAAGAATGAATAAAAAAAATTTATTCGGCATAAAATATTCCCAAAAGAGTTGAAATGCTGAGAGAATACAACCAACTAGATTGTCAAGACAAATACATTTTTGCTCACGAAAAATGGTTCGTTATAAACTTCATGTGCAACGAGATATACAAATATCAATATAGGTGTTTTTGAAAGCTGTTTTTCAAGACTGAAATCTTTAAATTGAAACAAAACAAAAAGAAAAAATGAAAAAAAAAAAAAAAAAAAGGAAAGACATTGTGAGATATCTGAAAATGCACATAAACAGCATTGTAAAAATTGTTGAAAGCATATTCTAGAGCCGCAGGAAAATATATTTTAAACAACAGAAGCGCAGTGAAATCTTATTGCTTGACGTCAATGTCAATAGTTACTTGAGGCTTTTAAACTTAATATATTCACATTAAAAAAATGTACTTTCCTGAATATATCAAGAAAATCAGTAGAAAATGCAGACATGAATACACACTCCTCTTATTCCTACTGCTACTCGATTGTTTAACCACCTTGCGTGTTAAAAAAAACGAGAAGCCAACTTGATTCCATCAATCTCTAAGGATGGCACTACGAAGTGCCAAAAGTACTTGGGATGAAAGATTTGGTAGACGCTGATGTAAACAAAAACAACCCCAAAACTGGCCAGAAAACTGGAAAAGATCAGGAAGAAATTCAAAAATCCATCGTGTTTAACACAACATGCATAAAGGAAAAAAATGCTGCCAAAGTATATATATATTTATTTATTTATTTATTTCAAATACATACATATATAGAGTATCGACCGTAAATACATACCTAACAGTTTTTGAGTTAATTTCTTTTTTAATCTAAAGATATCAGTTATTTATTTCTAGCAGAATATTATATACTCAAGACGAATATCATTAGGTATTATTTATTGCCGAACTTTTCGGCATTGTAACCAGAAATATGAGCATACACAAAAAATAAATAAAGGACAGCCCCCCTCCCCCTAATTCCTCCAAAAACATCCCCTAAAGTCCGAAAATAAGTACGTCTTATGTGTGTTTATTGAATTTTGTTTGTTTTCAGAGTTTCAATGCTGTAGAGTTTAGTATTAATATAATATATATATATATATATATATATATATATATATATATATATGTGTGTGTGTTGTGTGTGTGTGTGTGTGTGTGTTGAATTA
>CM042144.1:110071862-110214362 GCA_023376005.1 Doryteuthis pealeii
AATCTTGATTTATTAACTCACTGTTTTTCTCTTTCTTTTTCTCTTTTCATTATGTTCAATTGAAACAGATTAGCATTATCGCTTCCACAAGCTCACCCCCTCTCTATCTTTCCTCTACTCTTTCTTTTTTTCTTAAATTTTTCAATGTAGCATGTCCTTTTTCTTCCTTACATATTGAAAAAGTGGCTTGCCCAGAGTTTGTATAAGGTGAAGCGTGCTCATTTGATGGAATATTATTACACAAAACATTTAAAAATATAAACATGCTTCGGTCTTAATGAACGCGGTGTCCAGATGGAAAAAAATAAAATTAGAATAAGATGAATATATAAAAAAATATCTATATAGAATCTTTTTTGAATTAATAGAAGGGTATAAAACATGGAATTTATTTGGTCGGTGGTGAATGACATAAGAGAAATTTGTTTAAATGTCTACATTTATTTATTTAAATCTGCTCTGGTAATTTAGCATTGATCACTTTTATATGCAAACATTTTTATATTTTCTATTCTCCATATATATATATATATATATATATATATATATATATATATATATATATATTTGCTGATGATACCTAATAGGTCGAAATGTACATTCAGGAATTGACATTTTCTCGATTTGTTTAGCCTTACATTTGAACATATATGCCCGCCTAAATTCATTAATTATTAACTAATTAATTTTCAAAATTAGGTATGACTTCAATTAAGCACATATCCTCCAAAAATTGTCGGCTTAAAGCCATAAAAAAATAAACATTTGTTTGTTTACTTAACCTCATATATATATATATATATATATATATATATAGTCAGCAACATTGAAGATTGAGAGAAGTCTTGTATATAACTTGGAAACTGCGCGGATGTACTAAACATAGAAAAGAAGGACTATTTTTTTCTCTGTCTCTTTCGGCCATGTCATTATTCGATCACTATTAACAGTAAGTTACGAAACTTCCTTATATCATGGCGCAACTTCCGGATTTTGATTGATATCCTCCCAACTCCACTCCACCGGAAATGCCCATATCAACACACTGGACTGACTATCCGTACATCCGGATTAGTCAAAGTCTATACTGAAACGATAATTGCATACTTACCTTTTAGCAACTTCGTTGAGATAGATAAATTGCTTAGCTAGAGGGATCCGTTACCCTAGGCAGCACCTACCGCGTCGTTTAAAAGGTCAGGTTCATTACCTTTCGCCTGCGGTATATCAAAGAGAGGAGTGACGACCGAGCAGAGTTATTTCTGCCCTGCCCAAGCGTACGTGGGAAGGTCTCCGCCTTTAAATCAACCTCCTGTTGAAATCGGAAAAAATTATAGCAGCAAGGTAGGATAAACGCATATATAGAAAGACGGTCGGAATGTTGGAATATCTAGGGTATATAATGTACACAAAATTGCCACTTATATTTATGGACTTTACCACAATCAGCAGCAAACATTGACCAAGGAAAAATTACATTTAAGATCGTTGGTCATTGTCCTGAAATCAGTTGCCAACTGAATTCTTAGCAACAAGGAGTACACTCTTGTTCTACCTACTATTTCAAGGACTACAACTGGATTCTCTGCTACAACGAGTACACTTCCTGTTCTACCTTGGATTTAAAGGGATTCAACAGACTTTCTACTACCGAGACTACTGTCATTGGATTTACTAATAAGAAACCTAAACGCCTAAAATGGTGAATAGAATCGTAACACGGAATGACAGGGTCGGGTTCTTTTTGTCCTTGCCCGTGTATATGAGAATGGGATCCAATCGTAAAAAAGATAACATGTCTCATGCTACAAGTGATAGAAAGTAGTTATATATAGGACCATCAAGACATATGTAGCGTACATTTCCTAGCGTTTTTTAGGGCAGGGGACCTGGACGCATTTATGCGATATGCACCATTTTAAGCACTAGCAAATATGTCACTTTATAATAAAGAGAGAATAACCCAATAAAAAAGTAATAAGATGTACAAAATGGATATATTACAGTAAAAGTCAAACGTCAGTCAAGGAGAAAAAGGATGATTACCCCCACACCACACCACAGAAAAAAAAACAAACAAAAACTATACAACAAAGTCACCGATAGTAAGTATTTACTGACATAACATCATGTCAGTCGAACGCAACGAACCACTCACAAACCAAAGCTCATGCATGGCTAGCGTTCAAAGTTTGCGTGAATACCCTCGATATTCCTATCTTGGGGCGATTCAGGCATTTAGCAATAAAGCTAGCCCTGTGGCGTCATCGATAGTATATCGAACACCGTTGAACGAACCGGATTTTGTAGAAATATGGATTCTTTGTTTTGCGGCTCAAGCGAAGACCAAGAAGTTAAAAGACAACAAAGTCGTCAATCAAGCGGAAAAAACGGATGATTACCAGTACGCCACAGACAAAATACACCCACCACACCAAAAAAACCAAAAAAAAACCAAAAAAATAAAAAAAAAAAAACAAGAGAACAAAAACAAAGAATTATCAATTATACATTTTCACACATATTGCCATGTCCTGGGAATGACGTTAAATTCTCTTATGTAAGGTTCCAGTTTGGGAGGTTTAAGGAATGTGGAGCACCCCTTCATCACCATTGCTCCCTGGTCCACCTGACCCGGAGTGGTAGTAACTGTTAGGGTCCCATCTATGGGTTAAATAGAAAACATGAGTTTATAAACAATTGTATTATCCATTAAGAATTGATTTATTTCAAAACTTTATCGGCATTAAATGACTCACTGAGGTTGATATGCCGTAAAACAAACCAAACCAAACACATTGCCATTTAACTGGGGCGTCCCACCGTGGTGTAATGGGAGGCAAACCAATCACACAGGTCCAGTACTACTGAATATCAAATTTGATCCACGCTGGATGCATCATACTTGCGACCTTGTGTCACATCCTACCCGAAGCAAACGGGTTGGGTAAATAGCTAATACCAATTAACTGAGGTAAAATATGTCTACACATTTACATTGAACGTAAATCGTTACAAGTCGTTTCACCCAGACATTTGCAATGTAATTAAAAACGAGAAAAAATATTCTCGTCTTAAGTTGGAATTTCTTATCTGACGTTTTGTCATTACTAATTACATTAAATAGTTTTGCTTTTTTCTTTTTTTGCCTTTTTATCGTAACAACCGGAAGAAGCGTGAAAAGAAAAAAATATTTCAGATGAGTTTTGAATTCTGTTGTGATGTAAGGTGGTCGGCAATTTTAGAATTTGATATGAAAGGTGACAGGTTGTTCAGATGAATCTGTATATCGATACTGGCATTCCTACTAAATACGACGGTTATCATCTTGCTAAAAATGAGACCGTCCAAATCGTCCAAGATGAAATGCAAAAATGTAAATCCTGATTATCTGGTGTTGCTTATCCACCCAATTCTTATTTCTTATGAGTGTCATCACCTCAACTAAATAATTGACCGTTTTGATTTTATTACAAAGAAAGAAGGGTAGGAAAAAGGGAATGCTACACAGAAAAATACAAAAAGAAAGAGTATGGGAAATATATAGAGAGGGGTGAGCGTGTGGAAGTAATAACGCTAATCAGTTTTAATTGTAAATAATGAAGAGAGAGAGAGAGAGAGAGAGAGAGAGAGAGAGAGAGAGAGAGAGGAGAGGGGGGGAGAGAGGGAGAGTTAAATCAAGATTATCCTCTTTACATACTGAACTATTTAGCAGTAAACATATCAAACATTATCATAAAGAAAGGGTAGAAAAGGACATGCTATACAGAAAAATATAATAAGGAAGAAAAAAGAGTAGGTGAAAATTAGAGAAAGGGGGTGAGCGTGCGGAAGCAATAACACTAATCTGTTTCAAACAATGAAAAGATGAAAAGGAAAGAAAAAAAAAGAGTAATAGAGTAAAACTAATATTATCATACTTTTTATATATTGATCTATTTAACAAAAGCTCTTAAGTGAACATGTCAAACGTAATACAGAGATCCTATTAGGTTTATATTTCAAAATGTCAAAAATAATTTCAAAACTAAGTAAAGCCACATCAACCGAGCGAAGGGATAGCGGTGAGATAGGTATACAGTGGTACCTTGACTTACGAGTTTGAATAATTCCACTCATAACTCAATTTACTCGTATATCAAATCAACATTACCCATTAATATACAATGAAATACGATTAATCCGTTCCAGACGCCCGAAAAAAAAAAAAAAAAAAAAAAAAAAGAATCCACGTTTTTTATGTTTTTTCAAATAAGAAAAAAAAAACACTATTGTATAAAACCATGATAGAATAAACTGTAATGAATTATGTGCTGTTATATTTCAATGTGTATTTATTTCATTTTATATTTTACTTTGACATAATAAACTTGGAAACTTAAATGTTTGCAATGAACTTATTAACATAAGCGTATTTGAAGCTCGCTCTACAGCAAATTTTAGAACACAAACAAAGCAAAAATATGCGTATACACATTTACCAACCCTTCCGTACGAGTAGGATATGACATCTCGTAACTCGGAAAACTCGTAAGTTGAGACTCCCATAAGTGAATGTACCATTGTATGTAAGTTGGTGGATTTGGTTAAGGAAAATCACAAGGGGAATGTCAGATCGGGTGAGGTCAAAGACTTCGATGGCAGACAGACAAAGTCCTGAAGGAAGTGTCAGTTACCAGTTCTAAAGATTGGAAAGTCGGACAGATAAATACCGAGCACAAAGTATATTGTCATCTCAAGTCTCATATTCCTATTTTCAAAGGACCTCCAAGAAAATCATCAAGGGACTTGTTTAACGACGGATTGTGATGATGATCTACTTACCATTGTAGAATAATCAAACTAAGTTCCAATTACCGTCGAATTGGTAAGACACGGCAACAAGTAGTCGTAATTGAATACGAACATATCTTGCTGCAATCATACTGCAGAATGACGGGTATTTATGAAACTCCACAACATCATAGAAACCAAGCAGCCGACCAGAACACAAGGAATGGAATCACCCAAATACATGAATGGACTATTCTTGATTTCCATAAATACCAATTGTCTTGGACACTGCTTGAGTTGTACTTAGCCAGTTGCTGTTGTTCAAACCAATTCGACGGTAATTGGAACTTAGTTTGATTATTCTACAACCATACGATAATTAGGTTGTCTCTACTTAACAAGTCTCTCCTGAACCTGACAGCACCTACTTATCAATCAATGAAACGTTACCCGGTTTAGATGGCTGGATGTTATGGCATGTCAACCCATATTGGGTTATTTTAAGCCGAATACGTTTTGTTCTATTCATGCTTGATGAGTATTGAATATTCTTTTAAACTCATCTTTTCTATTTAACCCATAGAGGGGACCCTAAGAAGTACTACCAATCTGGGTGAGAGTGGACCTGAGAGTAATGATGAAGGAGTACTTCACACTCCCAGGAGTTCTAGAATTGGAAATTCATCATTAGATGCATTTTGACGTCATGCCGAGGATACTAAAACCCTCAGCCACTGCTTTCTAGTATGACGAAAAAGCAATCACCAATTAAGAGGTGAACATCAACTCCCACAGAGGCAAGTAGATAAAAACTAAACTCAGCTCACATATGGAAAATTTTCAGCAATCCCTTGTTGCAACCATGATAGGGGTATGAAGTAAATAACCTCTTGAGTCTGGTAAGATTAGAGGCAGGAATAATAGTTTGGTTTGGTTTGTTTTACGGCATATCAATCTCAGTGGGTCATTTAATGCCGACAAAGTTGTGAAATAAATTCATTTTTAATGCATAATACAATTGTTTATCAACCTATGTTTTTCTATTTAACCCATAGGTGGGACCCTAACAGGTACTAGCACCCTGTGTGCAGAGTGGACCAGGGAGCAATGGTGATGAAAGGGTTCTGCATATTCCCCAAACCTCCAAAACTGGAACCTCACCATCAGATAGAGTTTAACGTCATTCCCAGGACATGTAGACCCTCAGTCACCGCCTTCTAGCACCCATATGACAAAAAGGGGCTGGGGCTTGCCATAAGGACAACAGGGTTGGGAAAATCATATAGGTGCTAAGGCTTGACGTGACCAGCCGATCGATCGGAGGGGGCCTCTCCGACCGCCCGTCTAGCCCAAGATAGGGCCAAAGTGGCGTATTGCAAGTCATGAACTGCTCGTCCACACAGGTTCTTTCCTTAAGCATCACGGGTCACAGTCCATTGGGGGAGTCTTACCCCTCAGCAGAGGTGCAATCGGTGCATTCTAGCGCCCGAGCCGACAGGGCGGCAGGAATAATAGGAATATTTCCCAATCTACGATAGTTGTACACACCGAAAATAACAGGTAACGAGGGATTTATTACCCATTCAATCAATCAGGAACAAATATAAATACAGTTAAAGCCATCTTCGAGCTTTTCTGATTTCCGAAAACTGCAGATAAGTAAAAGTTTCCATTTTTCTGACACTAGCTCATATGATAGGTGCTAGGGTATTGGCATAAGGGCAATAAATTCGGGACAATCATATAAATGCTAGGGCTTGACGTGATCAAGCAATTGATCTAAGGAGGCCTCTCTGACCGCCCGTCTATCTCAAATAAGGGCCAATATGGAGTGTTGCATGTCATGGATTGCTCAGCCATCAACTTTTCATCCTTAAGCATCTCAGGTCGCCACCCACGGCCAACAGGTGGCCTTATTGAGAGGATTTAACCCCTCTGCAGAGGTGCAGTCGATGTATTCTTCAGCCCCAGCCTACAGGGCGGGAAAAGTAACCAGAAGAAGCCACTGAAAATCAATTCAAATTTAACAAATACAATTTTATTCTTGGCTTTGATCACATGGAAGTTGTTTACTTGACGTTTAAGAGATTAGTTGCGTCCGTTCCAAATATTTCGGTGGCGTACTGCCTGTTTACCAATTTGGAATATTCTAAAAGAAAAATCCTTTTCTTCAGCCAAAGGAATTCTATCACATGCTTATGTTATACAGCAAATTCTTCAGAGACAAAAGTTTACTTAGACAAAATCAATGTATTTACTGAGCAATTTAATGGCTTGTTTATCCGATGTTGGCTGTTAATGGAACAGGAGGCACAAGAAGACAAACGGATTTGATTTGAGACAATACTTACAAGAGAAATATTACATTTTTACAAAAGGAATTTATTTTTTAGTCTGTTTTCTCCAGTTAATTTAGTTCCCCCTGTCTCTCTCTCACTCTCTCTCACACACACACACACACACACACATATATATATATCATGTCGCGCTATTAGCACGGATATACATAAGATATCTTGGAAAAAATATCGAGGTGGGCCCTCTACTCACGTGGATGGCGTCGGCTGGAGTGGCGGTGTCCAGTACGAGGTAGCGAAGGCGAGATCTGCGCTTGACGGAAATTTTATACCTTGCTACCGGGTGTGAGCAGGTCTGCCTTTCGTATAAATAAAGGTCAGATGACAGAGATTCTATCTTCGTTTTTCATGTCATACTGATCGTTTGTTACCTGACCAGTCGACTTGAGATCGATTCTAAAGATTCTTGATTTTTTGTTACCCTTGAATAGTTGATCGACCCTTGATTGAGCCAGAGGGTCGCGAAACAGGCATTGTTTCGCAAGAACCGGATAACTGACCACGGACTGTATGCCCTTGTCTCTTTTTCTTTTCCTTACCCCCTCATGGTCGAAATATTTTCGACAATCTCTCACCGGCCGTTTCTATAATTCATTACTATCGGGAAGTCATCTGCACAGGATCCAGCATTCGCACAGAGCTGGTCATTGTTGGTAAACAGCCCACAATAGCGTGTCCATGTACCTCACTCGGATGGTCTGTGTCACAGGGGGCAAATGGCCGTACATACATACACACACATATATATATATATTTGTATATTTTTTAGGAGTACCAAATTTTACTTGAAATTTAAAAAGACCAAATATTTTGTTAATTATTGATTTAAAAAAGTAAAAGAAATCAGGAAAACAAGAGAGAGAGAGAGAGAGAGAGAGAGAGAGAGAGAGAGAGAGAGAGAGAGAGAGAGAGAGAGAGAGAGATTAGAATCTCGAGCGCTTGTATCCTAGCAACAGGTTGTATTGGGGATTTATGTGAGTAGTAAATACGCCAATCCTACGACTATCAGTGTGGATGTCCTTTGATAAACACACATACGCACGCACGCGCGAAGCCTTTACCCATTCAATTCATTCGCTACCGCCATAAATGTTAAATCTATTAAACGATGAAACTAACAAGAGAAGCGGTGTAGAAATGGCGTAACAGTAAAAATGGCGGTGGAGGCTGTGAAAATTAAAGAAATGAGAACAATACGCACCCACCAATCACATAGACCTGTTTAAAGTTTCTGGAACTTTATGGAATGTGACAGACATCCGCGGAAGACAGTAGAGTAAAGTGACTGAACCTTTAAGAAGGACGCTTACATTGTACAAACAAAATGGATCCATAATGAATTCAACAGAAAATTTGGATTTCTTGAAGATTAAACTAAATGAAGGATTTGAGAAATTTTCAAGACAATGAGGGGAATCGTATGAAATTTTCAAATTGCATGTGAGACTCATTCCGCCTATAGTAGAGAGGGCATTGCTACTGCTATTATTATTATTTACTCCTTTTGAGTTTTCACATCAGCATTAGCTGATGGTCTTTCACTGGAGTCTGAGTGACAGCAAGTCTCTTCAGGTCTCCAGGGCTGAGTATTCTGGCAGATTGCAGCAGTGCAGTGTTCTGAATGGTTTCAATTCTTCCTCTGATTTCCAAACTTTCCAAACCCTTTTCCAATCCTTTTGGGACCGTTCCAAGTGCACCAACTACAATTGGTATAACTTTCCCTTTCGTATTCCATAACTTTTTCAGTTCTCTGGCAAGGTCCAGATATTTGTCCATTTTTTCATTTTCCTTTAACCTGTGATCTGCTGGCACTGCAAAATCCACCTGTTGACAAGTTCTTTCTTTTTTTGTTTATCAACATTAGGTCTGGTCTTCTTGCTGGGATAAGATGATCCGTTTTTATTTCAAAGTCCCAGAGAAATTTATGCGTTTCGTTCTCAAGAACAGATTCTGGTTTATGCATATTATTATTATTATTATTATTATTATTATTATTATGATAATAGTAATAATAATTTTTTTTTCTAATTTTGATATGTAGAAAAAATAAATAGTTGAACACTGGTGACCCAGGTGGAGCAAGCCGACGAGTCGGGGTTGCAAAAGGAATAATCTTTTGCGACCACCCCTGCCTGGGGTCTGGTAACAAGTAGTAAGTACTCCGTAAAAAACTTCTATATCCATAGTTTGATCACGGGAGCAAAAAGTAAAACGGAGGGAAAGCCCACTATATAGGCGCTGCTATGTCTCCTCACCCCTCCAACAGGAAACCATATAATGCAATCCTTTTCTGGCCCCGTGTTCAATCACAAGAGTCAGAACCTCTCTCGACCCAACCAGCAGCTCCAACCGGTAAGTCACCAGTCCTCCCCCTTCTTTTCACAGATATTCAAACAGATCACCTAATCCTAACATGAAGACTAGACCTAGTTTTAATTAACAAGAAATAACTTGTCACCTAGTGGATTTTATCATCCCGGTAGATCACAGAGGGAAAATGAAAGAAAGTGAAAAGATTGACAAATACTCGGACCTTGCTAGAGAACTAAAAAGAAAATTGTTGATCCTGAGAGTGACAGTAATACTAAATGTAGTTGGAGCACTTCGAATTGTCCTGCAAAGGCTTAAAAAATCATTGGAGGAATTGGAAATGAGAGGAAGAATCGAGACCATTAAGACAACATCTAGAAAGCAATAAGAATTCTGCGGATAAGCAACACTTGATAATCAGGATTTACATTTTTGCATTTCATCTTGAGCGATCTCATTATTAACCAGGGGTGTTGTAAGATGATAACGGTCGTATTTTGTAGGAACACCAGTATTATTATAGAGATACTTGAAACAATGTAATTGCTTCCAAATTATCAGCATGCAGAATACTTGAAACCATATTACTTTGCGTAAATTACTTGTATTAAAAACAAATACTTGAAGCTATAATGTTTTTTTACAAATAATTATTATCAGTTAATTGAAACCATATAAATCCTTTCAAGATAAAATAGAAAGAAACAAATGGTTGTGTCATTAAGTAACCCAACAAGTGTTGCCATTTTGTAAACAGAAACAACCAACAAGCCAACAGAATTTCTCAACAATTTAAAAAGTTAAATCTTAAGAATTAGAGAGAATAGTTTTGTAATTAAAAATTGCACTGAAATTACAATAAATACACAAAACATTAACATTAAATAACATTAAATAACAGAAATAAACTAGCACTAAACATAGTGATGTCAGGTAAATTCCCTTCTAAATTATTCCACTAGATACAAATTCGAATACTAGTTAAAAAAACGAGTACTATATACTATTATAATGGAGACGCGTGGGCTAGTGGTTAGAGTCATGGAAAATATGGAGGCGCGTGTACTGGTGGTTAGAGTCGTGAAAAATAGACTCGTCGATTGGAGTTCAATTCCTAGACGAAGCTGTTGGCATTTCACATAGCCTAATACCCATGGGAAAGGTATGAATTCATATATTCTCCCTGCAGCTATGGGTTAAATAGTAGGGCAGAATGGGCTCTTTAACCTTGGGTAGGTAACCAGTCTAGGAGAGGGATAACTCTGAATTCAAAATTCCTGAGGTCAGTCTTTGATTGGGTTTGTGGCATTCCTTGATGCACCAATTCTTTCCTATCGACTGTACCAAAAAGTGCGGAATGGTCCTACACAGGCCTTCACCACTATAAACAAATCACTGTATTGGTAGTTAGTATAATATCTAATTTCAGCATACATATGCTCTATCATCATCATCATCATCTGTAGCGATGGTAATGCTACGGAGAGGATAAGAAAGTAGAAGATAAATCAATCCCAAACTGAACACCAGCAACTGACAGTAACGGTAAGAAAATGAAAGCAAACACTTGCCTCTTATTAGAAGTTCGCAGAATTAGTCTTGCAACAAATTGCCGATGTTGAAACTTTGGGGCTTTAGAATACACCAACCGCACCTTTGTTAGGGGGTTCCCCTCTATGGGTTAAATAGAAAGAATGAATCAAACAAAACATCTTTGACAAAAAAAAACAAAAGAAAAAAAAATGAAGAAAAGTTGATATGGCGTAAAGTCCAACCAACCAACCAACCAACCAAGTTTCTTAAGCCTAAAAAAAATCATAAAATTGAAAAGAATTCATTCCTTGTTTAACTAAATCGAGATTAGTTCGGCATCTTTGTAATTGTGCACATACTTTTTTCAGTGACTTTTTAGGAGAATTGTGAATACAAATTTCGATTCATCGTAGTCAGTTTAGTCGAGTTGTCTGGAAAAGCAGGCAAACGGTTTTTTATTTGTTGCTAAGAATAATTAGCTATTTGACCTAAAGTTAATAGAGATATAAAACATAAGTAGTTTAAAGAATGTGCATCTCAATATTCAAATAAAGAAAACGCGTGTGCAGAAAGCTGATTTGATGAATCTCTTACAAAACTCAACCCGACAGAACTCAGAGAGAAAAATTTACTTCTAACCTTGAATAACAATCCTATAGGTATGTAGAAAAATGTGCGCCTTGTCATAAAGGGAATTACTGGAAATTTTAAAAAACAAAAAACTAATAAGCCAATTTTAATAAAATTTTCGGTAAACGAAGGATAAAGAAATTTTATTTTATTAAATATTTCCTTTAAATTAAAAGTCTAAAATTTTTTCGTTTATTTTTGTTTCACACATTGACCCTCCCCTCCCGTATAGTGTACTTTAGGTTTCTTCGTACCTTTATGAATCAAAATGAATTTTACATTTTTGAAAAGAGAATTCAATGAAAAAACATGCAAAAATTTAAAAAAGTATAAAAAATCAACGTTACGATAAATTCGATAGGACGTCTTGCATTTTAAATTTAAATTTTCGTATATAAGAAAAAGTATTTATCCCTTTTTAATTGTTAATTCATTTTTAAGGAATTGATAAGAGACTAAAGTATTTACTTTATTTTTTTATTTTATTTTAGAGTTATTCTAAAATGTATACATGTAAAATAAATACTACCATTTCATTACATAACGTTGGCGTAGATATAGATAAAAAATGAGATTCCATTTGACTGATCTATATAAAAAAATATAGAAAATAATTTTTGAAGTTAAATTTTTTGTCTTTTTCGTTATGGAAGCCTTTACATGACAATATTTGTATCTGAAACTTTCATCTAGTGCTGACTGCTGCTGCTGATGATGATATTGTGGTAAAAATGGCACTTACGAACTGTCATAGAAAATTATATTTTGGCGGGAAATATGAAAAAGGATAAACAATTAATTGAAAATGTTTTAAAACAATAAAAACTTACGTTATATGTAACATCTGTTTTTTTCTTTAAATTCCTAAACTTAAAATTTTTCTTTACATTAAACGTAAAAAAACATTAACAAGATAATTTTCCATTTTTATTGATATTTAAAGATATTTTTTCGAGGTAAAGCCATTATTTAGGTTCGCATTTTGTGTATATATATAGAGATGGTATGTAAATAAAAAATATAGAAAAAGAAAATATTAGGGATATATTTTTTTATATATGCAAATGTTTCGTTTTTTTTGTTAAGCGACCTTCAGGGTCATTAATATATAATATATATATATATTATATATATATATATATATATATATATATATATATGGCATCTATAAAGTTCTACAGCAGATTTAAAATGTAACAACAAAGAATGCAGGCGGTTAAATGTAATAATCTAAAAATAAAACTACAAGAGTTGAACTTACATATGGATTTTACGAAATGATTCTATCATTTGTACAACGTGAGTTATTAAGGTTTGTTTTTTAATATTAAAACTGGTGCAAGACTTTGTAAACATCCTGGATATATATATATATATATATATATATATATATATATCAAAAAAGGAGCAACAAGCAGCCAGGAGATTAATACTGTCCACGGTCTTGCAGAAGGGAGTGCATCACAATCCTGAAAATTCACCACTACTACTAAATAAAAGAACTAAAAAAAAACAAACAAAAAAACAAACAAACAAAAAACAAAAAACAACCGAGTTTTCTGATATTTATTCCCAGATGAATATATTATGATAACTACATTATTATAATATAGCACTTTAATGCTTCACACTAATTCCCAAACCTGATATATGTATTTCCAAAAAACAGATACAGATACAAAATGATATCTCAACTATATATATATATATATATATATGTATGTATATGTATATGTATGTGTATATGTATAGCACATGGAAAACAAAATTGAAAACATACCAAAATGGCGGTAAAATCCATCCGTCACGTGACATCGCCGGTGTTACGGTACATCATTCGCCTATGCGAAATAGGCCGAAATTAATTCACTAAAAACAGGTATTTATAGTGAAAGTTACCGCCATGGAAGACCGGAAATTATTGTTCATTGGTCAAATTACATGCTGACCATCTGTATAAACGACGAAATCCGAAGCCATTTTTTTTTTTTTTAGTCGAGTGAGACGAAGGAAGTTCTAACAAACAACTATGTTAGATGCAGAATGAGACGTGATCAAATTCGACCGAGTCAGTTTAAAGAAGTTGAAAAGACTTGAAACTACCAATGAACGAAAGAACATTACTGGTAATGTATTCAATCACCTCTTAGAAATGAATTTTGCAATATATATGTATGAAAACCTTAATTTATCAGAAATAAATTTATTTCAGCTAATTTAGCCTCTTTAAATTTGATTTCATAAAATATTGAACAATATGCACATACACTGATATTTATATGTATATACGCAAAATATTTGTGTATTTAATTTCAATTTTGATTTCTGAATTTTGGTTGAATCCCATCACGGTAAGTAAAGGGTGCTCAATATCATTGATAACGGTTGGTTGGTTGAATTTTACGACATGTCAACATTTGTTGGGTTATTTTATGTCGAAAACGTTTTGTTTTATTCATAATTGACGGTACTTAATTTTTTAAACTTATATTTTTCTATTTAACCTATACATGAGACCCTAACAGGTACTACCACTCCGGGTCAGATTGGACCTGTGAGTAATATCGAGGAAAGGGTTATACATATTCCCCAAAGTGCCAGGATTGGATCTTCAAAATCAGATAGTATAACGTCATATCCAGGAAATTAAGACCCTCAGCCACCGCCTTCTACCACATATATCCGATTGATCGTGGGGGATGGTTCTCCGACCACCCGTCTATCCTAAGTAAAGCTCAGCCACCAGAGTTCCATCCTTAAGCATCACGTGTCGCCACCCACGACCAAAAGGTGGCACCATGGGTGGTTTACCCCTCTGCAGAGGTGTAGTCGGTGTATTCTAGAACCCCAGCCAACAGATGTTGTTGCAGATTGACTGTTTGTTTTGCGCGGGAAGTCGAAAAGACAAAGGAAAATTGAACAGGGAAAAAAAATAGATAGGCGAGACAGAAATCTTAGTATAACAAAAGAGGTGTGACAAAGGACTCATCTGGACAAACGCTAACTTGAACAAAGGGAAAGGACTTCCAGTCAAGGAACAAAAGAATGTGTGAGCGGTCGTCAGTACTTAAGCGGTCATCGGATAGACCCGAAGGGAGAGACCCGAAGAGACGGCGAAGAAAGCAGAAGGGTCTGACCGTCGATACGGTCGGGCGCTGCTAGCGAGCAGTGAGGCTCGCCCACCACCTTCCACCACATAAGTAGTAGTAGTGTCATTTTCCATGCCCGCCACTCACCTACCACACACCGAAGAAAATAAAGAAGAGTCATCTTTTGTATACGCGTATCTGTTGTTATTGAAGTAGCTGACTACTAGATACATCGTCTAGGGGTCAGGAACGATGTCCGCTGTATACCCGCAACGTATACGAGTCAGAGTAGCGTGAGTTTGAAGAAACCACTATGCAACAATGTAACCAGTGTGTGTAACTAATCGGATGCGATCATTTCCATTCTAAAAACTTATCGTTATCGTTTCTGTATGCTCACGCCCCTCTCCATATTTTCTTTACTCTCTTTCTTTCTTTCTTTTCTTTCTTTCTTCCTTTTTTATATTTTTTCTGTGTACCATGTCCATTTTCATCCCCTTCTTTCTTTATTATAAAAACAGAATGGTCCATTATTTAGATGAAGTGAGGAAAATCATAATAAATAAGAATTCGGCGGATAAAAACACCAGATTTAAATTTCATCTTGGACGACTTGGACGGTCTCATTTTTAACCAGTGGGTGTTGCAAGATGATAACGGACGTACTTTTAAGGAACATGAGTATTAATATATAGAAAGTATAATTTTCATAATAGACATGTATATAGATATCGTGCTGAAACAATATTATCACATCCAAGAATCTCACCAGGATGTCAGTTACATCTGTAATTCGTAGTTACACTATCTTTAAATAGATTGCAAGAGGAAGAGAAAAAATATTTTTCCCGATCAACACCATCGGATTAACACTATAATCAGAGAAGATTAATCCAGTGGAACATCACCTCTGCTACTTTGGCGAAGTGAAGATAGTTGTTGGTTGTTGCTTATCAACGGTTGACAAAACGACCTAACGTTGATATAATAAACGACTTAGTGACTAAATCATTTGATCTAATTGACATTTCCACTTACAGATTCTATTTTCAAAAGCCATTATCTTCGGCTATTTATTTTCCTCTTGTAAAATTAGCTGAATTTCTGTAACGGCTACAAGTAATAAGCTACAAGTAATAAGCTCACAAACTTATTTTACCAACATTATTTCATGATCAGTCGGTAGAGCGTTCGGCTAGAAACCGCAAGGTTCCAAGTTCGATTCCAGCCCTCGCCAACTCGGTGTATGAGTAGCACAAAGATATGTGCGGTACTCGTGCCATCTCCTCACTTTACCGCACATATCTTTGTGCTACTCATTCAAACCTATTAAAACTCCCCCTAAGAAATTGACCTTGTGTCGCATCCTGCTCGTGTTTGTTGGGTAGATACATATACCTTCACACGTTGCTCTATAACTGTTGCCCTTTACCATACATTGCTGGGCGACTTTTTGTCCACATTATTATATACACAACCTTTCGGCCGATGTGCCATCCGGGCTTCTTCTGGTGTGTCTTGTCGAATTTCGGAAACTACTCTTCAAATCCAGGAACATTCTTGTCGAATAAGGGTTCGGTTCAAATTTCTGTGAAGTCTCCTAATTACGATATGAAGACTCCCATGCTCGTTGAGAAGGTTTCCGAGTTTAAGGTTCCCAAGTTCGACAAGAAACACCTGAAGAAGGCCGGAAGGCACATGTGCCGAAACGTCATGTAGATAACAATGAAGACTAACTATAGAGGCGTGTAGTGTAATGGTTAGAGTTATGAAAAATGGACTCGTCAGCCCGATTTCAAATCCTGGACGAGGATTGTGGCGTTTCGCATAGGGCTAACACCCTTGGGAAATGTATGCATCCAACTATTTCCCCCCCCCCAGCTATTAGTATATTGCAGGGCAGACCAGGCTCTTTAACCTTGGCTATGTTACCAGTCTAGGAGGAGGAAAACTCTGAATTCAAATCTGTTAAATTCCGTTTAAGAAATTTACCTTGTGTCACATCCAGCTCATGCGGAGGGGTTGTATATATACATATATATATATATATATATATATATATATATATATATATATAATATATATAACTATTCAAATAGTACAAAAGTACATTAAATTTATTACTTACATACAATCTCTTTTTTACGGATCGTTATCACAGAAAAGAAAAAAACTGTTTTTTTTTCTTTTCTTTTGTTCTTTGAATGATGAAAACTCATCGTAGTAGCGAAATACAGACAACTATTTTCTGACTGTCGACGACTGTTGGGAATTGTAGCAGACTTTAACCCTCCTAACACGTATTTTAGGTGAGTCCCTGACCTCTCATAAGAAATAAATCCTGACATGGGTTAGGAGGTTGTAGGGATTAAATAAAACAGAAAACTGTAATAAAATATGACAGCTATTCATTTAAAGACTTCAAAACTTGAGCTGTTTTGCTTTTTAATTTATTTTCTTTTTTTTCATTGATTAATGTAAGTGTCAGTAAAACTTCCTTTTCTACCGTTTTCCATTGGTCAACAGATAATTTTCTCTTTCAAGACGGAAGATTAAAAAAATTCTTTATGTTGAAAATTTTATGGTCTGTCTTAATGAAATAGTAAATTTTAGCCACGTGGACAAAAAAGTGGCCAAGCAATGTATGGTAAAGGGCAACAGTTATAGAGCAACGTGTGAATGTATATGTATCTACCCAACACGAGCAGGATGCGGCACAAGGTCAATTTCTTAGGAGGAGTTTTAATAGGTTTGAATTCAAAGTTTTCCTTCTCCTATACCAGATGCCATTCCAAGATAAAAGAACACAGTCTGCCCTATTATTTACTTATAGCCGGAGGAAGAAAAGTTGGATGCATACCTTTTCCTAAGGGTATTAGCACTATGTGAAATGCAAACAGCCTCGTCCAGGATTTGAACTCGTCTCGCTGTGTCTATTTCCAACATTACACCAAGGACCTCAACGTGTAAAAAATACGTCACTACGACCTTTGTAATTAATTCATTTTAACAATTGGGAAGGGCTTGTTTGGCTATTCCTCGCATAAGGCCAAACAGGTCATTGGATGTAAAATAAACCTTGAAGGTATAGGGATATAGCCACATCACGTTTATGATACTGCTGTGGTCTTGTAGCATAACGATCTCTAAGACAAGTGGATGGACCACGTTCCTTTGTTCTTGTCAAAATTCTGGTTTATGCGTTTAATTCCCAACTGTTGGTTAATCCAAGTTAGTATTAAGTTTGGCCTATGTTGGTTAATCCTTGTTCAGTTCGTTGTGGCAGAAAGTCTGTAGTATTCCTTGTAATCCTAGGTAGAAAAGAGATTAGATTTAGTAGATATTTCTTGTAAGAGAAAGTATGTTGTATTCCTTGAAATTCAATGTAGAAAGTGTTGCTTATGTATATACTCCTCGTATTCCTTGTAATCCTCCTGTTTAGGTATTGATCTTAGAAATTTCAATTTACAATTGATTTCAGGACAAATATCGATAAATATGAGTGGGAATTTGGCGTACATCTTATACCTAAAAGAGTCTTATTATTTATCCATAGCTAATTGGGGAGAGAGAAGCGAGGGGTTAATGCCTTCCCTGAGGGGGGAATTGGCGCAAAAGTGAAAGGTAAACAGTCACATCCATGATTTTAATTTGTCTCGTCCAATCCATTTCCTGGGAAAATAACTGTTACGAAACGCACTAAAAAAAACAGGTCGTTGTAGAGCCATTAATTTTAGGGTACATACTTACGTCTCTTCAGCTAAATAATGGACTATTCCGTTTTTATCATAAAGAAAGAAAGGCAAGAGAAAGGATATGCTACAAAGAAAAACTAAAAGAAAGAGTGGGGGGAAAGATAGAGAGAGGGGTGAGTATGCAGAAGCGATAACGCCAATCTGTTTCATTCGAACATAATGATGGCCCTGTCGGCGGGGCGTTAGAATGCACCGACTGCACCTCTGCAGAGGGGTAAGACTCCCCCAATGGGGCCACCTGTTGGCCGTGGGTGGCGACCCGTGATGCTTAAGGATAGAGCCTAGGTGGATGAGCAGTTCATGACATGCAATACTCCACTTTGGCCCTATCTTGGGCTAGACGTGCGGTCGGAGAGCCCCCCTCCGATCAATCGGCTGGTCATGTCAAGCCCTAGCATCTATATGACTTTCCCAACCCTATTGCCCTTACGGCAAGCCCCAACCCCTTTTTATCATATGGGTGCTAAAAGGCGGTGGCTGCGGGTCTACATGTCCTGGGAATGACGTTAAACTCTATCTGATGGTAAGGTTCCAGTTTTGGAGGTTTGGGGAATGTGGAGCACCCCATTCATCACCATTGCTCCCTGATCCACTCTGACCCGGAGTGGTAGTACCTGTTAGGGTCCCATCTATGGGTTAAATAGAAAAGTGTGTTTATAAAAAAATTGTATTATCCATTAAGAATTGATTTATTTTAAACATATATTCCGATTGATCGTGGGGGATGGTTCTCCGACCACCCGTCTATCCTAAGTAAAGCTCAGCCACCAGAGTTCCATCCTTAAGCATCACGTGTCGCCACCCACGACCAAAAGGTGGCACCATGGGTGGTTTACCCCTCTGCAGAGGTGTAGTCGTGTATTCTAGAACCCCAGCCAACAGATGTTGTTGCAGATTGACTGTTTGTTTTGCGCGGGAAGTCGAAAAGACAAAGGAAAATTGAACAGGGAAAAAAAATAGATAGGCGAGACAGAAATCTTAGTATACAAAAGAGGTGTGACAAAGGACTCATCTGGACAAACGCTAACTTGAACAAAGGGAAAGGACTTCCGTCAAGGAACAAAAGAATGTGGAGCGGTCGTCAGTACTTAAGCGGTCATCGGATAGACCCGAAGGGAGAGACCCGAAGAGACGGCGAAGAAAGCAGAAGGGTCTGACCGTCGATACGGTCGGGCGCTGCTAGCGAGCAGTGAGCTCGCCACACACCTTCCACCACATAAGTAGTAGTAGTGTCATTTTCCATGCCCGCCACTCACCTACCACACCCGAAGAAAATAAAGAAGAGTCATCTTTGTATACGCGTATCTGTTGTTATTGAAGTAGCTGACTACTAGATACATCGCTAGGGTCAGGAACGATGTCCGCTGTATACCGCAACGTATACGAGTCAGAGTAGCGTGAGTTTTGAAGAAACCACTATGCAACAATGTAACCAGTGTGTGTAACTAACGGATGCGATCATTTCATTCTAAAAAACTTATCGTTATCGTTTTGTATGCTCACGCCCCTCTCCATATTTTTCTTTACTCTCTTCTTTCTTTCTTTTCTTTCTTTCTTCCTTTTTTATATTTTTTCTGTGTACCATGTCCATTTTCATCCCTCTTTCTTTATTATAAAAACAGAATGGTCCATTATTTAGATGAAGTGAGGAAAATCATAATAAATAAGAATTCGGCGGATAAAACACCAGATTTAAATTTCATCTTGGACGACTTGGACGGTCTCATTTTTAACCAGTGGGTGTTGCAAGATGATAACGGACGTACTTTTAAGGAACATGAGTATTAATATATAGAAAGTATAATTTTCATAATAGACATGTATATAGATATCGTGCTGAAACAATATTATCACATCCAAGAATCTCACCAGGATGTCAGTTACATCTGTAATTCGTAGTTACACTATCTTTAAATAGATTGCAAGAGAAGAGAAAAAATATTTTTCCCGATCAACACCATCGGATTAACACTATAATCAGAGAAGATTAATCCAGTGGAACATCACCTCTGCTACTTGGCGAAGTGAAGATAGTTGTTGGTTGTTGCTTATCAACGGTTGACAAAACGACCTAACGTGATATAAATAAACGACTTAGTGACTAAATCATTTGATTAATTGACATTTCCACTTACAGATTCTATTTTAAAAGCCATTATCTTCGGCTATTTATTTTCCTCTTGTAAAATTAGCTGAATTTCTGTAACGGCTACAAGTAATAAGCTACAAGTAATAAGCTCACAAACTTATTTTACCAACATTATTTCATGATCAGTCGGTAGAGCGTTCGGCTAGAAACCCGCAAGGTTCCAAGTTCGATTCCAGCCCTCGCCAACTCGGTATGAGTAGCACAAAGATATGTGCGGTACTCGTGCCATCTCCTCACTTTACCGCACATATCTTTGTGCTACTCATTCAAACCTATTAAAACTCCCCCTAAGAAATTGACCTTGTGTCGCATCCTGCTCGTGTTTGTTGGTAGATACATATACCTTCACACGTTGCTCTATAACTGTTGCCCTTTACCATACATTGCTGGGCGACTTTTTGTCCACATTATTATATACACAACCTTTCGGCCGATGTGCCATCCGGGCTTCTTCTGGTGTGTCTTGTCGAATTTCGGAAACTACTCTTCAAATCCAGGAACATTCTTGTCGAATAAGGGTTCGGTTCAAATTTCTGTGAAGTCTCCTAATTACGATATGAAGACTCCCATGCTCGTTGAGAAGGTTTCCGAGTTTAAGGTTCCCAAGTTCGACAAGAAACACCTGAAGAAGGCCGGGGCACATGTGCCGAAAGTCATGTAGATAACAATGAAGACTAACTATAGAGGCGTGTAGTGTAATGGTTAGAGTTATGAAAAATGGACTCGTCAGCCCGATTTCAAATCCTGGACGAGGATTGTGGCGTTTCGCATAGGGCTAACACCCTTGGAAATGTATGCATCCAACTATTCCCCCCCCCAGCTTATAGTATATTGCAGGGCAGACCAGGCTCTTTAACCTTGGCTATGTTACCAGTCTAGGAGGAGGAAAACCTCTGAATTCAATACCCCCGTATAGTGTACTTTAGGTTTCTTCGTACCTTTATGAATCAAAATGAATTTTACATTTTTGAAAAGAGAATTCAATGAAAAAACATGCAAAAATTTAACAAAAGTATAAAAAAATCAACGTTACGATAAATTCGATAGGACGTCTTGCATTTTAAATTTAAATTTTCGTATATAAGAAAAAGTATTTATCCCTTTTTAATTGTTAATTCATTTTTAAGGAAATTGATAAGAGACTAAAGTATTTACTTTATTTTTTTATTTTATTTTAGAGTTATTCTAAAATGTATACATGTAAAATAAATACTACCATTTCATTACATAACGTTGGCGTAGATATAGATAAAAAATGAGATTCCATTTGACTGATCTATATAAAAAAATATAGAAAATAATTTTTGAAGTTAAATTTTTTGTCTTTTTCGTTATGGAAGCCTTTACATGACAATATTTGTATCTGAAACTTTCATCTAGTGCTGACTGCTGCTGCTGCTGATGATATTGTGGTAAAAATGGCACTTACGAACTGTCATAGAAAATTATATTTTGGCGGGAAATATGAAAAAGGATAAACAATTAATTGAAAATGTTTTAAAACAATAAAAACTTACGTTATATGTAACATGTTTTTTTCTTTTTTTTTTAAATTCCTAAACTTAAAATTTTTCTTTACATTAAACGTAAAAAAAGTCATTAACAAGATAATTTTCCATTTTTATTGATATTTTAAAGATATTTTTTCAGAGGTAAAGCCATTATTTAGGTCCGCATTTTGTGTATATATTAGAGATGGTATGTAAATATAAAATATAGAAAAAAATATTAGGGATATATTTTTTTATATATGCAAATGTTTCGTTTTTTTTGTTAAGCGACCTTCAGGGTCATTAATATATATATATATATATATATATATATATATATATATATATATATATATGGCATCTATAAAGTTCTACAGCAGATTTAAAATGTAACAACAAAGAATGCAGGCGGGTTAAATGTAATAATCTAAAAATAAAACTACAAGAGTTGAACTTACATATGGATTTTACGAAATGATTCTATCATTTCTACAACGTGAGTTATTAAGGTTTTTTTTTTTATTAAAACTGGTGCAAGACTTTGTAAACATCCTGGATATATATATATATATATATATATATATATATATCATCAAAAGGAGCAACAAGCAGCCAGGAGATTAATACTGTCCACGGTCTTGCAGAAGGGAGTGCATCACAATCCTGAAGATTCACCACTACTACTAAATAAAAAGAACCAAAAAAAACAAACAAAAAAAAACAAAAAAACAACCGAGTTTTCTGATATTTATTCCCAGATGAATATATTATGATAACTAACATTATTATAATATAGCACATTAATGCTTCACACTAATTCCCCAAACCTGATATATGTACTTCCGAAAACGGATACAGATACAAAATGATATATATATATATATTATATATTATATATATATATATTTATATATATATATAAGCCCTAACAAATCGACCTAAATGGAAAAGAGAAAAAAGGAGAAATAACAGCCACAATGTGATTGAGGTACAGCACATGGAAAAAAATTGAAAACATACCAAAATGGCGGTAAAATCCATCCGTCACGTGACATCGCCGGTGTTACGGTACATCATTCGCCTATGCGAAATAGGCCGAAATTAATTCACTAAAAACACAAGGTATTTATAGTGAAAGTTACCGCCATGGAAGACCGGAAATTATTGTTCATTGGTCAAATTACATGCTGACCATCTGTATAAACGACGAAATCCGAAGCCATTTTTTTTTTTTTAGTCGAGTGAGACGAAGGAAGTTCTAACAAACAACTATGTTAGATGCAGAATGAGACGTGATCAATTCGACCGAGTCAGTTTAAAGAAGTTGAAAAGACTTGAAACTACCAATGAACGAAAGAACATTACTGGTAATGTATCCAATCACCTCTTAGAAATGAACTTTGCAATATATATGTATGAAAACCTTAATTTATCAGAAATAAATTTATTTCAGCTAATTTAGCCTCTTTAAATTTGATTTCATAAAATATTGAACAATATGCACATACACTGATATTTATATGTATATACGCAAAATATTTGTGTATTTAATTTCAATTTTGATTTCTGAATTTTGGTTGAATCCCATCACGGTAAGTAAAGGGTGCTCAAATCATTGATAACGGTTGGTTGGTTGAATTTTACGACATGTCAACATTTGTTGGGTATTTTATGTCGAAAACGTTTTGTTTTATTCATAATTGACGGTACTTAATTTTTTTAAACTTATATTTTTCTATTTAACCTATACATGAGACCCTAACAGGTACTACCACTCCGGGTCAGATTGGACCTGTGAGTAATATCGAGGAAAGGGTTATACATATTCCCCAAAGTGCCAGGATTGGATCTTCAAAATCAGATAGTATAACGTCATATCCAGGAAATTAAGACCCTCAGCCACAGCCTTCTACCACATATATCCGATTGATCGTGGGGGAGGGTTCTCCGACCACCCGTCTATCCTAAGTAAAGCTCAGCCACCAGAGTTCCATCCTTAAGCATCACGTGTCGCCAC
Organism: Doryteuthis pealeii; assembly: GCA_023376005.1. Classification (NCBI taxonomy): domain Eukaryota; kingdom Metazoa; phylum Mollusca; class Cephalopoda; order Myopsida; family Loliginidae; genus Doryteuthis; species Doryteuthis pealeii. Next base: position 110,095,966 of record CM042144.1, read on the forward strand.
CCACGACCAAAAGGTGGCACCATGGGTGGTTTACCCCTCTACCGAGGTGTAGTCGATGTATTCTAGAACCCCAGCCAACAGATGTTGTTGCAGATTGACTGTTTGTTTTGCGCGGGAAGTCGAAAAGACAAAGGAAAATTGAACAGGGAAAAACAATAGATAGGCGAGACAGAAATCTTAGTATAACAAAAGAGGTGTGACAAAGGACTCATCTGGACAAACGCTAACTTGAACAAAGGGAAAGGACTTCCGGTCAAGGAACAAAAGAATGTGTGAGCGGTCGTCAGTACTTAAGCGGTCATCGGATAGACCCGAAGGGAGAGACCCGAAGAGACGGCGAAGAAAGCAGAAGGGTCTGACCGTCGATACGGTCGGGCGCTGCTAGCGAGCAGTGAGACTCTCCCACCACCTTCCACCACATAAGTAGTAGTAGTGTCATTTTCCATGCCCGCCACTCACCTACCACACACCGAAGAAAATAAAGAAGAGTCATCTTTTGTATACGCGTATCTGTTGTTATTGAAGTTCAATAGGACTACTAGATACATCGTCTAGGGGTCAGGAACGATGTCCGCTGTATACCCGCAACGTATACGAGTCAGAGTAGCGTGAGTTTGAAGAAACCACTATGCAACAGATGTAACCAGTGTGTGTAACTAATCTGATGCGATCATTTCCATTCTAAAAACTTATAAATTCATTTCTTAAAGCTTTTTAGACCTCTGTGCCAGTGAGATACTCTTAGAAGACTTTATGATAACCAAGGATATAATCATAAATACTAGAAGGGCCGGTGGATATACCACAGTATGATAATTTAGTTATTACAACGTTTGATATGTTTACTTAAGAGCTATTACTAAATAGTTCAATATGTAAAATGTATAATCTTGATTTAACTCTCTCCCTCACTCTTTTTCTTTTCTTTTCATCTTTTCATTATGCTCGATTGAAACGGATTATCGTTATCGCTTCTGTATGCTCATGCCCCCTCTCCATATTTTCTTTACTCTCTTTCTTTCTTTTCTTTCTTTCTTCCTTTTTTATATTTTTTCTGTGTACCATGTCCATTTTCATCCCCTTCTTTCTTTATTATAAAAACAGAATAGTCCATTATTTAGATGAAGTGAGGAAAATCATAAATAAGAATTCGGCGGATAAAAACACCAGATTTAAATTTCATCTTGGACGACTTGGACGGTCTCATTTTTAACCAGTGGGTGTTGCAAGATGATAACGGACGTCCTTTTAAGGAACATGAGTATTAATATATAGAAAGTATAATTTTCATAATAGACATGTATATAGATATCGTGCTGAAACAATATTATCACATCCAAGAATCTCACCAGGATGTCAATTACATCTGTAATTCATAGTTACACTATCTTTAAATAGATTGCAAAAAGAAGAGAAAAATATTTTTCCCGATCAACACCATCGGATTAATACTATAATCAGAGAAGATTAATCCAGTGGAACATCACCTCTGCTACTTTGGCGAAGTGAAGATAGTTGTTGGTTGTTGCTTATCAACGGTTGACAACACGACCTAACGTTGATATAATAAACGACTTAGTGACTAAATCATTTGATCTAATTGACATTTCCACTTACAGATTCTATTTTCAAAAGCCATTATCTTCGGCTATTTATTTTCCTCTTGTAAAATTAGCTGAATTTCTGTAACGGCTACAAGTAATAAGCTACAAGTAATAAGCTACAAGTAATAAGCTCACAAACTTATTTTACCAACATTATTTCATGATCAGTCGGTAGAGCGTTCGGCTAGAAACCACAAGGTTCCAAGTTCGATTCCGGCCCTCGCCAACTCGGTGTATGAGTAGCACAAAGATATATCCGGTACTCGTGCCATCTCCTCACTTTACCGCACATATCTTTGTGCTACTCATTCAAACCTATTAAAACTCCCCCTAAGAAATTGACCTTGTGTCGCATCCTGCTCGTGTTTGTTGGTTAGATACATATACCTTCACACGTTGCTCTATAACTGTTGCCCTTTACCATACATTGCTGGGCCACTTTTTTGTCCACATTATTATATACACAACCTTTCGGCCGATGTGCCATCCGGGCTTCTTCTGGTGTGTCTTGTCGAATTTCGGAAACTACTCTTCAAATCCAGGAACCTTCTTGTCGAATAAGGGTTCGGTTCAAATTTCTGTGAAGTCTCCTAATTACGATATGAAGGCTCCCATGCTCGTTGAGAAGGTTCCCGAGTTTAAGGTTCCCAAGTTCGACAAGAAACACCTGAAGAAGGCCGGAAGGCACATGTGCCGAAACGTCATGTAGATAACAATGAAGAGTAACTATGGAGGCGTGTAGTGTAATGGTTAGAGTTATGAAAAATGGACTCGTCAGCCCGATTTCAAATCCTGGACGAGGATTGTGCCATTTCGCATAGGGCTAACACCCTTGGGAAATGTATGCATCCAACTACTCCCCCCCCCCAGCTATTAGTATATTGCAGGGCAGACCAGGCTCTTTAACCTTGGCTATGTTACCAGTCTAGGAGGAGGAAAACTCTGAATTCAAATCTGTTAAATTCCGTTTAAGAAATTTACCTTGTGTCACATCCAGCTCATGCGGAGGGGTTATATATATATATATATATATATATATATATATATATATATATATATATATATATATATATATATACTATTCAAATAGTACAAAAGTACATTAAATTTATTACTTACATACAATCTCTTTTTTACGGATCGTTATCACAGAAAAGAAAAAAACTGTTTTTTTTTCTTTTTCTTTGTTTCTTTGAATGATGAAAACTCATCGTAGTAGCGAAATACAGACAACTATTTTCTGACTGTCGACGACTGTTGGGAATTGTAGCAGACTTTAACCCTCCTAACACGTATTTTAGGTGAGTCCCTGACCTCCTCATAAGAAATAAATCCTGACATGGGTTAGGGGGTTGTAGGGGATTAAATAAAACAGAAAACTGTAATAAAATATGACAGCTATTCATTTAAAGACTTCAAAACTTGAGCTGTTTTGGTTTTTAATTTATTTTCTTTTTTTTCATTGATTAATGTAAGTGTCAGTAAAACTTCCTTTTCTACCGTTTTCCATTGGTCAACAGATAATTTTCTCTTTCAAGACGGAAGATTAAAAAATTCTTTATGTTGAAAATTTTATGGTCTGTCTTAATGAAATAGTAAATTTTAGCCACGTGGACAAAAAAGTGGCCCAGCAATGTATGGTAAAGGGCAACAGTTATAGAGCAACGTGTGAATGTATATGTATCTACCCAACACGAGAAGGATGCGGCACAAGGTCAATTTCTTAGGAGTTTTAATAGGTTTGAATTCAAAGTTTTCCTTCTCCTATACCAGATGCCATTCCAAGATAAAAGAACACAGTCTGCCCTATTATTTACTTATAGCCGGAGGAAGAAAAGTTCGATGCATACCTTTTCCTAAGGGTATTAGCACTATGTGAAATGCAAACAGCCTCGTCCAGGATTTGAACTCATCTCGCTGTGTCTATTTCCAACATTACACCAAGGACCTCAACGTGTAAAAAATACGTCCCTACGACCTTTGTAATTAATTCATTTTAACAATTGGGAAGGGCTTGTTTGGCTATTCCTCGCATAAGGCCAAACAGGTCATTGGATGTAAAATAAACCTTGAGGGTATAGGGATATAGCCACATCACGTTTATGATACTGCTGTGGTCTTGTAGCATAACGATCTCTAAGACAAGTGGATGGACCACGTTCCTTTGTTCTTGTCAAAATTCTGGTTTATGCGTTTAATTCCCAACTGTTGGTTAATCCAAGTTAGTATTAAGTTTGGCCTATGTTGGTTAATCCTTGTTCAGTTCGTTGTGGCAGAAATTCTGTAGTATTCCTTGTAATCCTAGGTAGAAAAGAGATTAGATTTAGTAGATATTTCTTGTAAGAGAAAGTATGTTGTATTCCTTGAAATTCAATGTAGAAAGTGTTGCTTATGTATATACTCCTCGTATTCCTTGTAATCCTCCTGTTTAGGTATTGATCTTAGAAATTTCAATTTACAATTGATTTCAGGACAAATATCGATAAATATGAGTGGGAATTTGGCGTACATCTTATACCTAAAAGAGTCTTATTATTTATTCATAGCTAATTGGGGAGAGAGAAGCGAGGGGTTAATGCCTTCCCTGAGGGGGAATTGGCACAAAAGTGAAAGGTAAACAGTCACATCCATGATTTTAATTTGTCTCGTCCAATCCATTTCCTGGGAAATAACTGTTACGAAACGCACTAAAAAAAACAGGTCGTTGTAGAGCCATTAATTTTAGGGGTACATACTTACGTCTCTTCAGCTAAATAATGACTATTCCGTTTTTATCATAAAGAAAGAAAGGCAAGAGAAAGGATATGCTACAAAGAAAAACTAAAAGAAAGAGTGGGGGGAAAGATAGAGAGAGGGGTGAGTATGCAGAAGCGATAACGCCAATCTGTTTCATTCGAACATAATGATGGCCCTGTCGGCGGGGCGTTAGAATGCACCGACTGCACCTCTGCAGAGGGGTAAAACTCCCCCAATGGGGCCACCTGTTGGCCGTGGGTGGCGACCCGTGATGCTTAAGGATAGAGCCTAGGTGGATGAGCAGTTCATGACATGCAATACTCCACTTTGGCCCTATCTTGGGCTAGACGTGCGGTTGGAGAGCCCCCCTCCGATCAATCGGCTGGTCATGTCAAGCCCTAGCATCTATATGACTTTCCCAACCCTATTACCCTTACGGCAAGCCCCAACCCCTTTTTATCATATGGGTGCTAAAATGCGGTGGCTGCGGGTCTACATGTCCTGGGAATGACGTTAAACTTTATCTGATGGTGAGGTTCCAGTTTTGGAGGTTTGGGGAATGTGGAGCACCCCATTCATCACCATTGCTCCCTGATCCACTCTGACTCGGAGTGGTAGTACCTGTTAGGGTCCCATCTATGGGTTAAATAGAAAAGTGTGTTTATAAAAAAAATTGTATTATCCATTAAGAATTGATTTATTTCAAAACTTTATCGGCATTAAATGACCCACTGAGGTTGATATGCCGTAAAACAAAACAAAACGAACATAATGAAAAGAAGGAAAGAAAGAAAAAGGATTCAGAGAGAGAGTTAGATCAAGATTATTATACGTTTTACATATTGAACTATTTCACATTTAGAATTACATACCTTAGCATTTAGGTTATGGCGTAAAGGTTTGTCGTAGGAAATGGACTCGTCGATCAGAGTTCAAATCCTGGACGAAGCTGTTTGCATTTCACATGGCACTAATATCTTTGGGAAAGGTATGAATCCAAATATTCTCCTTCCAGTTATGGGTTAATCGTAGAGCAGACTTTGCTCTTCAACTTTGGTTAGGCAACACTTCCAAGAGAAGGAAAACTCCGAATTCAAACCTGTTAAACTCCGCTTAAGAAATTGACCTTGTGTCACATCCTATTCACGTAGAAGGGTTGGTAAATATCTATTCATTGTTTAGAAAACGCTAGAGGCTTAAAGCATCCGAGTCTTTCTACTTTTGTTCATCTTCATTTGGTCTGGTTCAGCATTAACCTAAGTTTTGTAAATCTACATAAAAAATTAGAAAAAAATCCTAGAATTTTATGACGTCATCCCTGGTTCAAAATCACTGCTGAACATGTTCCGTTTTGAAGCAGAAGAACTTGAACGGTAAGAATTGTCAGTCGCTAAAAAAACACCAAAATCTTATGGAGCTATTCGATACATTGATATCTAAGACTTTTGATAAAATCACATTTTAGATCAAAATGCAGTTACCTCGATCAGATCAAGTAGAAATCAATAGACAATATATGAGTGAACATCAGTGCAGACAAATCCTTGATTCTTTCATTCTATTTATATACAAAATCGGAAATCCACAGACTGAAACTTGGAGGGGAATAATGGACAAAGGAGACTGAAAAATGACATTTTCTTTTTTACAAAAATCCTCTCATAATGTAATGGTTGCTTTATCATTTGAAGTTATAAAATACAGGTTGTTTAAAAAAGAAGAATGCATACCACTGTTTGGTAAATCTATATATTAATACACGTGTTCCTTAAAATTACGACCGTTATCATCTTGCAACGCCCTCTGGTTAAAAATGAGACCGGCTAAATCGTCCAAGATGAAATGCAATTTATATATCAATACTCATGTTCCTTAAAAGTACGACCGTTATCATCTTGCAACATACCCTGGTTAAAAATGACACCGTCTAAATCATCCAAGATAAAATGAAAAATTATCTAGTGTTGCTTATCCGACGAATTATTTTTATGAGTGTCGCCACCTCAGCTAAATAATGGACAATTCCGTCTTTATTATAAAGAAAGAAGGGAAGAAAAAGGACATGCTACACAGAAAATGATAAGAAAGGAAGAGAATAGAGGAAAGAGAGAAGAGGTGAACGTGCGGAAGAAGTAACGCTAATCTGTTTCAATCGAACATAATAGAGAGTCCCCCTCTCTATTATGTTCGATTGAAACAGATTAGCGTTACTTCTTCCGCACGTTCACGGAGGAGAGGGAGAGAGAGAATATTATTTTACTTTTTTCATATTTATTATTAGTAGTATTTCTTGTGATCTTGAAAATCCCGAGCTTATGATATATAGTAAAATAGCACACACAGAAATCTGGGGCCTACGGTGTATACCAAAGTAAGACACAAACATGAAGTAACGAGCTTATGGTGTATAATAAAATAGTGCTCTGTTCTCAATACTTGACTAACGGTAAGATAAAATTAAATAAAAGTTAAAAACGACTCTAGGTAGCACTTTTGTTAGAGTGCAATTAAATAAACATGCTAATGTTATAAAGGCATTACGTTTACATAATATCAAAAGGAATATAGGGGGAGGGATAAAAATGCATCAGTATTTCGTGTAAAGGTAAGGGTGTCTAGGAACAGACCTAATTTGAAAGCCTGTCTTTCACTTGGACTAAAATAATGACTACTAAGACTTGTGGGGAATACATAATTACATCAGTTACCGAACAGACACGACATGTAATATGTTGTTTATTTCAGTATCTATCTATTGGCAAACGTCGAAACTGAGATAGTTATGGGGTTGACTGCGACGTGAGTGTTCATAAGTTAAACTTGTATTGAAGCCAAGATTTTCAAGTGTTCTTTTTTTAAAAAGATCATTGGCACAATATAAAATTTACAGACAGTAATTTCATATCTATGTAAATTCAGTAATACCGAAACGTTATCAATCAATCTTCCTTTCTTTCATTCTTTATATATGAGGGCTTAAAGACAAGTTCTCGACCAAACCAAAAATAAAATAACTGATTTTAAAATATATATTTATATTTTTTTTTATTAAGAGTTAAAGAAACAAGAGGGATGATGTGACAAGTATATTGAACTTGGAGATGAATATATGAAATAGCAACCTTTGAATATATATATATATATATATATATATATATATATATATATATATATATATATATATATATAATATTATTATTATTATTATTATTATTTAAAAAAAAAAATTATTCCCAAACTCAGGTGGCAGAAAAAATGAGATTGAGCCGTTTGTAAATACAGAAATGTACAAGCCAATATATGGAAAAAAATAAAGAAAGTAGAAAAGACAAAATCACCTGTATTGACAAAAATGATTGTCAGAATCGTGAGGAATGGCCAAATAAAAACCAAACAAAACAAACACCGAATGAGTTGTCAAAGTTAAATATGTAAAAAGTGCTCGACACACTAAGTAGATAAAAATTATAAGGAAATATAACATAGGTAGGTAGTTTCCGACTTCTTCGGTCTATATAAAGATAAATCTAATGAGTCAGACGAACCTACTAAAAGTTTCGCTTAATGCTCTTCAGGGCATCAAGCAAAACTTTTAGTAGGTTCGTCTGACTCATTAGATTTATCTTTATTATTTGCTTTACTTAGGTATTGAGCACTTTTTACTTATTAGCTTTAGTCTCCTGGCGGTTTTATATGAATATATATATCTTATATATATATATATATATATATATATATATATATATATATATATATATATAAATTTTTTCTTTTGGCCAAAATATTGTACCAATAGATTATTATTTGTTGGTACGATTATCTGGGGGGGGGGTGTTCCAAAAATTGTTTTCTCCCCGGGTGATGTTTGGTAGTATATTTTTACAATCAAACTATTTGTTTGGTTTTTTCTCACCGCGAGGATTTACCAATAAGTTTGGTATATATATATAGTGTTCTATGAGTACATTATCGCTATTCTAAATCATTCCTTTCGCTTTGGGTCTTTTAAGTATTATCTACTGTAAAATAAACTATACTCAGTTGGGTAATGTTTGTGGGGAAAACAGCACCATGACGCAATTCACTCCCCCAGTAATAAAATGCTACATTTCAATATATGCAAACGTTTTCTTGGATCACAAGGAAATCCGTATCCTCATTTCTCCCGAAGTTTCCTCGTTGAATCTGAAGTCCTGGTCACAACGTAGACACACCATTTCTAACAGACTCTGCTGACTATTATTTTTCAAAGTTACAAACAGCATCATCTTATTTTCATCTTATAGAATGAAAACCGAAGACTCTTGCTCTTGCACACATCAATATTTCATGAACAGGACAAGTTTCACAAGAAATCATTGAATATCAAAAATGAAGTAACAAACTAACGAACAATAGCTTGAAAGATAAACACTATAAGCATTGTAGTATGTGTGTGTATACGTATGTGCATTTACCCAACCTCTGCATGTGTGCATTTTTTAAGCAGAGTTTAACAGGGTTGAATTCAGAGTAGGAAAGACCGATTGCCACAAAATTAAAAAGCCCAATATACCCTAATATTTAACCATAGCTGGAGGGAAAATAGTTAGATTAGTACCTTTCCCAAGGGTATTAATGCTATGCAAACAAACTTGTCAAGGATTTGGAATCGGTCACAGTGTCCATTTCCTGCGATGATAGACATTATAAAACGAACAACTCCAGCACATATACGTGTGTGTGTGAGAGAGGGAGAGAGAGAGAGAGATGAATAAATAATCATGGTGTATCTTAAAATAGCGGAAACCTTAGGGGGAAAACCAAAGAATACACAATTATCGAGAGAAGGAGAGGGAGAGAGGGGGAGGGAAAGAAAAGAAGAGATAGATAGATGAAAAAGACAGAAATGATATAACTTATTCAAGATAAGTCTCTACAAAAGAGAAAACCCGTGAGGAATGAAATGTAAAACGAATTCTCATAATGTCCTTTAAAATTTAATGAAAAGAATTCCACCTCCAGTCGGAAATAGCGGGAAAAAATGTCTCCACTAGAGAGATGATTCTATGTAAACTGGCTGTCATGTTCCCTTTTTTAGGCAATCACAATTCGTCGTCGTCGTCGCTTAAACAGAGAATATCAATGTTGTTACCGGAAACCAGTCGTGGGGGGTGGGGGTGATCGGTTTTATGCATCTATTCTAAAGCAGTTAATAACTTTCTCTCTCAAATATATATATATTGTAAATAATATAGGTGCTATATTTCCAAGCAGACAGTGCTCAATATCATTGATAGAGCCTTTATATCTGAGTTAAGGTAGTATGAACATGGTTACTGACAGTTTCTCGCCTATACAATCTTCAGATTGAAGATCGCATTGGCGAGAAACTCTCAGTAAACACCTGTTGACTCCATGTCCCCGCTACCTTAAATCAAATATATATATATATCTCATATTGATGATATAGTTTGCTATATCTCTAAATAAAGATTGCTCAATGTCAGTACAGTTATACATCTATTTTTCGGTTTTCCAGTTATTATAATGATGACAATAATAATAATAATAATTATTATTATTCATACAAGTTTGGTAATAATTCTTGGGGTGGCAAGTATCAACATGATTGGCTCTGAATTTTCTCATTCTAATCAGGCCTGTCATTGAGATAACTGCTCTCCTTCAAGTTCATTCCAACTAGGTAATGAGTTCGATACTCACAGGGCGCTTGATGCATGTGGTCTTGTATGGAGGAAATTTCACATCTTAACAAAATGAGTTCAAGGAGTGTTTCGACCACTAGAAAACTCTCTGGAATAAATGTGTTGAAAATCAAGGAATCTCTTTTGAATAATAAGTAACTGATGTTGATGTAACACTGAGAACATCGATTTCAGTCGGATCACCAAGTTAAGCATTGATGAGCTTGGTCAAAACTCAGATGGGTAACCACTGAGTAGCCGGAGTAAATATACTGTGGCACATCTGCCAGATTGTTGTGTATCCGGGTATCGTCGTGTATCCGGGTTAATAGAGAACGTGGGAAGAAGAGACAAGTATTTAAGTTAGGTTAGATTTTATGGCATTTCAACACCTTTTGGGTCATTTTATGCCAAAGACGTTTTGTTTTATTCATTCCTGGTGAGTACTTAATTTCTAAAACATATTTCTGAACTCATTTTGTTCTATTTAACTCATTGATAGGATCCTAACAGGTACTACCATTTCGGGTCAGAGTGGACCTGGGTGTAATGGTGATGAAGGGATACTCTACATCCATCGAGCTCCAGAACTGAAGTTTAACACCTTATTCAGGTCAATAAGACCCCCAGCCATTGTTTTCTAGCACATATATGATAATAAGGTTTGGAAGTATTTTAGGTAAATCTTGTGGGATTTTTAAGGGTAAAAAAATAAGACAAAAGACTGGTAAAAATGGATACAAATGTATTGAACAACAAGGAATAGAAATCACAGCAAAAGAAAGTGGAGATTGCGTCCGACCATACAGTTACGAGCTGACTCGCATTGCCTCGTGTCAAGCCACAATTATCCCTGTTACTTATAGTAGTCGTCGGCGCATTCCATTTATGTACATAGGTTATATCACCTATAACAGTAAAGAATGTGCTTTACTAGACATGATACAAGTAGAACGAATAACTAATCATTAACAGGTTGAATTCACAAGTCCGTAAAATCTCATCCGTCCTCTTCTCCGAAGTTTCACTATTTCATGAAGACACACGATTCCATTGTTCTCTTTTAGGTACTATATCGCACAGATCTAAGCAAAGTTTAATAAATAACAAAACGAAACAGGTAATATGGCTAAATGACCAGTTTAGATAAGTCGGTAGAGCATCCTACTCGGAATCACAAAGGTCCCGAGATCAATGCTAGCCCTCGCCAACTCAGAGTATGAGTATCTGTGCGGTAAAGTTAGGAACTGTTGGTAGGTGTGACGCTCCACTTCAGATTTAGAACAATCTCTCTAGCGAAAAGGAGATAGACACTCTCGCTGTTTAGCCATTCCGCCTACTTTACTTTTTTTTTTTAACATCAAATGATCTTCACATGTGAATGTCAATACGCAGCCAATGTATACGAAATATTACCATTTTATTTCCCGTCATTTCATTAGCGAATATCACAGAATAATATAAAACCTTACTGTACAATTTGTAACACTGAAAAACTTTGGTAAAATTTTAAAGGATGTTCTGAACACAATGTTGAATAAATTTACATCCATTTTTGTTTTTTTTTGCATCAGATCACTTAACGGTTGATGTGAAATTGATTTCTAACATGTCAGATGTCAAAACAGCCATTTTTGTTCATTCTTCAAACTTCTTCTAAAGGTAAGACATGTTCAATAGTCTCAAGTGGGTAGAGCAATTTATATCAAAATCATTATTCCATTGCTTATTTTCATACATTTCCAATTGATTTTTTATATATCTATCAATAATGGAGATTCGCTTCCGGTTTTTGTCTGTAACAAAAACTACGTCACTGTTTAAATCGTCATAACATGCAACATTAGACAGTCTTCATTTTTTTAAAAACAAGTTTTAATAAATACATGACTGGTATTATATATCTATATATAGTTTGTTTTATTTTAATACATATTTAAAGTTTACATTTCAAATTTTTTTATTTTTTAATCCTTTAATGAATTTGATGATTTTACTTACTTAGGGTACAAACTCGCTGACATTGAATTTTTACTCTCACCCCTCAGGCAATGTTTCAAAAATCTATTTTTACATCGCCCGGAGGGTGTTTTTTTTTTTTTTTGTATTCGTTTTTGTCTATTTCTATTTATCTATTCTGTTTGTTTGTTTTTTTACTTCTCTGGTAGCGCTCTTTATTTTGTCTTTTAATCTTATGCTGTTTCCAGGTCAAATTATTTTCTTCCTGGCAGTTGGAGCTGTAGAATACGCCATGACCTTTACAAAGGGGTAACATCACTCTAATGGGGCTACCTGTTTGTCCTTGGTGGCGACCCGTGATGCTTAAGGACGGAATCCTGGTGTCTGAGCAGTCCATGACATGTTGGAGAAACCCTCTCCAATCAATCGTCTAGTTACGTCAAACCCTAGCACCTATATGATTACTCTGACCACATTGCCCTTATGGCAAATCCCAATGCCTTTATCATGTTTACTAGAAGGCATTGGTTAAGGGTCTTAATATCCTGGGTATGAGCTTTGGGCAGTTTGGAGTTCCCCTTCATTGCCATTACTTTCAGGTCTACCCTGACCCAGTGTTGAAGGACCTGTCAGGTTCTCATATCGCTTAAATAGATAAAAATGAGTTTATAAAAGGTGTTTAAAAATTGAGTTTGAAAAAAAAAAAAAATGTATACATAACAAGAATGAATAAAACAAAAATGTCTTTCGGCATAAAATAACCCAACAAGGGTTGACATGCTGGAAAACCAACCAACCAACCAAATTATATTATATTCTAAATTATCTCATTCATTTTCTTTTTTTCTTTTTGGTAATTCCTTTTCTCATCCCATCTATTTTTTTTTACCTATCGTCACACTGAAATTGGAGTTTAGAATAAGCTGAATATATTCCCTGCTGATGGGTAAGTCCCACCCCCCAAAAGGGTGTCCTGAGTATGACACTAAACTGCATTCGCTGGTAAAGGTGTAATTCTAAACCTCTAGGGTGTGGAATTACCCCTTCGTTGCTATTAGTGGTAGGTCTATTGGAATGGTAATACTTGGTGTGGAATGGTAGTGTGGGGATTTAAATTAAATTAAAATTTAATAAAAAGTTCTGAGCGTCTGGACTCTAGCGTTCAGACTAAACGGTCTTATGGTTAAAGTCTCCATCTAACCAGTTGTGTTTGTTATTCTCTCTTCATTTCATTTCATACCGTAATACACAAATCCTATAGTAGTAGTTGTTAGGTTCCTATCAATGGTCAAGTAGATATGGTTGAAAATTATTAAATTGGAGGAAACGTTATTAATTTTGATTCTTTTATTATCTTTTCATGATTCTGTTTTACTCCCTCCCTCCAAATCCTCCCTTCCTTCCTTCCTCCCTTCCTTTTTTCCATCCTTCCTTCCTTTCTTCCCTTTCTTCTTTCCTCCCATCTTACTCCCTCCCTTCCCGTCTCCCTTCCTTCCACCCTTTCTTCCTTCCCAACTTCCTTCCCTCCTTCTTTTCTTCTTTCTTTTCTCTCTTTCTCCTCTTCTTCCTTCCTTACACTCCTCCATTCGTTTCTTCATTCCTATTTCCTTCGCCTCTCTGTCTCTCTTCCTCCCTTCCCTTTGTCCTTTGACGCTTCCTTCCCCCCTTCATTCCTTCCCTTTCTTCTCTCCTTCCTTCATTACACCCTTCCTCCCTTATTTCCTCCCTTTTTCTACCCTTCTTTCCTTCCTCCCCTTCACCCTCTCTGCATCCTTCCCCTTCACACTCCCCTTCACCTTCCCTTCCCCCTCCCCTTCCCCCTCCCTTCCTTCCATGAAGCATGAAGAATGAATAAAGAGTAAACTATTTCCTTTTCCATCTCACTGCTCATTGGATAAAACAAACTTTTCGGAGAAGCGACATCGTAAACAAAATCTCTTCATTCCTTTTACCTACAAATTGCCCAATAGATGGCGCTTTTGTCTTTACAGACGGAAAGGAATGGATTCACGTTAATGTAAAAGAAATTATGTGAACTAAATGACCTTTGCTAGTACACAAAGTTGAGTACAGTTCTTAGATACATAATACGAACACCTATTGTTGGCTGATAGTAAACTCATCTATTGCGAATGAATTCGATATTTTCTATAGGACTCTGTAAGTTTGGTAAGTAGCTACATAGGTGTATACCAAGGAAATTTCCTCGGTAAATACCGTAATTCCCCGAAAATAAGATCTACCTGAAAAATAAGACCTAGCATGATTTTCAAGGTGAAAATAAGCCCTATTTAATATTGAAGTCAGTCAGTCAACAATTAGTTTGAACAATGTGACTGGCCAAGCACAACTGAACCAGTGTCAAGACAACTGGTACTTATGGGAATTCAGAACAGTCCACTCATGCATTCGGGTGATTCCATTCCCTGAGTCCTGATTGCTTGGTTTGTATGATCCTCTGAGGCTCCATAAATCCTGCCACTTTGCAGTGGTCTTTACAGCATACCAGAATCATATTGGTTTACGACTGCTTGCTGTCTTGTCTTGCCAATTCGACGGTAATTGGACTTAGTATGATTATTCTACAGTTAAGAGCGGCAGATTGACGAAAGAAATAAGAACGAGCAAACTACCTGGATAAGAACTGCTCATTTAATAAGACTTTTATATGTCGACATCAGAGAGTAGGGACGAAACTTCTTGGTCGGAGGATTGCATTGGCGAGAAACTGACCAAGCGCTGTTTACTCTGTCAACATTATCCTAACTTGGATATATATACTCTATCACTGATATTATGCACTCTTTATTTATAAATATAGGTAACTATATTATCAATACAAGCAAAATAAAAAACGCTCTCTTGGCGACTTAAAATAAATATTGCCTGAGGGGATGGGAGTTGAAAATTTAATATCAGAGTTTGTATCATAAGTAAAATAAAATCATCAAATTTATTAAAGGATTAAAAAATAAAATAAATTTATTAAAGGAGTAGAAAATAAAAAAAATTGAAATGGAAACTTTGTTCTGATAACTTTAAATATATATTAAAATAAAACACACTATATATAGATAGATAATACCAGTCATGTATTTATTAAAACTTGTTTTAAAAACCAATGAGGACTGTCTAATGTTGCATGTTCAAATTTTGAAAGTATTTATTCTATGTTATGACCATTTTGGGTAATGTGACGTAAGCAGTGACGTAGTTTTTGTTACAAAACAAAAACGGGAAGCGAATATCCATTATTAATAGATTTATTTGCAAGTGTTTGTGAGTGACTCTGTGAGTGGAATTCCCAATAATTGCAGTAATGACATTTAATTTCTGATTTTTAGTGTTGTTATGGAGGAAAAAAGCCAAAAGAATGTTAACATTACCCCTTAATTGGTTATAGAGAGTTTATTTACCTCATGTTATTTGCTTGATTGTTTTCTTATATACATTCTATCATTTAAGAAAAGTGATATTCAAAAAATTGAATTAGGAAAGCCTAACTTCTAAACACTTAACATTGGTAAATATTTTCAATTCGAAATATGCTAATCTATATACAAAGAACATCAAGAATTAACACACATGATGTATGTGATAATAAGTGTAGTGTAATGGTTAGAGTTATAGGAAATGGACTCGTCGATCCGAATTTAAACCAATGGCTGTTCACATAGCACTAATGCCCGTGGGAAAGGTATGCATCCAACTATCTCCCTCCAGCTATAGGTAAATAATAAACAGACAAGACTCTTTAACCTTGGCTATGTAAACTGGCTGGGAGAAGGGAAACTCTGAATTCAAACCTGTTAAACTCTCCTTAAAAATTGACCTTGTGTCGCACCCTGCTTGCACTGAGGTGTTAGTAAACACACACACACAAACACAATATATATATTATCAAAAGGTACACGGTAATAACCTACTCGAGTTTCACCATAAGGATCTTCAGGGTTAAATCCAGTGGATTAATCAAGATATTGATTAATTGCAGTTGATTGCACGTGACCATTTTCACCGGTAAGTCACTTTTTCCACAAATACTATATATATATATATATATATATATATATATATATAATAATAAATTTTATTATTTTACCCGTCATCTTTTTTCTTAACCTTATTATAAAAAAACATCTAAAAATGAGTTTTGCTTATTATTCTTATTCAAGATATAAAACTGTTTTCATTTCAAACTTTGAACGCAATCCAGATTGCAGAATACATGAGAGTATAACTTTTCTCGTTGTTTGAATAGGTAGACTCAGAGAAATTATTTTATTAGAAGAATAATGTGTGTTCAGTAACGTAAGTCGGGGAATCTGTTTTTTTCCTCGCTCTAGCCGAATAGTGTTATATGGCACAAGGGTTTTTGAGTTAACGTTGGAAAATAAGATTTTATTAAGCTTTCCTCTCCTAGGATCTAAATTTGACTATGTAGCATATACACGTGGTATATTTTTGTATATGTATCTAGCCGCACACGACACGAAACTATATATATATATATATATATATATATATATATATATATATATTAGTGTTGTTATGGAGGAATTATGAAAAATTGCAGAAAAACACACCACCTATATATATATATATATATATATATATATATATATAATTTTTAACTGTAAAAAAAACCCAGGGTAAATTCATTCGTGACAATGAGTTTCACGTTGCGGATGAGCTTGTTTTTTCATATCTGTTTCATAATTTATTATTGCACTTGTTGCGTCTTTATTGCTATTATTCCTTATATAGTTTCATGACTTATGGTTACGTCACACTAAAAACTACCGAAATTCGTTATGAATGAGCTTTCTCAACACTTACATATCATAATGTTATACATATAACATATCATGATATATTATATGATATGTTATACATATAACATATCATGATATATTATATGATACTTAACTGCCCTTCAGGTCCTGTGTTCAATGGCTTCGGTCATTGAACCGGTAAGGAATTTAATAGCAGCATGGCCCCAGGGAGCCATCCTCCCAGGAAACACCTGCCCCCTTGATGTAAAGGGGCACGACTGGGTTCATTGCATAATGTCTGAGGCGCCCCAAAAGGGGAATGCGCAGAGGATCTACACATTTTTTGAAGTAGACACTGCATGAGCTTCGTTTTGTGCGTGACCTCTCACGTTAAAAATACCTTGTGTCACATCCTTACCTGGTGGAGGGTTGATATAAAAACCATACATATAGCAGTTTCGACTGTAAGCAACCTTACACCTGCGTGGCATTCAAAACAAAGCTTTCTGTATAACAATAGATGCATCTATTCTATCCTTTTTTTCCAGCTTTAACCTAATTAATATCCCTCGACATCTAATATCCCTCGACAAATAACCGGTAATAAATCTAGCCGCTAAGAATTTCTTGGTTTATTAAACCCCTTTTTTATGCCCTAACACAAAATTATGTACAGCTCACAAAGAATGATTTCATTATGTTTAATTAATTTTGTTTTTATAACTGAATAAATGGTTTTGCTTTTCTCACGATTCATTCAGCTTTTTTAATCGACCCTCATTCATTCATGTTTCTACTTCGTGATTATTTTATTCAACTGGAAGGAGATGGAACACAAGCACAACAAACTTCCTAATTTTTTTTTTTCAAGTTCTAAAACTCTCAAATTCATTTCCGGTACATTATTCACATTTTTCAAGTTCATTTACCTTCTGACAATGTTATATCAACAGTAAAAAAAAACAAAAACAAACTTGTATATCAGTGTATAGATGGAATTTCAAAAACCTAAATTTTATGCCAAAATTTGTGTAAAAAATCTTAAGATTACTAGCTAAAATATGCGCTCTCCAAGCGTATTTGTTTTAATGCAATAAAATATATTAAATTATAAAAAACTAACGAAATTAAATAAGAACACATATAAAAAGATTACACTTAATTTATTTATATTTTAATTGGATTCTATATAAATCATTCATAAGATTGATTTTAATACGTTGGAGAATAAAACAATAATATTAGGGATCAACAACACTAATTAATTATTCATCAAACGCGGTTTTGTTAAAACCAGTATGCAAATTAACAAAAGCATATATTACATAAGCTTTTCTTTCTTAGTGATACATAGCAGGATTTTAAACGGATTAATAACGTGGGTTGTTTTGAGGCAAATGTAACTCAGATTTTCATAGACATCGGTAATAAATAAGGTTCATTTTATGTATTAATGATGGTGAATATAAATAAAATACTCATTGATAAACTTACGCAATTCACGAGAGAACTGTGACGTGTCTCTAAATTAAGAATCGACCTGTGTATCGGCATACACATGTAGAGTTGGTGTATTCTATTCTATATTAATAATGTCATATAGAAGTTCATTATTGTCTTTTTATGTCTTAATTCACTTAGATCATTTGTATCGAAGAGTCTTCTGGGATTTCATAACCTTCATTGAATTATTTTTTCATACTAATTACAGTGCAGATTGATCATGGAGTAGACATGCTAGGGCAGGAATATTCATCTATGCAGAATTGTGCACCATTTTGATTTGACTGTACAGATAAATAATACTAACATTAAAAAATGGTGAAGTAAAAACTTTCAAACTCAAATAAAACATCACATCTTATTCAAAATAGTAAACAAGATGTATTGTACAATTCTGAATCATGTAGCTATTCACTCCGCTGAGAACTCGGTGTTGAATTAAACCAAATCATGCAATCTAATCACACCCATAACTACCTACTTATATTTCCCCCAAAAAATTGGTGTGCGTCACGCAAAGTAAAACACACGTAGACGATAGCATGAAAACCGGCTAAAGGAGTGGTTTTCGAACTGTGGTCCGGAGGACACAGTGAATCCGAAACATCAATGGCCGGGGTCTGTAGACAATGCAAAGGTGTCTTGAAAATGTATATTATCCGATTAGTGATAGAACCACAAATTCATGTATCTACTTTCTATTACACACCTATGTACATTCAGTTTAAACTGCAACCACTCCCAAAACTTTTTACCTTAGCATGGCTTCCGACTATCCATTATTGTCTCAAAAGGCGGTTAAAATACAGCTACCTTTTACAACAATATATTTATACGTAACAGTATTTGTAGTACTTACCAATATGATGACCAAATATAGATCTAGACTTGTTGTGCAAATTGAATTGCGTTTATCTTTGTCAAAAATATCAACAAGAATTGACAATTTATGCTAAGTAAAACAAGCGTTCACTAAAGTACATTACTTAGTGCAAGTATTGGATGTAATTTTCAAGTAATTTTTATAGATTTCATTTTTATTTAATGGGGGTCCAGGAGATTTCATTTCTATTTATATGGGGGTACACTGGATAGACCCGCAAATAGAGATTATTATATTTTCTACATATTGAACTATTTGCAATATCTATTAAATAAACTAGCAAATATATGCACCCCCATAGGGTGCAAGTATCTAAGTTTTAATTTAATAAAATATTGTATTAAATTAGAAAGACTAATAAACTAAATAAGAATACAGATAAAAAGATTTGAAACGGAGGGAGTATAATAAAGGATTTGAAACAGAGGGAGTATGATAAAAATGGAACAACTGAAACTTACTCTTCCATCACTCTCGTCTTTCATTGTTATTTTTTCTAATTTAAGTATTTAGTTATAAGAGGAAGTAAAGAATAAAATGACAGTTATTTTTCTTGTTAATGGATTTCATTTAAGATTCATTGAAGAGATGTTTGCTTATATTCATTGAAATAAAACCAAACAGTTAGAAATCAATAATACTAAGCACATATTTATTAAATTCGATTTTTTAATATTAATATGCAAATTAGCCTTCCCGTTCACACTGTAAACCGCTATTTTGTTGTATATATAAATATAATTGCATGTTGTCAGTATGTAGACATAGTTAACAGTATTAATAACGTAAGACAATTTTATTAATAATTGTCACAATTCTCTTAGTTATTGACATCACATTCTCCATAATTTTATTTTTATCTAAACCTCAATGGTTTAGATAAAAATAAAATTATGGAGAATGTGATGTCAATAACTAAGAGAATTGTGACTTGAGTAGGAATATAGTTTCGATTACAGACAGAAAAACACACAATCTCCATTATAATAAGATATATCAAACGTTGCAATGATTAAATTATCAAACTG
The DNA here is from genome assembly GCA_023376005.1 of Doryteuthis pealeii. NCBI lineage: Eukaryota > Metazoa > Mollusca > Cephalopoda > Myopsida > Loliginidae > Doryteuthis > Doryteuthis pealeii. The sequence continues at coordinate 110,116,141 of CM042144.1, forward strand.
TTGTATATTCACAGGTCCTACTAGTCCAGCTCTATTACTTCTACGTGTGACTTAAAATAAATAAAAACACATATTCAGGTTGCTGCAATTTTACTTTGTCTACATAATAAAATATTGAATAATATGATTTGTATTTACAAATTAAACCCTGAACTTTATCTGTGTTTTACTTCAGTTGATCAATTTTGTTTTAAAAGCTTTTTTGGAAGCTAGCCATATTTTAGGTTCAAGTGCAAAACACAAAACAATGCATTATTACATAGATCACCATAAACTAAAAACGAAAACCTGACAAATATTGGATTACGCCACTTCAACAGACTGAAAAGAGTGAAAAGGTGCAAAGATATCTGCTTTTTGTCAAAGAATGGAGTTTCTATTCAAATATCAGAAATTAATGACAATCAGATTCGGCTTTTTTTTTATCTATTTATTTTGTAAAGTATCACGGATTATTTAATGCCCAAACCACCCTTATAGAAGAACAGTAGGGGTACTAAGTAACTAAAGTTGTGAGAGTAGCCTATTGTCAACTTCAGCCGTACAACGCGGGAGTCTGTTCTAGAACAGAAATATTATTTTGCTGGAGTTGGAGCGCCACACCCTCTGCCAGTTACCCACTTCACCGCACAGATCAGATTAACCAATCTGTGCTATTCATACGCTAAGTTGGCGGGGACCGGTATCGAACTCAAAACCTTTCAATTCCAAGACAGGTGGTCTACTGACTGAGAGGGGTACTATTTAACCCATATCTGGGGCGAATAAGGTGATTCATTTCTTTCTTAAGGGTGTTACTTTTAAAATGAAATTAATAGCGCGACTGGAGTTCGAACTCGTTTACATGGATGTCGCGGTCGAGTACGTTAGCCATTATGCCCCGAGGACTACCTACGATGACAATCCGATGCCTATCGTTATATTTTGTAATTTTGTGAAGTTTCTATATTATTCTCTAAAAGTTTGGGAAATAACTGAGTTTATTGCACAAATCTTTTTATTTCACAATCATTTTTGGAAAAAATCTTACTCTTCTCTTTCCTTATGGATTTTCTCACTGAGGTGACCGAGTAGATGGATAAAATGTTTTGATAATAACACAAGTTATTTAGTACGAACAAAACAAGTTTTGTCCGAACAATTTTTGGAAATTTGTATTATTTGGATTTTTCGGACTATGGTCCTCAACTTTATTGTGTATATAACAGATGAAAACAATAGTCCAAAAAAATCCAACATACCAATTATCAAGCCTCATCTAAAAAGATTCTGACAAATTTTTGGAAAAGTCTTAAAAAAGAGAGAATTTGGAACTAAGATTATACCAACGCAACTATAAGAAAAAAGAGTTGCCGTACCGAGAAAACCTTCTGTCCATTGATTTTCATGGAAATGTAATTTTGGGAAGTTTCAATATTATTTTCCAAAACTTTAAGGAATACTGGGTTTATTTCACAATTCTTTTCTTTTCGCTTACACTTCTCTTTCCTTATGGATTTTTCTCTCAGGCGAATGAATAGACGGATAAAAAGTTTTAATAACAAAACAAGTTATTTGAAAAGTCTTAGAAAAGCATGGAGAATCTGAAAGTGAGACCATTCCGACAAAACTATCAGAAAAAGAGTTATAGTACCGAGAAAACTTTCTGTCCCTTGATTTCCACCGAAGGGTCGCCATACACCAGTGGTGTGAAAGATGATTTTTTTTTTATTAAGTCTTTTTTCTTTTAGCAATACGCTTATTTTTATTGTTTCAGTAAATTTTACGGATTATTGGTAAGTGATGCCATGAGGATTAAAATGTTATTAAAAAAGTGTTCCAGTGTAGCTTCATGGATTACTTGGCTTATCATTTGTGCAACGGAGAATGAATAAGATCCAGATTAAGATATGGGGATATCTTTGAGACGTTGAGGTTAGAAAGGAAGTGGGTGATAGCCGGGATCCACGTACAAATCGTTCACCAGGATTTATAGAAAGATATCATTTCACGGTTCAGGTTTTTGCAGGATCAAATTTCTCTAGAATAAACAAACATATCTGAAGCTTTGACAAAATGGATGATCATAGGAAAGATTTCTCTGACGTTATCAAAAGTTTGAACATAAGAAAAAAAGTATGAAATATGGATATGTACTCTCAGGCAAATGAACATTTATTTGAATATAAAGGAAGTAAGGAACATAAAGTAACAGTAAGAAAATGCTCATAATATATATATATATATATATATAATATATATATATATATATATATATAATATATATATATATAGAGAGAGAGAGAGATAGATAGATAGATAGAACTTTCCAATAGACAGGTAAAATGGGGATGATTCAATTTGAAATCATCTATATCCTTCGTATATCCATAATACATACCCATATATTTACCTCTCATCCTACTTATGCGGGTATGCAACAATGTCATTTAATTTTCTTTCATTATAATAAAAATGGAATGGTCCATTATTTAGCTGAGGTGACGACACTCATAAGAAATAATAATTCGGTGGATAAGCAACATCAGATAATCAGGATATAGATTTTTTCATTTCATCCTGTACGATTTGGACGGTTTCATTTTTAAGCAAAGGGTGTTGCAAAATGATAACGGTCTGAAGAATAAGGAACAAGAGTATTAATATATAGATGGAAATTTTCACAAATGCTATTTCCTTTAATCTGGATGCAAGTTAATGCTTTTTGCATTATAGTTGCAGTCATTTTACGAAATGTATCTAGCATTGTTGGCGAGGGCCTTAGAATATACCGACTGCACCTCTACAAAGGGGTAAGATCTCCGCCCCAAATGGGACCGCCTGTTGAGCATGGGTGGCGACTCGTGATGCTTCAAGATGGAATCCTGGTGGCTGCGCAGTCCAGGACATGCAACAACTTCCCTATGGCCGTTACTTAGGCTAGACGGGCGGTCGGAGAGGCCCCCTCCAGTTAATCACGTCAAGTCCCATGACCTATATGATTGCACCAACCTTATTGCCCTTATCGCAACCCCTAACGCTTTCCAGTTATGGAGCTCGGGAAATGTGGAATACCTCTTCATCACCATTACTCCCAGGTCCCCTCTGACCCGTAGTGGTACTACTTGTTAGGGTCCCATCTATGAATTAAGTAGAAAAAATGAGTGCACAACAAGAATGAATTTATATAAAAACTTTGTCAGCATTAAATGAACCACCGAAGTTGATATGCAACAAACAAAGAAACGAAATGAATCAGCCAAATTTAAAAGCTAAGAATTATAAACTGGATGAAATGTCACATTGGATATCTCTCATGCGTTAAAATTAATACGCAAAATAGGTCGCAGTTATGAAGACACGTTCTTCCTTAAAAATGAAGAAATAAATTAGCGAACAAAAGACAAAGGAATGGATTTTCTTATGAGACTGGCGCATGACGCAATAATTTCAACTGCAAAATACAACGGAGTACAGTGATGTCACGTGACTACTATCAAAGTATATGCGCTTGTAAATTATATCCTTACACTTAACGTTTTATTCTGTATAAAACAATCTGCACACAAGCACTCACTCACACACACACACACACACACACACACACACACCTATAAAACAACATTCTCATACTCAAAGACACAGACGGACATATATATATATATATATATAAAGAAAATTTGAAAAAACAAGTATTCCGAAATTGGGATGAATTTAATAATCGATGTTTAAAACATTTCGGTTACATTGAACCTTCATCAGGATGTCTCTTGGGGTGAAGAAAATGATGGATGTTTTTATATGTGACAGGAGATGAAAATCTTTTTAGTTATGTAACTGTATTTGATCAGCGTTTTAATTTTGAAAGGCAAGTCGCGATCTACTCACGCGAAGGTGTCATGACGCGTGACGCCACTCGAAGAAATGCAAAAGACGAGAAAAAGTATTAATGGACTGATTATTTTTAAGAGAACATAGGGAAAATTGCGACAAAAAAATACATTGGGGAAACAGCAAGAACTCTCAAGAAGCGTTTATATGAGCACAAACGCGATATTAAATTGGGCAATTTTCAGAACACCCTCCTCCAACATATGTCTGAAACTAATCATAACTTCAATTTCAATGATGCCACAATATTAGCCCATATTCACAACAAAAGACTACGACAGATTTTTGAAGCCTGTGCAATTTCGCATTTGCCCTCTCTTAATAATCGACATGGTTTTTTCAATATATCTCCGTTTTTAGCTAAAATAGTGTTAAACAATTACAAAATACCAGGCTTCATTTAATTATTTATTTAGTTATCATTCCCACTTTGTTCCCTTAATAACCGACATGTATTATTTATTATATCTCCGTTTCTAGTTAAATAGTGTTAAATAATTACTAAATACCAGGCTTCATTTAATTATTTATTTAGTTATCATTCCCACTTTGTTTCCCTATGTTCTCTTAAAAATAATCAGTCCATTAATACTTTTTCTCGTCTTTTGCATTTCTTCGAGTGGTGTCACGCGTCATGACACCTTCGCGTGAGTAGATCGCGACTTGCCTTTCAAAATTAAAACGCTGATCAAATACAGTTACATAACTAAAAAGATTTTCATCTCCTGTCACATATAAAAAACATCCATCATTTTCTTCACCCCAAGAGACATCCTGATGAAGGTTCAATGTAACCGAAATGTTTTAAACATCGATTATTAAATTCATCCCAATTTCGGAATACTTGTTTTTTCAAATTTTCTTTATATTGTCGGATTTAATTTCCATATTTACTCCCATATATATATATATATATATATATATATATATATATATATATGTAAAATGGAATTGAATCCGACGGCATTTTTTCTATTATTATTATTCATTTCATTGGGTTATTTAAAAATAATAGTTTGAATAATGTACACATGGATAGACTCTTGACCGAAACACGTGTAAGTAAAATTGATTAAATATCCTATTTTATCCATTCTATACTTTCTTTCCTTTATTTATTTTTTCAACATATATATATATATATATATATATATATATATAATATATGAGATTAGAAGTAGAATTTCTTCTCATGAATTATTTCACTTGCCTCTTATGCTCTATAAAACAACATACACACACACACATATATATAGGTTGTTTTATAGAGCATAAGAAGTAAGTGAAATAATTCATGAGAAGAATATATATATATATATATATATATATATATATATATATATATATATATATATATATATATATATATTAGGAGTAGGAATTTCTCCTCAGAAATTATTTCACTGACCGAAAAATAAAAGAATTCATTATGTATTTTTTTTCCTTGGCTCGATTACTAAAACTGATTGTTGCTGTTGATATCCAATGAATGATTAGAAACATTTTATCTTCGCCCTTTCCTAAGCAGAAAGAGTCGTTTTCAGATTCCATTTTAGCTTTTATCTCATTTACGTATCACAACACATTTTTTTTAACATTCCCTCTTATTTTACACTGTCTGCGTAACTTTTTACTTACTATATATTCGCTTTTCAACCCTCCACGACGCAATAAAAAAGTTTTTTAGCACGTACGTTCAGCTCTGATTTTTATCAGCTAATGTCGAATCGACTGAGTTCTAGACAGGATATTATGATATTAAGAGAATCTAATTCATATACGCATACATATAATTCTACTATTAGAAGATTTTACTTGTCACATCCTGTTGATTAAAGGAACAAAGTAAAATTAATTTCAATTTTTTATAAAATCTGCTTTGAAATTTAAAAAAAATATTATTTCATCGTTTCAAAATGAGTTAGCATTGCCCAAACCCCAAACTTTTATCCCCACCTCTTAATTGGCCATTTTACAGTGAAAGTAAAAAGATTCAGTCAATATAAGTCAGTCTAACACGAGTCAACTTGTGCATGATGTACCCTATTAAAGCTAAGTGACTCTTATTTATTTTTTATTAAAAAAAAAGAAAATACCGGTGTATTGTATTTGATTTGTCGTAGTATATTGCTTTTATTTCACTAATTTCGACCTTAATACACTTAATTTACACGGATACGTAAAAAAAGACATTTTTATTTCACCCTTTTTGTAATTATATATATATATATATATATATATATATATACTAGCAAATATATGCACCCTCCGGGTGCAAGTATTTAAGTTTAAATGTAATAAAATATTAGATTAAATCAGAAAGGCTAATGAAACTAATTAAGAATTCAAATAAAAGATTTGAAACGGAGGGGGTATAATCGGAGAATAGAACAACCAAAACTTACTCTTTCATCACTTCCGTTTTTCAATGCTATTTTTTCCTAATTTAACTATTTAGTTAAAATAGGATGTAAAGAATAAAATTACAGTTATTTCTTCTTGTTAATGAATTTCTTTTAGGATTTATTGAAGAGAATTTTACTCATATTTATTAAGATAAAACCAAACAATTAGAAATCAATAATACCAAGCACATTTTTATTAAAATCAGTTTTTTAATATCAATATGCAAATTAGCTTTACGTTTACACTGAAAACTGGTATTTTGTTGTATATATAAATAAAATTGCATGTTATAAATATATAGGTAAGGCCAACAGTATTAATAATGTCAAACAGTTTTATCATTAATTGAGGCTTAAATAGAAATAGAATCATGGAGAATGTGATGTTAATAACTAAGGAAATTGTGACTTGAGTAGTAATATAGTTTCGGTTACAGACAGAAAAACACACAATCTCCATTATAATAAGATATATAAAGTTTTTCTAAAGTCTAATGTCGTTAACCCCCCCCCCCCCTAAAAAAAACAAACTGGACCAGTTTACAAATAAAGAAATGTACAAGCTGATATCTGGGGAAAATATTTAAAATAATGAAAAGACACGTACCGTTTAAAAAATGGTCGGTATCGTGATGAGTTGCAACAATTAAAAAAAACCCCAAAAAACCCAAAAACAAACACGCCGAGAGAGTTGTCAAAGTTAAATAGGAAAAAGTGCTCAATACACTAAGCAGACCAAAGTTATAAGAACTTTCAGAGTCCGAAACTACCTACCTAGATTCCCTCTAACCGTTCATCATATCCTGATGAGCCGTTAGGTGAAAACTAGGTTGGTAGTTTCTATTTTGTTGAAGACGAGGCATATAAATGTTTATCTATCATCATCTCAAAAGGCTTGTTTTATTCTGGGACAAAATATTATGGCCCGATGGGACTAAAATCAAATTGTGGAAATAGTTCAATAACATTTGGAAAAAGGAGGACACTTCATATGACGGAAAAACCTAATTTTGATTCTTTAGTAAAGTAGTAGAAGTGTACCGATTTAAAGTTAGTTTTTTTCACCTGTGACACACGGGCTCACAACATGAATTCCAAAGAACAATTAATAATACTATGTATAGCGAAATAATACACAAGGATATGTTTCCATCTGTGAAATTTGTCAAACTACTAAGAGATCAAACTTTTCAAGATAACAATAATAATTATAATATGAAGACAAAAAAGTGATTCCAGTAGAAGAATTGTATTATACAGTTACCTAGTCAATATCCTGACCTAAATATGACAGAAAATAAATGGGTGGAACTTTAACTTCTGGTTCTTTGGAGTAAATATTTCAAACTTGAATAATCTTAAGTTGATTTGTCAAATTGGTTTTCATTTCTGGAAGGTTATCTGAAATTATTCCAAATATTTGATAATCGTTACAAGAAACAATGAATACACCATTAAATATTGAACGTTGTTTATTGCTATCCAAAAACTTTGATTTTTACTTTCTGTTTATCGCCTTATCGACTGGGACAGTAGAATACCCTGCCCTTCCGCACGGGTGTAAAATGTTGGCCGTCGGTAACGACCAGTGATGGTATATTATCCATAATTTCTTCTCTGTTTGACATGTATAATTGGTAAAACAGATACACACTCTTTTTCTTAGATTGTACATCTAAGGAAGAATGTAGAAATAATCAGCAAAAACAAAAGGAATACAGAGATTTCATTAACAAAAAACATCTATTAAATTCTTCATCATGCGATGAGCGTTGTGAATGCCTTTTACAAGAATTTAACTGACTTCTTGTAATAGTTAAATTTATTAAAAGATTATCTGGTGTCACAGTTATGAGTGTGAAAACTTGAAGCAGCAAGCTGAGTTGAAATTCTGAACGAAACTATTTTAAAGATTACTCATCAACAGTCCCTATTTAGGCACGATCTCCCAGATGCAGCATACGACAGCTGGTCATTTTAGAGAGAGAGATACTCACAAAAAAGATTATACATATCCTAGTCATAGCAACCAAACTTATGTTAGCTTAGGGCCCTTGTAAGTCTTCTCCTTTCATGTAATGAAGGATGTGCTGCCATAGAGGTTGAGTCTCTGGGATCTAGATCGTCTTACTTTCATTTTACCGAGTTCTGCTTGAAGACAATAAAGTATTTCCGTACTTTAATCCCAGCCAAAAATCTTGGAAAAGTAGGTCTCACATAGTACAAAGGAGGTGTTGCTATAGTGTTAAGATCCCCGGGATCAGGATCGTCTTATTTCAAATACCGAGTTCTGCTCGAAGACAATGAAGACTTTCCGTATTTTAACCCCAATCCAAATACTGGAAAAAGTCTTAAGTAGTTCAAAGTTTCCTGATAAAAGAAACTGAAAAGAGTTTTGAGTACTTTAATCCTCCGGGAACTTGGCACCTTTTTGTCCAATCTTTTTTTTTTTTTTCACAAGTTTAAATTTAGAACTTTTCACTTCATAGATTATGAAAGTCATTATTAAAAACACCCTGATAATATTTAAAAAGACAAAAAAAGTTCTTATATCTAAGTTTTTTTTTTACCTCCACCCGAACAGTCTTTCGTTTCACTTTTATACAACAGATTGGTGAAAGAGTGTTTCTTGTAGTTGTTGTTGTTGTGTGTTGAGATAGGAAGCTATGAGTTTCTGATTGCAAATCAGATAACATACGCGAAAATACTTTTCTTACTTTACTGCCTGCGTAGTAAATTGGCCGATTTCCAGAAGGCAGGGGAGGGGTAATCACAAAGGAGTCGAATGAAAGAGAGAAAGGGAAGGGGAGGAGAGTAAGCCTTTTTTTCTTTATTATTTTTTCATCTTTCTTCGAAACCGAATTTGATAAAGTTGGAAACATTTGGCCCACCAGCTTCGAGGTATCTTCCGTGCACTCTTAGAAAACGAAGAAAAGAATCGACAATTTTTCTATATCACTTTGGCACTAGTCTTTATGGTACACCTTTTTTTTTTACATTTATATTAATTATCTACTAGCAGAATTGTGAATATATCACAGTATAATAATTTAATTATTACAACGTTTGATATGTTTAATTAAAAAGTATTGACAATTGTTCAATATATAAGTAAAGTCGATGGGGCGGCCTAAAGTCGGTATTAGCCAGTCAGTGAGGGAGTCTATCCCCTTTTCAATAGCACTAGACCAAGGAGATTGTTTTTTGCATCTGAGCTGGAGCGCCACACCTACCATCAGCTCCTTACTTTACCGCACAGATCCCTGTGCTACTCATACGCTGAGTTGGCGGGGACCGGTATCGAACTAGGAACCTTGTGGTTTCTAGCCGAACGCTCTACCGACTGAGCTAACCCGGCCCTTTCAATATATAAAAAGTATAATAATCTTAATTTAACTCTCTCTCTCTCTCTCTCTCTCTCTGACTTTTCTTTCTTTCCTTCTTTTCATCTTTTCATTATGTTCGATTGAAACTGATTAGCGTTATCGCTTACGCACCCTCAACCCCTCTCTCTATCTTTCCCCATCTCTCTCTCTTTCTTCTTTCTTATACTTTTCCTTTCTTTCTTTCTTTCTAATAAAAACGGAACGATCCATTATTTAGCTGGGGTGACGACACTCATAAGAAATTAGTATTTGGCGGATAAGCAACACCAGATAACCAGAATTTACATTTTTGTATTTCATCTTGGACTATTTAGACGGTCTCATTTTTAACCAGAGGGTGTTGCAAAATGATAACGGTCGGACAATTAAGGAACACGAGTATTGATCCCTTTGGCCTTAGTCCTTACAATACATGTATTTGGTTTTACATTTAAATCAATTATCTATCACCGTATTTATCATTATTCTCAATTAAAAGGACACAGAACAAAAGTTTAAATAAAAAGAAAACTTATAAAGTCATGACTACTGAAATGCATGCCTTTTCTTTTCCCACAAAGTTGTATGTTTTATAGTATATTATTGAATCCTCTTGACATCTGTCTTTATCATATTACATAGTCACCTAGGTAAGAAGATGTTATCTAGATATTTATGAGAGTGGGCTGAAAAGTTATATGATGACGTCATATATACTGTTGAGGACAATTTACTAATTCTAACCAACCACTGTCACACCTAAGGAAGAAGAGTGTTAATCGCAGGAAGGACTATGAAAAATAAACTTTATTTTATCACATTTCATGAGGGCATCTTGGTCAGCCTATGAACTGATCTTCATACTTAGCTTAACTAAGTCTAGAACATGACTACGAGAGCAAAAATCTATCTGAATGTCTAAATCAAAATACAAACGAATGATACCATTTCAATAATCACTATACGGCAAGCATCTAATATTTCCCGCAGTTAATTTGGCGCACTACTACATGGGGGGGGGTTGTATGTTGGATTAGGAATATTGAGTTACACCAGTCTTTCAATTAAGAAGGAAACAACCAATTGTCAATCTTTTTTTGGATATTATTTGTTTGTTTTGTTTTAAGGCATATCAATCTCGATGGGTCATCTAATGCCATCAAAGTTAGGAAATAGATTCGTGGCGATAGTTTGGTAGAAAACAAATATATATGTGTGTGGGAGTAAATATGGAAATAAATCCGACAATATTAAGAAATTTGAAAAACGATGTGTTCCAAAAATAACATGACCAGCTAATTGATCGGTTTATTTAAACCTTAATCAGGATAGATTATGATTATAAAATACGATGCTGGTGTTTACGCAATTCCATGTAAAGATTGCGACAAAAAATACATTGGAGAAACTGCCAGAACTCTCAAGAAGCGTTTATATGAGCACAAGTGGGATATTAAATTGGGCAATTTTCAGAACACCCTTGTCCAACATATGTCTGAAACTTTCATAATTTTGAAGCCAGTGCAATTTCGCTTTTGTCCTCCCTTAATAATCGACCTGGCTGTTTAAACATATCACCCTTTTTAGCTAAAATAGAATTAAATAGCTACAAAATACCAGGCTTTATTTAATTATTTAGTTATCATTCCCACTTTGTTCCTTTTTACTCATGAAATAAGTCTATTAATACTTTTTCTCGTCTTTCGTTGAATGCATTTCTTCGAGTTACGTCACGCGTCATGACATCTTTGCGTGTGCGGATCGCGACTCGTCTTTCAAAAATATAACGCTGAACAAATACAGTTACAAACTTTTTATGAAGATTTTTCTAACTCTTGTCATTGACAAAAAATCCATCAATTTCTTCAGCCCATAATCTATCCTAATGAAGGTTTAAATAAACCGAAACGTTTAAGAGTCGATAAATAAACTCATCTTATTTTTGGAACACTTCGTTTTTCAAATTTCTTAATATATATATATATATATATATATATATATATATATATATATATATATGAACTATTGTTCAATTACTTATATTTTTTAGTATAATCCTACTTCCTTTAGGAAATGTAAAATCCTGTGTAATCTTATTTTTTTTTTTCAAATTACCTACTTGGTAGTATTCTGCTTGCATTAAATCAAAGTCTACACACTCTAACAGTAAATATTTCATTGTAAATCTCCCTTGACATGTAGGGGATTCTGTGCCCTCTAGTAAATGATGATGGGTGATGTAGGTGTGGCCTATGTGAAGGCGGGTCAGCACAACCTGTTCTCTTCTATTTTTGTTGTATTTTAAATTCCATTCTCCAATGGAAGGTTTAATGCTGTGAGGTTTGTTATTAATGATTGCATTCCAATGATTTTGCCATATGTTAAGATAATTTTATTCACAAGCGTTTTATAGTCAGTATATGGTATTTTTGTATTTGTTATTGTCTTTCATAGCTTTCTTTGATTCTGACTCTGCCCTGTCATTTCCAGGTATACCAAGGTGGCTTGGGATCCAACAAAAGATTATTTCTTTATTTTTAGACAAGTGGAATATTCTGTGTAGTACTTATGTAGTTAAAGGGCCCTTAAAGTTTTTTAAAATATTTTAATCAAGTGCAGAGTCTGTGAAAATGATGAATTTATCATAGTACAAAACCAAACCAACTGTATTAATCAAATCGGTAATATAATTCAAATTTAAAATCTGGTTTATGTTTTTCTTCTTTACAAAAATGATAGTACTATAAAAAAAAACATTTTAAGAAAACAAATACACGGGGCAGATATAATCCCATTTTGATATATTTGGTAAATACAGTGGTATCTTGACTTAACGAGTGCCTTTTTCAAGTTACGAACAGTCATTCAGTCAATTTTTGGATTTGTGTTGAGAGTTAAAGGTACGAGCGAGATTCAGATACGCTTATTTTGATAATTCCATTGAAAACAACTAAGTTTACAAATCTATTACGTCAAAGAAAAATAATATTTATAAAAAGATAAACATTAAAATATATTAAAGCACATAATTCATTAAATTCTATTATATTATACAATATACTGGTATTTTTTCTTATTTAAAAAATGTAGCAATAGGGTGTTTGTGGTGGCTGGAATGGATTAATGGCATTTCAGTTTTTTTTAATGGGATATTCGATTTGATATACGAGGAAATTGAGTTACGAATAGAACGAATTAAACACCTAAGTCAAGGTCCCACTGTATTTGCAAAATATCTGATACTAATATGGTTTTAGTGTATTCTCTGTTCAGATTACAGAATTATGTTTGGATGGGGAGGAATATTTTTACAAAATTTATGGCCAAAATTCCAACCTCAATTCTTGGATATTACGCAGAGATTCTGATATTTGAGTATTTTCAGTGGCGTAAATGTTCTGTGTGTAAATACAGGGTAACAAAAAAACAGCCCAACCTTCCTTTTTATTTTAACGTAAGTGAAGATTTGTTGACGTTAAGAAGTTGAAAACGTAAATATATCTCCGATGACAAGGAACAAGGCAAGAGAATATTTGAATAGAGAGAGTCAGTCGGAAACTGGCATTGGAGTTTGAAGTCATCTTGCGCTAAGAGGCGCCGAGGGGAAAGAAGCATATTAAGAAGAAATGGAAATATGAGAGAGAGAGAGAGAGAGAGAGAGAGAGAGAGAGAGAGAGAGAGAGAGAGAGAGAGAGAGAGAGAGAGAGAGAGAGTAATTAATTTCTAACATTGTTGAAGAAAATGATTCTGATCCAAATTATGTAAATAAAAATTGGCGGAGTGCCCTATTGTCGGTATCAACCGGACAGCGAGGGTGTATATCCCCTTTTCGCTAGCTCTACCCCAGGGATATTGTTTTTTTTCTGAAGTGGAGTGCCACACCTACCGTTAGTTTCCAACTTTACCGCACAGATCCGAGTAGCCAATCTGTCCTACTTGCACAGAGTTGGCAGGGACTGGTATCGAACTCAGAACCTTCCAATTCTACCGACGGCGAAAAAAGAAAAAGACGAGTGAGAAGAAAACAAAATCCTTTCGAACATGTAATGTTGAATTCTGTATCTGATGTTCCTTTCACACAGACGTTCCTGTCATGAAAAAAGAAGCAACCTATGAATCTTTTCCAAAGATGGACGTGGATTGTTTTTTTTCACCGAACAGCAACGTATTCTGATAATATCTGAAGCGTCGAAGTCGAAGTCTGAACTGAGTAAGGTTATGTCCCCCACCCCCAAAATATAACTGTTGCAATGGTACACAAGGAATATTGTTTATTTTCCTTACCAATAATAAGGTGTAAACATTTTTTGTATCTTAATTCTTCGTTGATCTTCATTGTGAGAATCTGTTAAACCTTCAACCACTTTTAAAATTACGGTTTATATCTACAATGAGTAATGTCTTTGGTTGTTCATTTTTTTTTATCCAAGATTCTTTCTTTCTTTCTTTCTTTCTTTCCACTTTTTTTCGCTCTTATATTCGTTCTTCCTTTCTTTCTTCTCAGTCTTATATTCCCATACCGTTCTTTTTCCTTCTTTTTTAACTTTCGTTTTTTCTATTTCCTCCTTTTTCTTGTTTTTTACTATCTAATGTTCTTTCTTTCTTTTCCTTCTTTTTTTCTTTTCTTTCTTTGTTTCTTTTCTTCTTCTTTCTTTTCTTTGTTTGTTTGTTTCTTTTCTTTGTTTGTTTCTTTTCTTTGTTTCTTTCTTTGTTCTTTCTATCTATCTACCTATCTTCCTTTCTTCCTTTCTTTCTTCCTTTCTTTCTTCCTTTCTTCCTTTCTTTCTTCCTTCCTTTCTTTTCTTCCTTTCTTTTTTCTTTTTTTCTTTTTTTCTTTTTTTCTTTTCTTTCTTTTCTTTCTTTTCTTTCTTTTTTTTTTTCTTTCTTTCTTTTTTCTTTTTTTTCTTTCTTTTCTTTTTCTTTCTTTTTCTTTTCTTTTTCTTTCTTTTCTTTTCTTTCTTTCTTTCTTTTCTTTCTTTTCTTTCTTTCTTTTCTTTCTTTTTCTTTCTTTCTTTCTTTCTTTCTTTCTTCTTTTTTTCTTTTCTTTTTCTTTCTTTTCTTTCTTTCTTTCTCTTTTTCTCTTTCTTTTCTTTCTTTCTTTCTTTATTCTCTTCTTTTCTTTCTTTCTTTCTCTTTATTCTCTTCTTTTCTTTCTTTCTTTTCTTTATTCTCTCTTTTCTTTCTTCTTTCTTTCTTTTCTTTTTCTCTTCTTTCTTTCTTTCTTTCTTTCTTCTCTTTCTTTTCTTTCTTTCTTTCTTTCTTTCTTTATTCTCTCTTTCTTCTTTCTTTCTTCTTTTCTTCTTTATTCTCTTCTTTCTTTTTTCTTTCTTTTTTCTCTTCTTTTTCTCTTCTTTTCTTTGTTTCTTCTTTGTTCTCTTCTTTCTTTGTTTCTTCTTTGTTCTCTTCTTTCTTTGTTTCTTCTTTGTTCTCTTCTTTCTTTGTTTCTTCTTTGTTCTCTTCTTTTCTTTCTTTCTTTTTTCTTTTCTTTGTTTTTTTCTTTCTTTCTTTTTCATTTTAGACCACACACATAGAACAATTTACACATGTTTACTGATTTCCGGTTTGTATACCAAAAGAATGTCTATCTTCTTTGCAACTGCATCGTTCTTTCCTCATGTTCATCTTAAATTGTTCATATCCTTGTTAACACCTGCTCATTGCTTGGTTCGCAATACTTTTGTTATATTTACATCCTCATACTTATAAAATCTGCTTTTAAATCATACAACATTCCAAAGAATGTTCTACATATGTATTTACAAAAACTAACAACTGAAACGAATATACTTAAACATAAACGATGAACAATAAAAAAAAGGCGATTTCTTCCCCTTCCCCACCCACCTGAAACGTTTTCTATTTCAACATTGTCTCAAATTATGAAGCTAGCAAACATAACGGAAACTCCTTACAGGTTGTCTTTAAAAACATTTATACTCAAAAAAGCAGGACCTATGGATATATAACAATAATGATAACTTAATTATTTTCACAACGTTTGATAAGTTTAGTTAACAGTTATTTCTAAATAGTTCAATATGTTAAAAGTATATTTTAATTTTTTGATTTAACTCTCTCTCTCACTCTTTTAAAAAAAAACTTTTTTCATTTTCATTATGTTCAATTGAAACAAATTAGTGTTATCACTTCTACGCGCTCATCCCCTCTCTCTTTTCCTTACTCTCTTCCTTTCTTTCTTATATTGTTCTGTGTAGCATGCCCCTTTTCTTTCTTTCTTTATAATAAAACCGGAATGGTCCATTATTTAGCTGAATTGTCCACACTCATCAGAAATAATAATTCAGTGGATAAGCAACACCAGATAATCAGGAATTTACATTTTTGCATTTCATCTTGGACGATTCGACGGTCTCCTTTTTAATCAATGAGTGTTGCAAGATGATAACGGTCGTACTACTAAGGAACAAGAGTATTAATATATAGATTCTAGTTTCCATTAAACGAGACGGAATATAAGATTATAAATATCTGACATTTAAATTAATTTAAATTAAAGCACGTCAGGATTTTTACTCAAAATCATTAAAATGTGTTGCATATTCCTTTTCCTTTTCGAAGTCCGTCACAGACGACGATGACGTCACAACATGTCTTCAACAGTTGTGGACCCTCTGGTGGCTAGTTAGTCCAATTATGGACTTGAAGATGCGGTCACACACATTGCAAGGAAAATTACCATCTGCATTTGGTGATTCATAGCGAGGAACACGTCGCCACTCTGCAGCCCTGTTAATCTCGATATTGACGTGCGACAGGCGTCTCACCAACCGTGTCTGTTAGGGGCCAGATCTTCCACGCTAGAAAGTGAGATGGTGCATTTTTCAGCATTGTCTTAATATGGTCTTTGAACCGCTTTGGGGGGGGGGGCTCCTGTCCTCCGCGTGCTATCTGTCAGTTCACCGTAAAGTATTTTACGTGGGAGTCTGTTTGCAGGCATGCGGATGATGTGACTCAACCATCGCAGTTAGCGTTGCGATAGGATCGTCTCAATAGGGTCAATGCGTGTCCTGCTTCTAATTTCTAAATAAATATGTTACGTATATTTGTTTAATAAATGATAAGTTGTTTGAAGATAAAAGACGGAAATAATATTCTAGGTATTATTATGCAGTCTTAACTAATGTAATCCCAACCATCTCTTGTTTATTATAAAGATTTGACTTGTCTTCCTCTTTACTAAATAATAGGTGATTTCTAATAAGTCATATTTAAGTATGAGTATAAGTTAAGGCTTAGCTGAGTTGGTAGAGCAACCACCTCGGCAATCGGAAGTTTCTGGGTTCGATACAGGACCCCGCCAATTAAGTGCATGAGTAGCAAAGATAGTATAATCTGATCTTTGTGGTAAAGTGGAGAGCTGACGGAAGGTGTGGCGCTCCACCTAAAAAAAATAACAATGTACGTGGTCGAGCGCTAGCGAAAGGGTGATAGACTCCCCCGCTGTCCGGCTGAAATCGATAAAAGATCACTCCGCCAACTTTACTTTTACTTTTATAAAAATCAATATTATGGTGTCGGAATATTGGACAATTAACTGAACTTTGCTCTACTGGACGAGATGTGATTGGCTTCTTGTTTTTAGTTCGACCGGAAGAAGCGTAAAAATTGTGAATTTATTTTACAAGAATTTTGAATGGTTAGTTAATTCGTATTTAATGGTTCATCAATACCAATAATAGGTTTTCAAATTGAGACTTTGGCAGGGAAAAGTTTTTTTTCTACCAGATAATTAGTCGAACGTATCAAGCCATATATTAATAAAAAAACGTATGCACCTCGTGTCGTGTAAGGGTTAATAAATTAAGCAACTAGACCAATAATAGTGAGTTCGATTCTCACTGGGTGTCGCATACTTCTAGCTTTCGCCACAACTAAGCTAAGCTTATTAAATAACTATAGACAAAACACACACACAGGGGTGTGGGGTGGGTATGAATGAAACATTTATTCAGCTATATGTTCTCTCTCACATTCATACACACATACACACACATATATATTTACACACACACACAACACACACACACACACACACACACACACACATATCCATATGTTCTCTTCTCTCCTTTTCTATCAAACATTTATATGTATATGTTTCTTTGTCTTAGAAATAAAAGATACATATACATTAAAAATTCCTTTGTATCTAAATGTTCTAAGATTAGGCTATAGATAAATATACTGAGGCAAATCAAAAGTATTTTTGTTTCTTACAAAACTTTACTTAAAACCTTATTTCATTTAGACATCTAAAGAATATATATCACTCTACCACCACTATTATTATCATTATTATCATTATTATTGTTGTTGTTGTTGTTGTTGTTGTTTTTGTTTTTGTTTGAAGTCGTTTTTATTCTTAGATCTAACAGAGTTCAAACCAGTGACTTTGGGTAAGAAATAATGTTATGGTTTAGAATTGAGACTGATATAGTTTGATAAAATATATAACTATGATAAAGCTCTCCGTAATGTGTGGGCCGGAGTAAATAATATCTTTTGGATTTTCATTGTGTTTTCTTTTCAGTTAGACTTTCCGTTAATTATGCCCGGCCTTCTTTATAAGGTCAAGCGCTGCTATTAGCAATAGTATTGTTATTGTCTTTAAATTCCACAGTTTGTAGATTTCTATCTTCAATTATATTTAGACTGAACTTTGAACACCTGGACGGGAATATTACTATCTGCTGATACTGATTCTTCTAGAAGACTTTATCATATTTATTTCATTCCTTGTGAGGTTTCTTTTTACACCAGTGTTAACTGGTGGTCTTCAACTTGTGTCTAAGTGACAGTAAGTCACCCCGGGTCCCCGGGACTCTCCTCAGTATTCTAATCAGTCTTAACAATGTTGTGGTCCGTATGATCTCGAGTCCTACTCTAATTTCCAATTCCTCCAATATTTTTTTCATTGTCACCGTCATGTTCCACAGTTTTTTCAGCTCTTTTGAAAAACCACGTATTAATTTTGTCATTTTCACTATATTTGGAACAGAAAAATCCACTAGATGACAAGTTACTTTATCTTATTGATTAACACTAAGTCTAGTCTTCTGACTGGGATTGGGCGATCCGTTTGTATCTCAATATTACAGAGAACAGAAAATATAGAAGAAAAATATAACAATTCAGGGATGGGAATTAACATCTTGAAGAACAAGTTCTCGCTTTCTTTATATCAATAATGATTTTATCTATTAAATCAATAATAAGTAATTCTAATTATCATTATGCATAATTTTAGCTGGAACTCGGCGGTTGCCCATGCTGCAGATCTCCCCTCTTCCCAACACTGATGTGGTCCAAGAAAATGGCATGTGGCTATACAATTGGACGTTAACCTCAATACCTGTTGGGACTCCAGCTTTTAGTTTTTGGCACTCCAATACGGCACGTTGCCATGGCATAACGGATTTAAATTCAGTTTTCTTTCGCTTAGACAGGTTGCCCATAGGAAGGCTATAGCATATAGTCTACCCTATTATATTACCATAGTTTTGAGAGGGAGAAAATATAGTGTCAGGTTTTTACCAAGGGAATGAGCACACAATGAAACGTAAATAATCTCGTTTAGAAATTGAACTGATAGCATTTTCTACGATGATAACTATCACGCCACTCACTTAAAACGAAGGTAACACAATTTTTCTGGCAAACAGCAAATAATTAATTTGTTGCATAGAGCTCTACTCAGGCCACAAAATCGTACATGTTATATACTGTTGCTGGGTCGTAGGTGTTAGTTGGAGTATAAGGATTCACACGTAGACATATGTAGTAGTAAGACTTTTAACGTTTATTTCTTTCACCCTTGGTGGGTGCGTGGGAACGAGCTGGACAACGGCGCTACGAATGTTGCAGGCTGGCGATCGGGGGTGAACGGGGTGGCCAGCATCACTGACCGTGTCGACGGTCAGACACCTTGTGCTTTCTTCGCCGTCTCTTCGGGTCTGCTGGGGTCTGCCTTGGGCTACCTGATGACCTGCTTAAATACTGACGACCGCCCACACATTCTTTTGTTCCTTGACCGGAAGTCCTTTCTCTTTGTTCAAATTCGCGTTTGTCCAGATGAGTCCTTTGTCACACCAGACCCTCTGTCTACCTTTAGACATTGTCTTCTCAGTTCAATTTTCCTTTGTCTTTTCGACTTCCCGCGCAAAACAAACAGTCAATCTGCAACAAATTCAGGAGAGAATACTCTATTGTTTAAGTCGTAAGAAGTGATGAAACTTGAATATTATCTTATGGTGTAACTCAGGATCTCTGGGGAATGTGGAGCCCCTTTCATTGCCATTACTCCCAGGTCCACTCTCATCCGGAGTGGTAATACCTGATA
Source organism: Doryteuthis pealeii (assembly GCA_023376005.1). Taxonomy (NCBI): domain Eukaryota; kingdom Metazoa; phylum Mollusca; class Cephalopoda; order Myopsida; family Loliginidae; genus Doryteuthis; species Doryteuthis pealeii. The sequence goes on from CM042144.1 coordinate 110,136,141, forward strand.
GGATCTCATCTATGGTTAAATAGGAAGATTGAGTTCTAAAAAAAAGACGTTTCATAAAATTGAGTTTAAATAGAATATTTTGAAAACGTATTTCTTGCATTGTTTGACATTTTGTCATCACCTTTGTAATTTGAAAAATCTTTTTATTACAGATTCATACAAAAAATTACAAATTATCCTCTGGCGATTCAGAATGCACTCGTATTCCGTGGAAAGAATATGTTAAATAAAGAAAAAATCCTTTAAAATATTCTGTAATATTCAATACTCAGTTTGAGGTAACAGGTGCAGAATCTCACTAATGTCACATCGAAACTCAAAAGCAAAACTATTTTCTACACTACATAGAAATTATACAACATTGTGACTTATATATATATATATATATATATAGTCTGAAGATCGCATAGGTTTAAAAATTTCAGAAACCATATGAGTTTTTCACACTATTTTTAACTGGTTTATTATTATCATTATTAACTCCTTTTGAGTTTTCACATCAGCATTAGCCGATAGTCTTTCACTGGAGTCTGAGTGACAGCAAGTCTCCTCAGGTCTCCAGGACTCTTCTGAGTATTCTGGTAGATTGCAGCAGTGCAGTGTTCTGAATGGTTTCAATCCTTCCTCTGATTTCCAAACTTTCCAAACCATTTTCTAATCCTTTTGGGACTGTTCCAAGTGCACCAACTACAATTGGTATCACTTTCACTTTCATATTCCATAACTTTTTCAGTTCTCTGGCAAGGTCCAGATATTTATCCATTTGTTCATTTTCCTTTAGCTTCACCTTGTGATCTGCTGGCACAACAAAATCCTCCAGTTGACAAGTTCTTTCTTTTTTGTTTATCAACACTATGTCTGGTCTTCTTGCTGGGATAAGGTGATCCGTTTTTATTTCAAAGTCCCAGAGAATTTTATGCGTTTCGTTCTCAAGAACAGATTCTGGTTTATGCATATACCATTTTGTTGTATGGTCAAAATTTAATTTTTTGCATAATTCCCAGTGGATCACCTTCCCAACCCAGTCGTGTCTAGTTTTGTATTCTCGTTGTGCTAGTTTGCTACATTCGCAGACTATATGGTTTACAGTCTCATCTCTATTACCGCAAAGTCTACATTTACTATTTTGTTGGGTCTTATCCGCAAAGTCTACATTTACTATTTTGTTGGTTATTATTATTATTATTATTATTGTTATTATTATTATATTATTATTATTATTTATTATTACGCTGCAAGGTTTTTACACTAACTAACGCTAGTTTTCTTTCACTGGAGACTGTGTGACAACACCTCTTTACGACTCTACTGGGCCTTCTAGATTATCTTAACAATACTGCTGTCTGGATAGAATCGATACTTTCATTAATTTCCAAGTCTTTTTTCTAAGCACTTGGGGTCCGTTCAAGTGGCGCCGATAACAATCACCCTCAGTTCCATAGTTTTTATTTCAGTTCTCTGGCAAGCTCCAAATATTTGTCTTTCTATTCATTTTCTTTGATTTTTATTTTCTAACATGACAAGTTCTCTTCTATTCTTGTTAATAAATAGTTGGTCTGGCCTTCTGGCTGAATTAGGTGTTTTCTTTTAATCTCAAAGTCCACAGAACCTTATTTATCTCATTCTTTGGGACTGATTTTAGTTTGTTAGCAAGGTCAACATTTAATTTCCTGCTCAATTTCTCGAGGATCATATTCTCCCCGAGTTGCTGCATTCGCTTCTTATATAATTAACAATTTCGACTTCGTCTTCACACGTCCTATACTGGTATTCTGTTGCGTCTTATCTATTCCCACTTAGACATGATTAGTCGTTATGGCATTGTTTTTGCTGCTATTATAAAAGATTCAGTCTTGAAGGTTCCCTATCTTAGCCATGTCCAGGTATTCTCGTGAGTAACCTCTCCAGTTTGTCGCTTGAAGTATCTATATAGTTGTTCTTCTTCCCATTTATATTTTATATTTTTATGCTTTTCCATTTGTTCATATGTTACAATTGCTGTTCTGTCCGCTGTAATTAGTCTTTCTTCACTTTTTTAAGTATATTTTTATTCCAATAATCGTCGCATATACACATTTCTCGATGTTGCGAAACCTGCTCCTCCCTTTCTTGACACATAATCTATATCATCTCTTAGATTCAATGTCTTGTGATTCGTCATCAATTTCCCTTTGGTTCATCTGTCACATTTTGTCCCTTGTTTATCTTAATAATAATAATCAAATGTGTCTTATAAGTAAGATAGCTTAGGGGTTTATTCCTTTGACAAGGTTTCTCTGTAGAACTTGGATTCTGTAAGTTTTCTTGTTCTTCCCTTTTCTTTCATCTTTGTTTGTTTGATGGCGTTCGCTTCCAATATTCCAAAGTACTTGGAATTCTCTTTTCCTCTAAGTGTTCTTATATTTCCCGATTTAGTAGTTCTCTTCATTCTGTTCATCTCCCCTTTTCATCTCGAACATCGCACACTTTTCGATCCCAAAATTTATTTCTATATCATGTGTTACATAGCCCTTCTTCGCTACTCTGAATCGTATACGTTGCTGGTATACAGCGGAGATCGTTTCTAACCCCTAGACGATGTATCTAGTGGTCGCTTAAATGAAATCACAAGGCATGCTCTATGTAGTAGGAGATTTGACTTTATTTCTCTCATCTCAGCTGTACGTGGTGGATGGCGAGTGGCGGCGTTGACAATGGGAACTACTACTTGCTGGGATCTCAGGCACAGAGGGGTGAATGAACCTCACTGCCCGCTGGCAGCGATGGTGCGTGACCGCGGTCAAGTACGTTCTCGTCGGCTGTTTCTCTCCGGACTGCTGTCCCCACTGACCGTTCTGTCTTTTGTATCTCTCAAACGCCTACACGTTTTCTTTGTTCGCTACCACCAGGACAAAGTCCTTTGTTATCTTCGTCATCCCCCCTCTTTTTAATTCAACCGGAAATTCCTATTTCCGTTTCTATAATATCCAACACATGGATGTAGATTCTTATTGTCTGTGCAGGGTTTTCAGTTCTTTTTCAATTTTGATTATTTTACATAAGGTACATAATTTTTATTATTATTGTTATTATTATTTACTCCTTTTGAGTTTTCACATCAGCATTAGCTAATGGTCTTTCAGTGGAGTCTGAGTGACAGCAAGTCTCATCAGGTCTCCAGGACTCTTCTGAGTATTCTGGCAGATTGCAGCAGTGCAGTGTTCTGAATGGTTTCAATCCTTCCTCTGATATCCAAACTTTCCAAACCCTTTTCTAATTCTTTTGGGACTGTTCCAAGTGCACCAACCACAATTGGTATCACCTTCACTTTCATATTCATTAACTTTTTCAGTTCTCTGGCAAGGTCCAGATATTTGTCCATTTTTTTTCATTTTCCTTTAGCTTCACCCTGTGATCTGCTGGCACTGCAAAATACACCAGTTGACAAGTTTTTTCTTTTTTGTTTATCAACACTAGGTCTGGTCTTCTTGCTGGGATAAGGTGATCCGTTTTTATTTCAAAGTCCCAGAGAATTTTATGCATTTCGTTCTCAAGAACAGATTCTGATTTATGCATATACCATTTTGTTGTGTGGTCAAAATTTAATTTTTTGCATAATTCCCAGTCGTGTCTAGTTTTGTATTCTCATTGTGCTAGTTTGCTACATCTTATGTATTTACATATTTACATAAGGGGATTTATTTTTCCTGTGATTACTTGAATGTGTAACCCCCTGTATGTAACCCCCTTATTTCCTAAGTATGTAATTCAGTAGCATCATTTTTATAACAAATAGCGGAGGAAAGTGTCTCCCTTAAAGATGTCTGGATTCTTACCTCTGCTAGGGTTTTTTTCCTGTTGCCATTAATTCTATTTCCAGTTTTTCATGTCTTTCATGATGAAGTTTACCACTTCGTTGGATATCTTGTTTTGGTCACATTGAGAATGTACTTATCTATGTATACAAGGTTATCTGTTCCTGTTGTTCTTTGACGGCATCCTTTCTGTTCTTCCGGAAATAGTCCACGGCAAACAAGTGAGTAATATATTTATTATCTGTGCGACCTATTGTTGTTGGGGATCGTTCTCTTTGGAATGTCTTTCTGGATTAGGATAGATTTTCCCTTTCGTCGTCCATTCGGATATGTTTACTTTCTGTAGGCATTTACTCTAATGCTGTGATAATCTGTGGTAGATGGACATGTATCTTTAAAACCAGAATCCATGTATACCATCTTGGCCAGGCGATTTCCAATTTAGTATTTTCTTGGGTGTTATTCTTTGTCCAGTTATACGTCGGCCTCGGATCCTTCTACAAGTCATTGCAATTCTTTTTTTTTTTCATGTTATTCATCCATTTGTTTTTCTGCTATGTTTTTTATTTTCTCATATCTTGTTCCCCAAAAATGTTGTCTCCTTTGCATCCGAGTACTCGTTGTCTCCATGCTTTCTTTACCCTCTTGCTGGTAAAATTTCTTTCGTTATTTTGAAAGGTCCTGTTTAACTTGTATTCAGTTCCAGTATATTTAAGAGTTCTTCTTCTTCTTCTTCTTCTTCTTCTTCTTCTTCTTCTTCTTCTTCTTCTTCTTCTTCTTCCTCTTCTTCTTCTTCCTCTTCCTTTTCTTCTTCCTTTTCTTCTTCTTCTGCTTCTGCTTCTGCTTCTTCTTATTCTTATTCTTATTCTTATTCTTCTTATTATTATTATTATATCCTTGTGAGTTTTTCACACGAGCGTAAGCTGATGCTCTTTCACTGGAGTCTGAGTGACAATAAGTTTCCTCAGTTCCCCAGGACTATTCTGAATATTCTAGCCGATTTTTTTCTGGTTGGTTTGATTCCCAACCCTCTAGTCTGTTTTCTAAACTTTTGGAGACCGTTCCAACTGCACCAACTACAATTGGTATCACTTTCACCCTTTTATTCTACAGTTTATTATTATTATTATTATTATTATTATTATTATTATTATTATTATTATTATTATTATTATGCACACTTTTAGGGAGATCTTAAAGTGTCTTTCAAATGTCCTCAGTATTTTATTGTTTGTGAGATGTATATATTTATTTTTTGTATTCAGAAACATTACGAATATCTTTCAGTCTGTCTCTACACGAAGGTACGCACATACATACACAGAAACTTGGTTTGAAAATCACATAGCTGAGAGACTGACAATTACCAAGCACCATTGATTTTATGTATTCTCTACACTATCTTATATGTATATATATACACATACACACGCACACGCACACACACACACACACATATATATATATACGTATATATATATATATATATATATATATAACACACACATATAATATATACATATACACCACACGTATATATATATACCACACACACACACGTATATATACACACACAACACACACACACAATATATATACACACACACATATACACACATACTCATACATATGTATATATATTATATATATATATACGCACATACACACACATATGTATATATATACGCATACACGTATATATATAACACGCACACATACACATACACGCACACATACACACACACACACACACACACATATATAATATATATATATATATATATATATATATATATATATATAGTGAGAGAGAAAGAGTCTGACAGACCTAAATAGAAATTGGGTTGATTCAAGTGCTTCTCGTGTAATTCTTTCCTCAAAGGGAAGGTGACGCTTAAAAAGTCTCTTTGAAGTTCACCGAATTCCTCATTGCTTCGATTGCGCTTCTCCTTTTAAGTTTTGTGCGTGAAACGTGAACAGTTATTTTCCTTTTAGATTTGATGTTGGAAAATAGGACAACATAAGCAAAACATTCAATAACTAAAATATACAATCATGTTGCAGTAGATGTAAGTACATGATGTTGCCAATGCTTTGCTGAGTTTGAAAACGTACAAACGTATAAAGAAGAAAAAAAAGAAAGAAAATAACACATATTTTGGAAGAAAACAGAATTTGAAAATTAAAAGCAGATGTAGCACAAACAAGAAATTTGTAAAAATATTTCATATGAATTACTCATGAAATTTACTGAAGACGATATAGGTAATATGTATGAAATCTGTGTATTTGGGCGGCATTAGCTCAGTCGGTAGAGCGTTCGGCTAGAAACCACAAGTTTCGAAGTTCGATACCGGTCCTCGCCGACTCAGCGTATGAGTAGCACAGGTATCTGTGCGGTAAAGTAAGGAGCTGACGGTAGGTGTGGCGCTTCACCTCAGATGCTAAGATAATCTCCTTGGTCTAGCGCTAGTGAAAAGGGGATAGACTCCCTCGTTGATTGGCTGATACCGACTTAAAACAAATTTGATTAAACAAAACAAAACCTAATTAATTTCAATTTTGTTCTTTCAAGCTTTCTAATAATTCTTTTGATGTTACAATCAATCTTTAAAAGCATTAATGTTTTGTCCAAAATAGCCATTATTGGCCGGCCAAGTACTTTCGGTTCTTATCCGAACCACTATCAAGGTGTTTATCTGTCTATCATTATCAAAACTGTTTAATGTTTAACTAAATTACTGCAGATGGTTATATAGATGGGCGAGTGGTTAGAGTTGTGGAAAATAGACTCGTCGATTCGAGTTCAATTCCTATACGAAGCTGTTGGCATTTCACATAGCGCTAATACCCTTGGGAAAGGTATGAATCCATATATTATCCCTCCAGCTATGGGTTAAATAGTAGGGCAGACTGGGCGCTTTAACTTTGGGTAGGTAACCAGACTAGAAGAGGGAAAACTCTGAATTCAAATTTCTGAGGTCGGTCGTTGATTGGGTTCGTGGCATTCCTTGATGCACCAATTCTTTCCTATCAACTGTACCAAAAAGTGCGGACTGGTCCTACACAAGCCTTGACCACTATAAACAAATCACTGTGTTGGTAGTTCACCGAATGAACACTCATGCGTCGAAAATCGACGAGAGTCCATTATATATATATATATATATATATATATATATATATATATATATATATATATATATAGCAAGCTAATCATGTATATTTGCATCATATAAACTAAAAAGATTCGGTTTTGATTTATATTTACCACGCTTCGCTACATGTAAAAGAAAAATAGACTTCAATGTAGACATTTGCAATGGTGGTCCAAGATGTGTTGGCTGGAGGCTTCAATCGACTTTATCTTTTCCTAGACTCGTTACCCTGCCAAGCCTGTTCTATAATTTTAGTTATAAATGAGGGAAGGAGATCAGTATGCAGTGAAAAGCAAAATGCCTCCCCCAGGAGTTGAACTCGGCTCGCCTTTTCCATTTTCTTCAATGATAACCATTGCACCATGATCGTAACTGAGAAATGTAATTCATTAAATGTAAAAGGCATATCCCTTTTGAGGAGACATGGTAGACATTGAGATCAAGAGAAACAATTTATGTTCTTAAAAGAAAAACTTTCATAATTGTAAAAATTTTCTACTTAAAATTATCCAAGTGTCATGCATGACTGGAGGTCGTCATTGCAAAAAGAAACGTTCAGTACAAATTCATTTGGTACGATTTAAAAGAAAAAAAAAAAAAGAAAAGAAATTATCCCATTACATTTACGAATTCTACTTTTCTCTTAAGCACTCACATGTCGACAGTATCAAAAGGTTATTGAATACTTTTAGTCTTTGTCTGCACTTAAATTGGCTTTTAGATATTCTGGTTTGGTTAAATCGAACTTAATGGACTTAAATTCCACCAGCGTATGTCACCCCGCCGAAAAAAAAATCGGGGAATTAACCGAATTTAATGAAATTTTCAGTGTTGATATATTAATAAATAAAAGATATAAAGCACCAGTTATTTTATTTAAAAACATTTACGTTTTTTCAGGTCTGTTAACTTTGAACCACGTATCTTTGTGAATCTGTGTTACGCTTCAAAGATACGTGGTTTAAAGTTAACTGACCTGAAAAAATGTAACGGTTTTTAAATAAAGTAACTGGTGCATTATATCTTTTATTCATTAATATATCAGTACTGAAAATTTCACTAAATTTGGTTAATTCCCTGATTTTTGGTATTTTATCTTTCGGTGGGTGACATACGATGGTGGAATTTAGGTCCGTTAAGTTCGACTTAACCTCTGGTTTTATGTAAAACACAAACAGGTCAATGTATTAATATTGTTTATTTGTTTTTCTTTTTAGTGTTTTTTCTTTCTTCACTGCTTGTTACTGATGTGTTAGTATTCTGCTTTTGATTAGTCACCTTTTTGTTTGTTGCATTTGATTACAGCATTTGATTACAGCATTTGCAATTTACACTCCAACTAGAATGTTGTTATATTCATTATTTTGATACTTTCTATAATGGAGATCTTTTTTTTTATGTCTAACGCCATAAAAAGTAAAGAACCAAAAGTGGGGAAGGTAATTTTGCTTGACATTTTCTCTTAAAAGAAGAATAAAAAAAATGCGCTAAGTGAAAAGTTGTCTCTCCAATTCGAAAGAAATATATCAGATATGTATTGATCTTGGAATGTCTTTTTTTAAACGACAATTTTAAATCTCTTAAGACTATGAATAAGTATTAAGTGATTTCGAGTATAGTTATCATCTAAATGAGGGCATTATCTAAGCGTCATTTACGTCTAGGAACATAGTTTAGTATCTGCATGCTCTTTCCAAGATCAAAGTATAACCTCCTGACACTTCTGCCTAAAATACAAACTTATCCACTTAGATTTCCGATCAGAGTGTAGTATCATTTACAGAGTATTTATTTATTTTCAGAGTATAGATAAAATGATAAAAATGAAATCTATATAATTACAAAAAAATTATAAAAGTATAATATAATTATATATATATATATAATATATATATATATAATATATATATGATGAGAGATATCCAAAACTTGGTAGTAAGGGATGATTCTATATGTGATTTCGAAGATATACCGTTTTATTATTGTATGATCCAGTATGTATAAATACAGTGAGTCCTTAAATCGCTCAAAAAAGCTCAATGTATAATAAACTTTTTAGATTATATACAGAGCAATATAATATAAAATATATATATATATATATATATATATATATATATATATTATATATATATATTATCATCATCATCATCAAATTGATAAAATTAGAATCAAAGATTAATAATATTAATCTTTAAATAATTGTTATATTTATAGTAATATTTAGTTTAAATTATGTCAAAATGGAAACCAAAAACAGATGGTTTTGCAATATAATAACAATCTAGTTCCACTATTCAGTAATAAAAAAGTCATGTTACCATACTAGATGAATATCGTGAATATATATATATATATATATATATATGTGTGTGTGTGTATTTGGGCAACATTCATATAAACCACATTGTCACGTCGTCTAACCCTCCATTTAACAGATAATATCTCTATTTCACAACACCTAAAATTACATTCATGCCCCCACACTAATTACCGAAATATTCTTACTGAAAATACACACATTCTGCATAAAGAAAAAAATAAACAAAAACTCCAAATACTAGAAGCTTTATATATAAAACAATACAAACAATCCTTAAACAAAATTAATTTCCAATGCAGTACACGCATTTTAAAATGCCTATAACAACTTTCTCATCAATTCTTCTCCTTCCAGCCTCTACATTAATGTAATTAAAAAAAAAAAAAGAACACATCACCCCTGATGATGACACTTCGAAGTGTCGAAAGTACTCGGGACTTTAACTTTGGTGGACTTATCCACGAATTCCACCCAAACATTAAAAAGTTGGCCAGAAAACTCTAATATATATATATATATATATATATATATATATATATATATATATATATATATATATATATATGTGTGTGTGTGTGTGTGTGTGTGTGTATTGATCGTTACTAAGATTTGTATTTAATACAGTTGAACATATTTCGATTATTAAAGGGGGACCCATAATACTGTCAACTGAATATTGCAATCTATTTTCTGTGTATTTGACAAGTCTCTACTTGATTAATCAAGTAAGAACATATTTTATAGATAAAGGTTAATTAGGTGCAATTGGTCCAAATCGTTTAAAGCCAAACTCATCAGACCGAATACTTTTTCACATCTGTCATCCTTTGAGGAAAGGCCATACATAATCAATTATCTACCCATATATTAATACAATTAATACACACACACACACGCATATATATATATATATTAAAGAAATGGATACCATAGAAACCTACTCGAGTTTCACCATTATGATCTTCAGGGTTAATCCACTGAATTAATCGAGTACCGATTAATTGCAGCGATTACACGTGTGTTCATTGAATAAGAATAACGCACGTGTAATCGGCTGCAATTAATCGGTACCCCGATTAATTCAGTGGATTTAACCCTGAAGATCCTAATGGTGAAACGCGAGTAGGTTTCTATTGTATCCATTTCTTTGATAAATTTGCTCTACTTTGTATTGAGCACTTTGTATTTGTTATATCGCTGACTTAACCCCTGGATTCTGTGCACCTCCAACGATCGTGCCCATATTCACCGGTAAGCCACCTTATATATATATATATATATATATATATATATATATATATATATACCAACAACTTCACACGAGTAGGATGTGATACAAGGTCAATTTCTGAAGCGGAGTTTAACAGGTTTGAATTCAGAGTTTTCCTTCTCCTAGACTGGCTGCTTAAACAAGGTTAAAGAGCCCAGTCTGTCCGACTATTTACTCTTAGCTGGAGGGAGAATTATTAGATTCATTCCTTTCTCAAGGTTATTAGTGCTCTGTCAAATTTAAAGAGCCACTTCCAGGGTTTGACTATATATATATATATATATATATATATATATATATATATATATAGTTTTATAATTTGCTTGAAGCATTGTGTATATATTGGTTAGGAGGTTGATATAGAAGGCTATCACAATGCAGGTGTAAAGAAAAAAAATAATACGGTAACATTGGTGTTGTGTGTTAACCTGTATTTAATTCTTGAATTTTCGAGATAATATCTCTTTTTCAACAGATCACTGGAACTGAAGCAGTCTAGTTATGGCATTTCTTTTTAAAACTGCTTCAGTGATCTTATGAAAAAGATATTATCTCGAAAATTCAAGAATTAAATACAGGTTAACACACAACACCATTGTTACCGTATTATTATTTTTCTTTACACCTGCATTGTGATAGCCTTCTAAATCAACCTCCTAACCAATATATATATATATATATATATATATATATATCCAGGAGCAAGATGTTGGAAGGTAAATTATTGAATGCCTAATCTAACCAAGAGTTTTAGCAAAACCCAGACAAACCAGGTATTGAACTTGGATCACCGTGTCTATTTCCTACGAATATAAGCATTACACGACGCGTGCCCCTCCCATATATTATATATATATAATATATATATATATATATAATATATATAAAGTAATTGGTAATTTGCTTGAAGCATTGTTAAGTATGTTATAAAATAATAAAATTCGAAGGCAATACAATGCGTAAAAAATAAAGACAAAAAGATGTTAATATTAACATCTTTTTGTCTTTATTTTTTACGCATTGTATTGCCTTCGAATTTTATTATATATATATATATATATACAAGAATTAAATTGATCCGTTGGGTCACATATTGAGCTCTGGATAGATAATTGTGATCAGGAAGAAATTTAATTTGCAAAACAAACTAAATTAAAAAAATTAATACGACCGGAGAATAATAAAAAAAAACATTAAAATCATTTTGTTAAAATTTGCAATTCAGTACCTGAAACGACCCTGTCTTATAAATGAGCCAGTTAACAATTAAGTATAAAATATAAACTTCAACTCTTCTTAATTAGAATCATCAATATGGACGACTATTAAATTGGAAACCAATCGATTAACGGCTCGTCTACTTGAATATATTCTGCAGGCATAGTGATTTTTTCTCATCTATAAAACAAGTTAGAGAAAACGAAGCGCGCAATTCATTTTTTTTAAAACGGTGGCCTGTCAGCAAACATATTTATCAAAAAAGGAAAGAATCTGTATCGGAAGATTTAAGGCATCTTGCCAATTTCAAGAAGAAGAAAAAATTATCCTACTTACTTAACCCAATTTTCCACGGAAATTATTGAAAAAAAGTCAAGAGGGAAATTTACCAAAATATCAAGCAAGAAAATAAATGACTTTACATTATTTTACGCACACAAGATTCTTCAACTTCTTATTCTCTCTCAAATCATCATTATATATATATATATATATATATATATATATATATATATAATGATGATTTGAGAGAGTTAGACACTTTATCTAAGCTTCCTGAAATAGACTATAATGCAAAAACTCGAAGTTTTTGTTCTATTTTTACTTATATATATATATATATATATATATAATGATGATTGGGAGAGTTAGACACTTTATCTAAGCTTCCTGAAATAGACTATAATGCAAAAACTCGAAGTTTTTGTTCTATTTTTACTATATATATATATATAATATATATATATATATATATATATAATGTTGAGAGAGATAGAGAACTATACATACTGATCTATTGTGTATTATCATTGTCAAACTCTAAAGTATTTGGATTATGTACAACAAAATACAATTAGAACTCTCCCTTACAACTTAGAACGAATAATAAAATTGCACACACACACACACACACACACACCACACACACACACACACACACACACATATATATAATATATATATATATATATATATATATATTATGGGTGTAATATTTTTTTTTCATTTCTACAAGTGATAGTTTCAATACAACAGATGTTGGTTATAAATAATACCCAACAATATCGTTTTGATCTTGTAATATCCGACTTGAAATCATAGTATATTAGGTTTAAAACAAAATTTATCATTTATAAAATATATTAGGGTTGTACTTATTCATGGGATATTCTCTCTCTCTCTCTCTCTCTCTCTCGCGCGCGCTGTATATTGATAATATATACAATGGATTCAGAGAGAGAGAGAGAGAGAGAGAGAGAGAGAGAGAGAGAGAGAGAGAGAGAGAGAGAGAGAGAGAGAGAGAGAGAGAGAATAAGAAATTTAGATGGATACATAAGTAAAATCCATACATATTGATATTCAAGTGACAGGCATATTAACGTGTGAATCTCTAAACAAAATTATCTTATAATACATACATATATATATATATTTTGTGTGTGTTGAAAATACTCAATCCTTCATTTCTCATATATATTATATATTATATATATAATATATATATATATATATATATGATCAATATTTGTAGATAATATAGGTGAGAACATTTATATTTAAGTTAAGATAGCGTGGACATCGAGTCAACACCTGGTTATTGTGCGATATTCATACCAATATATATATATATATATATATATATATATGTGTGTGTGTGTGTGTGTGTGTGTGTTTGCGTGTAGTAAGATAGTTCTATATTTTCCCCGTTCCCCAATGCTACCTGTATCATATAAATAAGAACTAATGGGAAATGGACTCGTTGCCCCGAGTTCAAATCCTGGACGTGCTAATTGCATTTCACTTAGCGCTAATACCCTTGGGAAAGGTATATATCCTACCCTCCCTCCAGATATGGATAAATAGTTGGGCAGACTGGGCTCTTTAACCTTGGTTAGGTAACCGGTCTAGGAGAAGGAAAACTCTGACTTCAAACCTGTTGAACTCCGCTTAAAAATGACCTTGTGTCACATCCTTCCCGTTGGTAAATATATATAAGAACTATAAAGTTTCGGTTTACCTTTACCATGCTTTGAACTTATTCTACATGTAAAAGAAAAATAAACTTCAATGTAGATATTTGGTTTTGTTTTATTTGGTTTCTTTGTTTAATGGCTTATCAACCCCGTGAGTTTAGCCAAATCCATCTTTGTAGAAGGGAGGTATTTGTACTATTTAACCTATAGTCGGGGATGAAGAGGTTCATACATTTCCTTAGGGTATTAGTCCTAAAGTAAACGCAATAGAATAACTGGGCTTCAAACTCGCTTATTGCGATGTTGTCGTCCAGCACGTTCTTTCCCCTTCCAATATAGATATTCTCAGATTCACCTAATTTTACGAGAGAGAGAGAGAGAGAGAGAGAGAGAGAAGAGAGAGAGAGAGAGAGAGAGAGAGAGAGAGAGAGAGAGAGAAGAGAGAGAGATGTGCACAGAAGTACAGAGACAGAGACAACAAATTTCACACTTTGATATTTTCTCCTCCCCCATCCATGATAGATTTCTTCTGACCAATCAAATCCTCACAAACTCTTCACATCCTCCTGACTTCATCTCCAAACTCACCCACCACCCATTCACTTTCTCTTCTATAATAACAAATGTATGTTGCACTAATGTTCAAATAAAAGGCTGATGAAGTCCTGTTCAATGTAGGACGAAATATATCCCCTACATCTACTTGTTTGAGTTGCTCTTTTTGTCCACTATTTCCTTCTATTCTTTACCACATTCTGACAGATTTACTCCAACCATCCTAGCTTCACACACACACACACAAATATATATATATATATATATATATATATATATTATATATATATATATATATAATATATACTTATTGTACATATCATGTTTATACATCTACACAATAAAACATATTTATTAATACAGACACGTAATGTACGAATATATATATAAGTAAAGTCGTCGGGGCGGCCTTAAGTCGGTATCAGCCAATCAGCGAGGGAGTCTATCCCCTTTTCACTTGCGCTAGACCAAGGAGATTATTTTAGCGTCTGAGGTGGAGCGCCACACCTACCATCAGCTACTTACTACGAAGTCAAGAAGCGATGAACTTGTTCAATACTTATATGGGTGACCATTTAAGCAAATACAAGTAACGTAAGCAAAATTACTTGATTTGGCATGAAATGATCCGAAAATGGTTGATACGCTGTAAAACAAAACAACCAACCATTAAATGGAGTGAATTTTGCCCAAGGAAACACTGTTTACAGTTGCCACCTTTTCAAGAAAATCAATAGAGATTGTTCCTTTTGTGTCCCAGAAGAATTGTCAACATGATTTTTATAACTAATCGGAACTCCTTTTTAGGAGATTCAGAGTTTTTTTCACTCCATGATTTAGGCTTGTAGTAACAAACCCCTGTTTAGCACATTTGTCATCTTTTTTTGACTAAAATATACTTCGCCATACACATCACCAATTTTTCTTAACAGAATGGTCCATTATTTAGGTGAGGTGACGATGCTCTTAAGAAATAAGAATATGGTGATAAGCAACACTAGATAATCAGGATTTATATTTTTGCATTTAATCTTGGACGATTTGGACTGTCTTATTTTTAGACAGAGGGTGCTGCAAGAGGATGACGGCTGTACATTTAAGGATCACGAATATTGATATATAGATCAGTGAACGCAACTTATGACCCCTCACACAAGCGTGTTTCGGCAAAGATTTGCTATCCCCATCGCCCAGCCTCGAGTAAAAGAGGTCATAATAATAACACAGATTTAAAAAACCCATTTTAAATAGCAGTCCTTGAGTATCTAACGAACAGGAAAATAGAATGTAACAATAAATAAAATTTGACTAATAAATATAATTCCAGACCCTCGAAGAACGGAGAGAAGCCAGCCAGCCCAAAATAAGATACAGAATAGCAGAGACCCAACCATATTCAGTCCAGTTATAAGTAGAACAATATAGAAAATACGTACTCCTTCAATTAGATGTCACATCACATATCAAAAGTAATGACCGTATATACACACACTCCAAATAGATTCCACCACATCACATATAGAACTTTACCTCCAACTTCATTTCTTTTAATTGATCCAACAAAGTTACATTCCATCGCCATCCATGACTAATAGAGGTGATAATAAGGAACAGATTTAAAGAACCCCATTTACATAGCAGTCCGTGAGTATCAAACTTAGCAAGAAAAATAGAATGTAACACATAAATAAAATCAGTCTAATAAATAAAACGTTGTTGACAATCTCCTCGGGCAAACGATCAAAATTAAAATTGGGAAATCATCGAACCCATTTAACACTTTCTCTTTTCTTTTCTTCACTGAACTGATTCAAATGATCGATTATTCTAAAAGCAATTAGATTCACTCTTCCTTGCTCACATTTCAATGAAACTTAGCAACCTGTTTCATTCTTGACATTACTATCCAATCATTGTTCAAATTTGAGATCGGTTCAACAAAATAAATCATCTAACAATAAACCTTTATTTCTTCATACCGACACAGACCCAGATTTAAATTCCCGTCTAATTAAGTAGCCCAGTATATCGAATTTCGGTTTCAGGTCGCTCAATGTGCTACTGGTACTATGTAACCAAGGACTACCTGTTTCATTGTCCGATAATTGGCTACTAAACCAGTAACACCACAGATTTTGTCTGGATCAGGAGGGTGGCTAGCACATTATTTCTAAAGTCTGACGTCTCCTCATCGCGGCAGGGCAGTGTAAACTTGATATTATCAGATCCATCCCGTCGGGAACTTAAATTCCTAGTAGAATCACCCAAGACGGACAAGTCTGTTACACAATAATATTAGGGCCACAACACGGCCAGATGAGCTCTGGCGAAAATCCAAGGGGTGTCTCCATCATCGTCAGGAATCAATGGTTTTCAGCGTACTTGTCACTTCGTCTATGGAAAATCTGCGGCAAACAAGGAAATCTTCTTCCCCTGAACGGGATATGCATGCAATGTTTGGGGACCGCTTGTGAAGTTTATATTTCCTTGTTACTTCTTCCATGAATTCACCACATGTGAATTTGTTGGTTGGAGTCGACTCAACCAACCTAGTGTAAATACTATAACAGAACAGAAAAAAAGGAATTATTTGAGATTGATTGTCATGCTGATAGATCATCGAAGTTAAGTAGCGATGAGCCTGCTCAATATTTAGATGGGTGACCATTTAAGCAACAGCGGGTAAGTAACCTGTAAGCAACCTGATATTAAATGAAATGACCAGAAAAGAGGTTGATATGTTGTAAAACAACCAAACCGACCAAATTCTTGGAAATATTTGAAAAGATGAAACTGAAATAAGAAACTTTATTTTTTGTTGAATCTCTCAATTTCACTCGAACTATAAACGAGCAAAAATGATCATAAAAACAATATTAACTATCATTATACAGTGAGAATGACCAAGTAACAATTTTTGTTATATTCGTAAATGCCAACGTCAATTGACCAGTAAATATAGGAAAGAAAGGAAAGTAATCCGAGTATCGTCACAGCTGGAGATAATCAGCTTTAAAATGGAACCTTTTTCTCACATATTAGCACTTTATAGAGACATCCATTGTGTAATGGTTATCATCGTGGAAAATGGACACGGTAAACCAATTTAAAATTCTGGACGAAACTGGTTACATTTCACATAGGGCTATTACTCTTGGAAAGGTATGCATCTTTCTCTAGCTAAAGGTAAATAGTATGGCGAAGCAATTTCAAATCCTGGACAAGGTTAGTCATATTCCATATAGTTCTCATAATACCTGGCGAAATGTATGCATCTAACTATTATCCCTCCAACTATGGGTGAATAGTATGGTTTGCAGCAATACAGTAGTACTAATATGGCTACAGCTTGGAAGAGTGTTGTGACTGAAGTTATCAATTAACAACATTGAAAATTCGGAAAAAGGTTTATTACTTTTGTACAGGAATAGAAATGATAAAGTCAACGCGCAGTTCTCCAACAGTACGACTAGCTACTCAATTAGTCGTAACTTGACTACGAATACTACAATCTAACTACACTACCAATAACCTCGCGTATACGTTTCATTACATATGTTTCGTTGGACGAGTCCAACTATATTATATTATCTTCCTTTACAATAAAGAAATATCAAATAATCGATAATCTATCAAAAGCAGTCGATTCCTTTTCATTATGTAGACTTATAATTCGAAATCGTTTTATATTGACATAAAAAGGGAGTGTAAAATACAATGTGTGAAGAAAAATTATCGAAATTGAATTCTTAAGCTTTTCTAGAAATTAAATATTCAAAATTTAAATGAAGAAAGATTTATTTATACGGCTTCAGTCTCAATACTTTTTAAATACATCTTTTTCGGGTGTTCCTTTTTTAGTCACATTGATAGTATTCTCCTTAGGAGATTAGCAGTTCCGCAAAGTGCAATTTTTTATATTTCATATTGGCTAGGACTGCCAGGTATCTTGTTAATATGTTTATCTGTCTCTCTGGTAGTTTTAAGGCACTTTTTTTTCTATTTCTAGGTCTTTCTATTCTCTTATTTCATTGTACTTCTTGATTAATATATTATTATTTGTTGGCACAGTCAAATCAAACATAAAACATGTTTTCTTTTATATTCCGTAACCACTATATCTGGCCTATTGATTTTTATTTGTCTATTAGTTTATATCGTAAAGTTCCATAGAATAGTAGCTTCTTTGAATTCTGATATTGGTTCTGGTTTGAGTTCATACCATTCTTTAAATTTCAGTATTCCATTGTACTTGCATATTTTCATATGAATTTAATTTTCTATTCCATCATACCTTTCTTTATTTTCTATCTGTGCTACGATTAGAGCAAGCGAATACTTAGTGGTCAAGTAATTGAATGCCGGAATCTCTCATATGTTTCTTAAATTTTCTCACTTATAACTATCAGGATCTGTGGATATACCACAGTATGATAATTTAATTATTACAACGTTGGATATGTTTACTTAAGAGCTATTATGAATAGTTCAATATGTAAAAAGTATAATAATTTTAATTTAACCCTCTCTCTCTTTTTCTTTATTTCCTTCTTTTCATATTTTCATTATGTTCGTTTGTAACAGATTAGCGTTATCGCTCCCGGGTACCTCAGGAATTTACAATTCAGATATATACATATGCTTAAGTGTTGTGGATGAATTAATCAAATAACGATATTGAAATCCGGAAAGGGTTATTACCTTTTACACAGGAATATGAATTATAGAATCAACGCGCAGTTCTCCAACAGTATGACTAGCTACTCGATTAGTAGTGACTCGATTACGAATACTACTACGTAACTCGACTACGAATAACGTCGCGTATTCGTATCTTCGTTCGTACGTGTTCCGTTGGACGAGGCCAACTATCTTGTAGGGGAAAATATCTTCCATTGCAACAGGAAGCACCTGCTTTAAGAATAAGGAAAGTAGATTTTTTTCCTCTTCGGTAAAAAGTTATTTCTTACAAAGAAATAGAAGTCTTTAGTGGGCCATTCAGAAAGCACCACGGGCCGGATGTGACTCACGGACCGCAATTTCGTCCATGACTGATCTAAAAAAAGGGAATATAAATAGGAACAAAAGAGATGAAAAGCGGAATTAGAAGGTTGTTTATATACATAATAAACCATTTAATTAATATTCATAATGATAATTATTGTACATTTCTAAGTTATTAGGAATTGTAGAAAGATGAGAAGAAAAAAATCAACAATTAAGATCAGATTAAAAAAACTGATTGTAAGCATCAGTTGGTTTGGAGAAAAAAAAGTGTTGAGTGTGAATTGCCTAATAATGATCGCACTCATTTCATTTGTGATAATTCTGTAAGGAGAGATTGTTAAACATTTTCATGCCGATGGTAAGTTGATTGTCTTTTGTAAAGAAAGAAGAACACTTGAAAGAAAAATTTAAACAAAGTATGATTAGAGAAATGAAGCAGAGACCACACAGGGGATGAGAGAGAGAGAGAGAGAGAGAGAGAGAGAGAGAGAGAGAGAGAGAGAGAGAGAGAGAGATCAAAGGGAATACAGAGACCACACAGGGAGTAGGGAAGAGAGAACGAGAGACTGAGAGCGATACTGACTGAAAGAGACTAAGAAAGAGAGAGAGAGAGAGAGATAGGGAAAGAAAGAGAGAAAAGATGTTACACAAAGGGAATAAAGACCAAAAGAAAAAGAGACCACACAGGAAACGGGGGAGGTGAGAGAAAGAGAGAGAGGGAAGGGGTAAAGAAACAGAAAGAAAGAAAGGGTCTTAGACAAAGGGAATTAAGACAAAGAAAGAAAGAAAGAAATTAGATAAAAGGCCAAATAGAAAAAGAAAGAAAAACAAGCGAAAAAAAAGTAAGAAGAAAGAAATAAAGACGAGAAAAAGAAAGAAAAGGAAAATAAAAAAGAACGAAAGAAAGTGAGAGAAAGACAAAGGAAAATAAAGAGAAAGAAAAGAAACGAAAAAAAAACCCTCAAAAATAAACAAAATATAATAAAGAAAATAAAAAAGGAAAATTGTGGGGGGGGGGTGGAGGGGTGGAGGGAAGGAAATGAATGAAAAAAAATGGACGTTGAAATTAATTGCATCTTCTCACCTCAAGCTGAAACCAAAATTCCACATCTTCTTTGGATTGTTATCGATGGTAGTTTAATTAAACATCTCAATACTTGCATTGACTCAAGTTAGTGTTGTTATTATTATTATTATTATTATTATTATAAACTATTTCAGAGTATTAGAAGAACAACAGAGAGGTCTAAGATTCGATTAGAAGTAAGCTTATTTACATCTGCTTTCTGTTTGTTATGTAAATAAAACCACGAAATAACACAGCGTGCCGAGGAAATAGCCACATATCAGATATAGGATTAAGAATTAGCGCGTACCAAGGGGAGAGAGAGAAAGAGGGTAAGTGTATGGGCGAGAGAGAGGCGGATAGATAGATAGATAGAGGTGAGAAAGATAAACATATATATATATATTTATATATGAGTAAAGAGAATGGAAATGAATCCGACGGTATATATATATATATATATATATATATATATATATATTATATTTATTTATTTATTTATTTATTCATATTAACTAATACAAATGAAAAGTCTGTCTAACCATTGGTTTCTGAATATCACTTTTTCGGTGTTATTCGTCGTCAGAGACGTTGACTTTTGAAAAAATGGACAGTTTTAAAACTTTTGGCTCGTGTTTACGTGATCCGTTATTCGTTCTTGCATTTTGCTTTCGTCATTCACCGGCATCACTATTTGTCGTCATTGGGTCTCGTGTTCTTATGATGATTTTAAATTTTTCCGTTTTTATTTCTTTATTTTTTATTTTTTATTTTATTTTGTTTATTTTATATATATATATATATATATATATATATATAGATAAAAGGTATGAAAACACACACTATTGTTAGAAATGAATATATTTTGTTTATTTTATATATGTATATATATATAGATAAAAAGGTATGAAAAACACACAATATTGTTAAAAATGAATATATTTTATATCATTTTCATAGCTAATATTGAACAATATTTCGATTATAAAAAATCGTCATCAGTCCGGATTAAAAACCAATCTCTGATGATGATTTTTTATAATCGAAATATTGTTCAATATTAGATATGAAAATGATATAAAATATATTCATTTTTAACAATATTATGTGTGTTTCATACCTTTTTATCTCTCTCTCTCTTATATATATATATATATATATATATAATATATATAAGGAAAAATAACAAAGAATATTTAGATGATGATGATGACGATGATTTAAAGGTTCTTTGGATGATTTCACAGCATGTCAGCATTTACTTAAGTCATTTTAATACGGTACAAACTTTAATCTTTACAATAAATTTCATCGGATAAATCTCTCATTATATCAGACATCCTATAGACAGGACTCTAACACGTTCTACCACAACAGTACATTTTTCTTCGAGTTGCATTGATGGATCTCTGCCCTGAAGTCAGCAAAAACGCTATGATAGCAAACGACGAAAAACCAGAATGGTAGATTGGACGTCCTGTTTTCTTAAATTGTAAATTAAGAATTGTTGCTTCCTGTCATCTTCTATACTTTTTGAATTCAAAGTGGTTTCTTACCAATACGGGAGGATTCAACCAGTTGTGCTATCTTACATATATCTTACATATAGAAGTGAATTCCTGCTTTTTCCAAGGGCATTAGTGCAAAGAGAATGCAAACAGTGACCACGTGTGACTCATTGATTTCATTTTCAACACCGACAACTAAGCAAATACAGGATGCAGAAGAGTGGACCTGGGAGTAATGGTGATGATGGGACACTCCACATTCCTCAGAGCTCCAGAATTGGAACTTCACCATCAGCTAGTTTAATGTAATACCCAGGACATTAAGATCATCAATTAAGATCGCCTTCTAGCACATATAATAAAAAGGGGCTTGCTATATATATAATTTAATTTTCCCGACCCTATGATAGTAGGGCTTGACGTGACCAGCTGATTGATTAGAAAAGGGATTCTCTGACCGCCCGTTTAGCCGAAGTAGAGAGTTGCATGTCATGGACTGAGCAACCTCTAGGGTTCCTATAATAAGCATCACGGGTGGTCCCATTGAGGGGATCTTACCCCTCTGCTGAGACAGAGTCGGTGTATTTTAAAGCCTCAGCCAACAGGGCTGTATTGTCATAGGAGACATCATGAAAGGCAATTTACTCAGCATGGCATCTTGACAAGCTAATAGGTTAGAAGGAAAAAAAAAAAAGAAAAGAACAAAAGAAAAAGGCAAGAAAAAAGAAATGTAGCTAAAACGATAAAAAGCATTTTTCTGCCAACATTGATTGCTGTTCGAATCCAGTTTAAGATCACGTGATTCAAGGTTGATTTTTAAGCGAGGTCATGGAGTGTATTATGAGAATTTCATTTTCAACTCTTGGCAAAAGAACTCTTCCAGGGGGTCGCAAAGTTTAGGTACCAGACATGTATGCTGAAAAAAAAGTTTTTTTTCCCTAAATGAAAAAATGTAATATTGTGAAAAGTATCTGCTATTTAAACATAACATTTATCATCTTAGATCAAGATATAAATGATTCATTTATGGAATTGTTTCTATTAATCTATTAACTTTAACTTAACTAATCAAGTCATTTTATAATTTAACTGTGGCATATGGAAATCTAAGAGATTGCAATCGAGTTATCACAATAATAATTGATTAGAATAATCTTGATTATTTTGTTATTAGTATTATCTACGTTATTCGGACTATTGTCCCCATCTTCATTGTTATTTGTACAACATTTCGGCCGATATGCCCTCCGGCCTTCTTCAGGTATTTCTTGTCGGACTCGGGAACCTTCTCGGACTCGGGAACCTTCTTTTCGAACTCGGGAACTTTCTTGTCGTATTCGGGAGCCATCCCGGAACTTTGAACCTAACCCTTTATTTATTCCATTGGACACATGGCCGAGTGGATAAGGCAGTTGTGTTAAGACAGTTCGAAGTGACAGTTATCTCTGGAACCCGAGTTCAATCCTGAGTGAAAGCAGTTAGAAAAATAATTAACACAACTCCTACCCCAGCTTTGGTTAGCGTAATGAGAACAGGATACCTCCGTGGAATAAATAAAGGGTTAGGTTCAAAGTTCCGTGATGGCTCCCGAATACGACAAGAAAGTTCCCGAGTTGGAAAAGAAGGTTCGCGAATCCAAGAAGTTTTCCGAGTCCGACAAGAAATACCTGAAGAAGGCCGGAGGGCATACCGGCCGAAACGTTGTACAAATAACAATGAAGATGGGGAAAATAGTCCGAATAACGCAGATAATACTAATATTCAAGCCTCATCTCAAACATTCAGAGAAATAGTATTTTGTTATTGTCAAAAAATAAAAAAGACTTAAATTTTCGAATTACAAAAAATACTAATAGTACTTGGTTACTTCATTTCAGGAATGAAGCTGCCATCTTTAAAGTTAGCAGATACTTTGTACGATATCCCAATTTCTTGTTAAGAGGACTCTCCTTTTCGGCATACATTTCCAGTATCTTAACTTTGAACCCCTCCCCGACCCTTCTTCTATTTAGATAAATCTGCAAAATCAGATCGGAAATAAGTTTCTCTTTTGTTTGTTGGTCATAACAAAAACACAGTCCTTCTTAATCTCACTATTGTAACAATGTTCGGTTGAAACGGGAAATTGAATACTATGCAAAATCTCCAATACCCCCGAGGTATTGCAGATAGGAAAAAGAAAAGAGAACAAGAAAATAAAAGAAAATGAAAATAAAGGAAAAAACAAATTTAAGGCTGATATCACATAGATACATAAGTAAATTTTACATTCTTCTTTCATTATTTTTCATTCTTTCTTTTTTCTTTCTTGTTTCTTTCCTTTTTTCTTTCCTTTTTTCTTTCTTCTTTCCTTCTTATTATTTCTTTGTCTTTTAAAAGTCCATTTTTGTAATATTTACTACTTTCACTTTCTTGTTTAATTTCATTCAATTTTTTTCTTTTCTGCTTTCTATTATTAAATCCCTTATTTTCGCAGATACGCTATATATATATATATATATATATATATATATATATATACGTATGTATGTTGATATGTGGAGAGAGAGACAGAGAGAAGAATAAGAAAAAGAACCTATAAATCAATATTCATCAAGCAACTATGAGACCTATTCGTATTCCTCTCGGTCAGTATTCGATTTTGGATCGAACAGGAAGAAAATGTTTCTATTCAGCTCACAATGTTAGGAATTTATTGGAATAAAACCCACAGCATTCAGAACATTTTCAGGGCGGATATTGAATTTTATAAAATTTTACCACGAACCGGGCAAACAGATTGACACTGCGAGTTTCTTTCTTTTTTTCTTTTTTAAAGGAAATCGGGTGACAATGTCTGTCTGTCTTCTGTCATCAATCTATTAATGAATTATGATCGGATTTCTTATGAAGGTGTTCTTGGAGTTTGTTTTTATTTTTCCTTTTGTTTCTTTAATATTGTTTTTTCTTTTACTTTTTAATTTATCCTCTATTATTTCCTGTTAGAAAAGAAAAACTCCAATATACATTTGTAAAGAAATAAAGAATATTCGTGTGGAGAAAATGCTGATTAGACACAGTCGATGGAAATGAAGAACTGAAAATAGAATCTTAGAATGAAAAGAATGTTTTTACCCTTAAATGACCTAATCCTAAGGTTTGCTGAATTCTCTGCAATTTTGTTCCATTTTTCGTTCATTCCCCCAACTACACACCGGTCAATTCCACAGTGCTTATATCTATTTATTCACTTTTTGTAATTCATCAAAGAGAGCTTGGTGAATATTTTCTAACACTTTACTAATAACTGAAAAAAGAGGTTTAAACTTTTAACTAATTCATGACAAGTCTATATTATCATAATTCATTACTTTTTCAGTTAAGAAATAAGTTGTATTATTTTTTTGTTTTAATCCATGATTTTCCTTGTGTGCAACCAAAATGTAATACTAAAAAATCCAAGAAAATTCTAACTACATTCCCACCCCCTCCCCTTGCTGGAGAAGGTAGGATGAACTCATAACCGATGTCCTTCTGGGGAAACCACCACATGGACATGCTAGTGCGGATCGTCCAGCAAAGACCTACATAGACCAGCTCTGTGCGGATACTGCATCTTATGCATAAGAACTCCCAGGATCAATAAATGATAGGGATGGTTGGCGAGAGATTGTCATGGATATCTGCGCTGCTGACGCGACATTATGATTATGATGATGATGATGATGATGATATTCCACACACTGTTTACAAATTTCGCAGCATTATTGCGTGTAGAAATATCACTGAGAAATATTTTCTAAATATCCAGTATTAACCAGTAAATGTTGGGATAAACTGCATCTAATGGTGAGGTTCCAGTTCTAGAGCTCTAGGTAGTGTGGAGTACCCCTTCATCATCATTACTCCCAGGTCCTGACCCGGAGTGGTAATACCTGTTAGGGTCCGATCTATGGGTTAGATAGATTATAGGTTAGATGACTTAATAATGACTTAATGAAAAATGTTTTTTAAAACTGAGTAAAAAAAAAAAAAAAGAAAGAATTTTCAATGTCCATCAAGAAATAATAAAACAAAACGTCTTCGTCATGAAATAACCCAACAAGTGTTGACATGCTGTAAAATTCTAAAAATAAAGAAAGAAAAGATAAAAAAGTTTACAGCTCAACTAAAAACAGTTTTCAGCTCAACATCTTTCATTTTAAAGGTAAAACAAAATACGTTGAACTGCAGTTTAAATATGGGAAATAACTTGTACGTTTACTGGTTGTAGGTCATTAATTTCTTAGTCGACTCGAGGACGTTTCATTGTAAATAGGTACAGTAAATATTCTCTACAAGCAGGACCTGTGGATATACCATGATATGATAATTAAATTATCACAACATTTGATACATTTACTTACGAGCTATTTACAAAATAGTCCAATATATAAAAAGTATAATAGTCTTGATTTAATTCTCTCCACCGCGCGCTCATCCCCTTTTTCTCTTTCACCTACTTTCTTTCTTTCTTTCTTTCTTTCTTTCTTGCTATACTTTTTCTGTGTAGCATGTCCCTTTTTCCCTTTCTTTGTTTATCATAAAAACGGAATGATCCATTATTTAGCTGAGCTGATGACACTAATAAGAAATAAGAATTCGGTGGATAAGCAACACCAGATAATTTGCATTTCATCTTGAACAGTCTCATATTTAACCTGACGGTGTTGCAAGATGATAACGGTCGTAAAATTAAGGAACACGAGTATTAATATAAATGTGTAAGACAGAGTAGAAATTCTAATTAATGTTAATCACTGAATGTGTTATTGATGAATATGCAAACATGAGGATTGTACCAGGTATAAAAATGAAGAAGTTCACTTGATCCGTTGAGTTTTTCGTTCTCTTGAATAGGTTGTTCATTTACCCAGCTTAGCCTACTTAGACGCCCCATCTAGGTGTTATGGTTAACAAGCTAGTCTCGCTGATTCTTTATTACTGAATCGCAACCTTGTGTCCCATCCCACCCGTAGCGAACGGGTTGGGTAAATGTATGCTCTACTTAATTTTGTCTAGCACAAGGTGTGGCATACGGAGCCTTCAACAACGAATTCCCTAACAATGGTCTGCTCGTCTAGCTAACAATTACAGGATGCGAGGTGCATTATCTTTTCGGATGGACGGCAGTATACCGGTGCGTTATTATCCCGATGAAGCAAAAGGGGCCAGAGTTTACTGCGGGAAGACAACAGTGGGATGATTTGAGCAATATTAATTGTTTTTCTATTATGAAATAAACAAACATTGTCTAGAGAAGACAATACAAATCACATAGACAAAAAATGTAGGAAGTTGTTATTTTTTTTACACATGTATTACTTAGTTTTTAATCTATTTATCTTTTCAGATATTTAAGTATATATATTTTTTGTTTTACTAAAGTCAATCATTGGTTGTAAATTGTCTATTTAACAGACAGATACCTTATTAAGTAGATAAAAATCATTTTTATGGGATCAAAAATGAAGTATCCTAATCTATGGAGTGTAACAAATTCAACCAACAAAATGTTTTCCTAAGAAATTATAATAAAACATCATCAAATGCAGAGGTACCCAACCCAAAGCCCAAGGGCCACAATGTAGTCCCTGAGGCCCATTACTGGGGCCCTTCAACCAAATTTCAAAATTTTCTCTCTGCCTTTTGATGTTGACTGCAAAGAAGTACCATTAAAACAGCAAAAACAACTCGTACACATGTCCAATTTTCTTGCTTGTCACATCCTTGGTTTCTATAAGCACCATGTGCTTCTATCTGGATGATTACCCACTGTTATCACACAACACCACCAAAAAGTGAGCATGTTTGACACTCTCTTCCACTGTGAATATGCTAGATGGTCATCAAAATATTGAAAAGCAAGTTAGGGTTCTATCTATGGTTCAACTAGATCTATTTAAAAAATAACTGTATTCATTAGGACCATGTGCAAAAAGCCCAAAAGAATTCTTAAGAAACAGCTATAACAAAAATATTGGGTTCTAAAATTCATTGGGAAATTATTTCAGTGTCTACCACATCATGGATATCCAGGTACATCCCTTCATGTCAATAGTATGCATGATGTATGCATGTATGTACGTGTGTGTGTGTACGCGCCTGAGTGTGTGTGTGTGTGTGTGTGTGTGTGTATGTGATAGGAGAGAGAACATTAATATCTCTCTTTCCCGATTTCTAGGATAAAGCATGGACTGGAAGTGTATTCTCTCTCACTCTCATCTCATCTCTTCTCTCTCTCACCCTCATCTTTCTCTCTCTTTTCTCTCCCCCCTCTTTCTCTCCTTTCTCTCCTCTCACTTTATCCCTTTTTACTCTCCATTAAAATCCATGCGTTATCGTTATCTGTCGCCTGTCAATGTTTGCTGTCTGTTATTCCCTGTTCCTGTCGCCGTCACGTACGGGAACTGGTCTTATCTTGGAACATACCTGACACCACGCAAAAAAACCCCACTCGCAATGATTTATCTTTACTTCGACTTCCCACTGTTTATTTAAATATGAATAACTAAAATGTTGGGATACACACCCCACTCGAATTTAACAGTAATTATTTTGAAGTCGATTATCTTTCAGCAAAATGGAAAGGATTCTGAAATCTCTTAACTTTACATTGTACCAAGAAACTGCTACGCAGTCTCATCTGGGTGGGGTGGGGTGGGGGCGTGAAATCCCGGTGTATTTATTTGTTTACTTTTGAGATTCACAAATGCTGGACATTTAGTAGAATGTCAATGCTATTTCTATGTATATTTTGATTTTTAAAAAATATCTTCGAATATAAATCAAATCATAATAATTTTTGCACATAATCAATAAACGGCGATATTAAATATATATATATATATATATATATATATATATATATATAAAATATCACAATAACAACATACTAAACAATAAAGTAGTCAACATGAGACCTATAATAAACTCCACAAAATTCTGCCGGCCCTGTAGTACAAAAAATAACCTATGCTGCAAACAAATAAAAACAACAGACACATTTACAAGCTCCACAACAAAACAAACTTTTAAAATCTACCATGAATCAAACTGCAAAAGCAAAAACGTGATTTACCTTCTAGATTGTACTAAATGCCAAAGACAATACGTCGGGAAATCTGAATGGGAATTTTACTTTAGACTTAACAACTACAGACACAGAATAAAAAAATACAGACTATGATAAGCTCATTCCAATAGAACAACACTTCCGACTGGAGGATCACGATTTTAATAGAGACGCCAAGTTTACGCTCATTGAAAGAATTCTAACAAACACTGACACCAAAACGGTAATAGAGAGCCACGAATACAGATGGATACAAATATTAAAAACCTTTCATCCATACGGCTTTAATCATAAAACAAGTCCTCTTTAACAGTGGATAATAAACCTGTCTACACCTACGAGGGTGGCCGAGGTCACCAAAATAAACAAACACTGACCACCACACATCAAACATCAAACAAGCCACTCCTGACCCAATTAAAAATCTAGAAGTCACACGCACAGTACCGTGATACAGACACGCGCCCACACCCATACAGTATAAGTAAACACACACATACATATACATGTATACACATACAGTCATACACACAACGCCCATGAACCCCTCCCTCACATATATAAGAGCATCTAAAAAACAAACTACCTCATAGAGGTTCTTCACGGAACGAATGAACATACTACTATCAAACACACTCGCCTACCCGGATTTTAACAGCATGTTAAACCCACTATTACACTTGAACATTTATAACTCTTCTATAATGCTCCCTTTCTAATAATGTATCAACAATTTCTTCAAATAAGAAATTTTCTCCTGAAGATGACCGAAGGTTGAAACTAGTTGAGATTAAACAACATACAAGAAATATTCCTGATTGTCTTAATAATAATTTTTGTTCACACTATATATATATATATATATATATATATATATATATATATATATATATATATATATACTTCATCGTTAATTTTTATTTTCGTAGTTTCATCCTGACATGCATGCATGTATACACACCAACTGCCCTTTATATATATGTATAGATGATCCGATTTTTACCTGTAATAAATATTACTGTGATATAGCAAAAATAGCTCATAATAGCGCAATAGGGCTAGAACTAACTAAATAAAAAAAACAATTTTAATCCAATTTGAAAAGCAATAATATCAATATAATTATCAGAACATGATACATTCAGTGCTTAAATAAGAAATACCGAGCAAAAATTCAGTTTGAAATTTTTATGTTTTATTAATGAGTTACACATATGAGGGACTCGTCGTGTAATGGTTATCGGTGTTGGAAATTGACTCAGCAAACCGAGTGAAAATCCTGAACAAGTCTGTTTGAATTTCACATCTTCAGGCCAGATTAAATAGAAAGATTTGAAATGGAACGTTATCAATGTTATAGAACACTAATTCTTATTTATTTATTTTTTTGTTTCTCATTTTTTATTTGAAAGTATTTTTTGAAAATATTATATCTGCCCTTAAGATAGTTCTAAAAAACATGGGATATTTATGAATATATATATATATATATATATATATATATATATATAAGGAATCTGTAACACATTGACAATTTTCTTTTACTTAAAGAAGATAACTAATGATAGATTACTACTTCCCCCTTATTTATTTATTTATTTTTTTACAAATTATTCTAATATAAATTCTCTGGATTAAATGTTTTTTGATATTGGGTTTTAATTGTTGCCAAAGGCAAATTTTAAATTACGATGAATGAAATGAAATCGTTACTATGTAACATATAAATTAAAAAGCTTCTGTGGTTGTTGTTACAATGGGATTTTCATAAGCTGCGTTTTATTTCGCATTTCTTTTCTTCTTATCTTTCTCTTTTGCGATTTCTTCTTTTTTTTATTGGTTTTATTTTATTGATACCAAATTCAAAACACGTTGAGAGATTCTTTTGTATTGTGTTTTTGATATTTATAAAATCAAAGCCTCGGGTGGTGGGAATAATGTGTTGAAAAGCCTACAATCAGAATGGTGAAGATTTTCTAATATTGAAAGAAGAAAATCTAATTGAAAAATGAAAGCCTCAAGGCGGGAATTTCAAAAACGAAAAATGAAAGTAAATACACAAACAAATGAACAGGAAATACTTGAATGACTATATTAAAGATGCAAAACAAAATATTAAATGCTAAAATAAACATAACTTTGGTTTTAGTTACTTCTAGAGTGAACACATCAGCTAGATATGACACGACACCTTCATGCCCACCCTGTCAAATGGGACTGTAAACTGCTGACTGCTCTTCCGCTGTAGGGGTAGCCTCCGAATGGGGCCACCTGTTTGCCTTCGGTGTCGATCATGACATGCAACGCATCACTTTGGCCTTTACTTAGGCTAGACGGGCGGGCGTAGGGGACCCCTACGATCAATCGGCTGGTCACATCAAGCCCTTACAACTATATGATTGTCCCAACTTTATTGCCCTCTGTACTGTCCGTCTAGCCTAAATAAGGGCTTAATTGGAGTGTTGCATGTCATGGATTACCAGCCACCAGGATTCCATCCTTAAACATCACGGTTCGCCACCCACGGCGAAGGGGTGGCCCCATTGGAGGGATTTTACCCCTCTGCATAGGTGCAGTCGACGTATTCTTCAGCACCAGCAAACTCTAGGTATTCAGGTGATTGGAAAATCATTGAATTGATCGAAAGTGATTTTCTTCCATAACACTTCACAATCGGTTCTTCATCATATCCAAAGTAAACAAATAAACTGAGAGGAACCTGTCCATATGTGATAAGTCTATTCGATCATTGGGCGAATTAGACTTTTATATAGTTACGTTGAATAGACATCTCACCATTTTGTCTTCCTCGGTCGGTGGTTGTTCCATCTCGCCAACATCTTTCCTCGCGACCTAATGCTGTTCCATTTTCTTTGCTGGGATGAATAACATGTGAACGTTTAACATTATTCATCTTTAGTGTTTTTCTCTCTCTCTCTTAGATATTACCGACTTCGTACGAAAATCGAGAATTAAACGAACGTCCTTTGCCGTCAGCGTGGATAACTAATCTCTTATTCTTTGTTCATAAAGACATGAAATGATGAAGAATTGACCGACTGAACTTTGTTTAGGATGACTTAATATAAAAAAAATGGAAACGTAATAGTGGGATCGGTGTAGGGAAAATTTCGGTACCAATGTTATATAATTGATGGGTAGCCTATTGATTATGTACAGTAAGTGTAGTGTACATTCAGAATAACGTTTAGTGGAAATATACAGGGAATGTGAGCGACACGATATAACCCTGTATTGATGCCTTCTCTGATACGCCGGTGCGAATGTGGGCAGTTAGTTTAGAAAATCAGTTTTTGACTGATGACAGACAAAATTGCAGATCCAGGTAATATAACAATTACCACACAGATTAAGATATTCAGCCCAGCAGCCCAGCCCAGACTAGACCAGAAATAGACAGATCTAGTCTAAGCTATGGATGTAAGATAGCACAAACAGAAGATAAGTATACTACCACGGGTATGCAGGTAAACTCTACGTATATGCTATAAAAGATGGGCATGGTATACAACACCAAATCGACTGTCCTTAAAACTATTTCAGCACAAGCCTCATAATTAGAAAAAGAAGTGACTGGGTTAAATGCGAAATATCAAAAAGAAAAGGCAGACACATATTTCGTCAGACTAATAACAAGAGACCAAATTTAAAGGAGGAGAAAAAGTAGTTTCATGTCTTCAAGTATTGATTTTTGTACTTGAAATATCTGCTGTGGCCCATTGAACTACCTTTGAGAAACATTTGACCAGAATTCGTGCAGATCAGGTAAAAATCTGGGCTGATCAAATATGGCTGATCAAATATGGCCTTTTTTGCATCAAATATAAGAGATGTTTTTTTTTTTTCAGATGTCGATGTTGTAACAATAAGTCAGTAATTCTATAGTCAAAATCTCATCTGAGATTTTTCTCGTAAACCTTATTTTTAACTCGGCTCTTTTGTCTAAAGACGAATGAAGTAAATCTTGAAATGTCAGATAAAGATAACTGTCCATGTTTTAAGAAAGAAAGAAAAAAGATCGAAGAGAAAATGAGTGACAAGGAGAAAACACACACACACACACACACACACACACACACACACACACACACACACACACACACAAGTAAGTTGTAGAGATTTTTTTAAAAGAATCAAGCAGGAGAGACGAGTTATATTATTGGTCTTTAATTTTAGATCCCTTCTATTCTTTCATGTTCATTTCCCTATGCTTCAAAAATCACACACACACACACACACACACACACACACACACACACACACATATATATATATATATATATATATATAAGCTTAAAAGATTAACCAATGTATATATGAAAACGAAACAATCCAAGCGAATTTCACCAGAAGACGGGTCTCCCTAAACAAATGGACTTGTTACGCTTAACAGTACATTTTTCTGCCATTTTTTTTGTGGCTTATCAAACACATTGAAAAAATTATTTAAAAAAAACTTTCTAAAACCAATTTCTTTTACAAGACATTTTCCCCTGACGATGACCTGAGGTCGAAACTAGGTAAGAACAATTAAAAGAATTCACAATATAAAATTATTAGTTGGTTGTTTGGCTGGATGTTACAGCATGTCAACCCCTGTTGAATTATTTTATGCCGAAAACATTTTGTTTTACTTATTCATGATGGAAACTCAAATTTTAACACATTTTTTCGAACTTCTTTTCTATTTAACGCATAGAGATGACCCTAACACGTACGATCACTGAGGTTCAATGGAACTTGGAGTAATGGTAATGAAGGTGTACTCCACATTCCCCACAGCTCGATAATTGTAACTTCACCATCAGGGTTTAACGCCATACCCATAACTAAGACCCTCAGCCACTGTCTTCTAGCACATATATTATAAACGGGGTTAGGGGTTATCATATTAGCGATAATTGTATTTATGTTTTGTTAATTGAATGAAGACTAAACTCATGGAAACTGTAATGACACTGGTTGCCATTTCTGTTCGGTTGAAGGAGGAACTTTATAAATGTTCGACAGCTGAATTACATCGGCTGTTGGAGGGGAAGGGTTAATTAAAGAGGTTAATTCTCAATACAGTTTTTATAAGATCATTACGATTGATATCCTGACATCTTCACAGACTTATGTTTTTTTGTCGCCATTTTAGGCGTTTTAGTTTCAATGTTCGTATTGAGTCTAGTTTCAGTGGATATTCCTTGTGGCATAAAGTTTGATGTTTTCCTTGATATAGTTATAAGGGAGAAAGAATGTAGTGGCCGTAGATATTCCTTGTTAGTCAGTCTGTAGTTATTCCTTTATAGAAAGCTTGTAGTATCAGTTACTCCTTTTCTGCTAATCTTTTCTTGTATTCCTTTTGGGAAGGAATCAATTCGGCAACTGATTTTAGGACAATTTAATTTAATCTTAAATATATTTTTTTCGTTTTCTCTTCATTGTCAAATTCAGCTCCTGTTACTTGGTAGAGTTTATAAATATTAGAGGTGACTTTTTATACAACTTATATCTTAGATATCCCAAAATGAAAGGTTTTCGTATTTGTGGAAAAGAAGAAATTCATTGCATTCCTTTTTCAGATTTTCCCTCCGTACAGACGATCAACACCTAAGTATCGTTTTTTATCGGCAAATTAATGTAGATATTAAACAAATTAAAAAAATATTTTTCAGTGCATTTGTACAAATTTCAAATGAATTTTTACAAAACTCAAATTCAAATTTTCATACCGTACCCACTGTCTCTTTTGATTTTACAACGCCCCCCACCCCATAAAATACAAATAAGTAAGAACAGACTATTTTTCCAATTGAATTTGTACAGTGCTATTTTTTTTAAACAAACAGATTTAAAAACAATTTTCATACTGTGGTTCTTTTCCTTTGTTAACGTAAGTAACAATATATGACAACGTAAATAACAAAATATGAAAACATATATATGACAAGGTAAATGGTAATTTTAACGTTTTATCGCCCCGTTATACGTGCTTATATATATATATATATATATATATATATATATATATATATATATATATATATATATATATATATATATATATATATCACATATAACGGGGTGACAAAACGTTAAAATTACCAGAATTTCAAACGGAACCCTTTAATCCACGGCGATTGACTTAAATTAATAAAGGTTATCGAATCCGACTTTCAATTGAAGAACACCGAAGAGTAGAACAACCGAAAATTTGTGATTATAATATCAAACAAGATGAGGAAAATAATACATGATACCGAAGTTTTGTAATTAACCAGACGGATTACCAGCTAAATTTGAAATCCGACAATTGTTCCAAGCCATAGTTGTATCAGTGCTACAGTATGCCTGCACCACTTTGACCCTAATGAAGTGCCCTGAGAATAAGCTAGATGGGAGCTGAACAAAAATACTTGGCGCGATATTAAACAAATCATGGAAACACGAACCTAAAAGAATGCAGCTGTACGACCACTTGCTTCCTATCACACAAACCATCCGAGACGAACAAGACATGCTGGACACTTCTGTGGAATTAAGGACGAACTCATAACTGACGTTCTCCAATGAAAACCATCACATGGGCACCCCAATGCGGACTGTTCAGCAAAGACCTATATTGAGCAGGTCTGCGCGGATGCTGGATGCTGCACAGAGGACCTCCTGAGAGCAATGAATGATAGGGATGGTTGGCGAGAGATTGTCAAGGATATCCGTGCTACGCCATGATGATGCTGCTGCTGATGATGGAATATACAAGGTTTAATTCTTACCAGAGAAAATAAATAAATAAGGAATAATAAACATGCATATTTTGTCAGTAAACAAAAATGCATAAGAGAAACCCCCAAAAGTACCAGGACCATGCTTGGCGGTTTTCAAAGATATAGAATCTACAAGCCACATCAAAAGAACAGACTATTACAAATCCCAACACAAAAGTGTTTCATGCAATGGCGTCATTAGAACTAACTTACTAATATGAACGTATCAGAAAAGACAAGATAGCAAAATCTCAACGCTCTATCAATCTTGCCCCATTGAAAGATGATGACAGCTGCCTATGAAAAAAGAATTGTTTGTTATATTGTGTATAGTGTCTCTTTTTCTTGGCCGTGTGAGCACGGTGGGTTTTTTGTTTTGTTTTGTTGGGGAATTTCTATGGCATTTTGCCTGGTAATTCTTTGTACATTTACTGCAAGAATTGTGATTTTCTTTTTTGCAGTTTTTAGAGACTTGTGCTGGATCGTGTATAGAACAGCTGTTTTATGTAACTTTAGAATCATTCGACGATGTCATATCTTTGGATTTCTGCATCGAGTCGTAACAAAAACGGAATATCTTGGGATATGGTTTTCTTCTTGTTTATTGATAAGCTCAGCTTTGTCATCTTACACAATTCAAAATCAGCCAGGTATTTCAGGAAAAAAAAAACTTCGTATAAATGGGAGACGATCTAATATAATGTTACGTGGCATGCGCCAACTGTTAATATTCTCGCTTATCTTTCCAACGTATCGGGGACATGAACATGGCAACTTAAAATATGTAGTCACGTCAAGCTCTAGCATCTATATGATTGTCCCAACCCCCTTGCCCTTATGGCATGCCCCAATCCTTTTTATCATATATGTGGTAAAAGTGTCCTTGGTGTGACGTTTGACTATCTGATGGTGAACTTCAAGTTTTGGAGTCCTGGCGAATGGGGAGAACCCCTTCATCACCATTACTCCTAGGTCCACTCTGTGGTAGTACCTGTTAGGGTCCCATGTTAGATAGAAAAAATGAGTTTAAAAATGTTTAAAAATTGAGTAAAAAATTGGAAACCCATTAGAATGAATCAAACAGAACATCTTCGGCATAAAATAGCCAAACTAGGGTTGACATGCCGTAAAATTCAACCAACCAACCAACCAACTAAATCTGCCGTGAGTAGTCGGAGTGGCCTATTGTCGATATCAACCAGACAAAGAGAGAATCTATCTCCTTTTCGCTAGCGCTAGATCAGGGAGATTGTTTTGCGTATGAGGTGGAGCGCTATACCACCCACCACCTCCCCACTTTACCTGTGCTACTCATGTCCCTGGGTTGGCGAGGGTCGGTATTGAACTCG
Organism: Doryteuthis pealeii; assembly: GCA_023376005.1. Taxonomy (NCBI): domain Eukaryota; kingdom Metazoa; phylum Mollusca; class Cephalopoda; order Myopsida; family Loliginidae; genus Doryteuthis; species Doryteuthis pealeii. The sequence goes on from CM042144.1 coordinate 110,173,228, forward strand.
GAAACTTTAGGTTCCTAGACAGATGCTCTACAGACTGAGCTAAACTGAGGTGAAAATACACACCTTATTTGTTGTATTAGCTGCTAACACCTTTGACCAAGATCAGAGGTTAAACAGGAGGAAATACCAGATGGTTTTGCACAGAACCCAAGGATACGATCCAGTTTATGTTCTCAGTGATCTTAGGGATTGTGTTGATCCTCTGATCAATTTAATCACTTTCATCGATTTGATTGACACATTATTCAAGGCTTGGATCAATGTGTTGTCCCCTATGACATTGTATGTGTTCAAGCACGGCTAGTACCCATTCTACATGGCCCACGTGATCTAAGTCGAGAATCTTTTTACTCCGACATGTAGTTTTGGGGACCGCCAATTTTGAATTCTGTTGACTACTACGTCCGGGACGTTGTCAGGAGGGAAACTATTCTGCGACCCCACAATATTCATTGGAGGCTATTATCAGAGATATGAGGGTTGACATGAATGAGAACCACCAGTAATGTGGAGGAGATTTTGGGTGAGGAAGAAATCGATTTTCTCTTTGAGGATTTGTAGAGATTTCGAACTTGGGCGGTTGGGAAAGAACTGGAAAAGATTATAAGGATACAATGTCATGGGGAAAATACAATCCACGTCCATCTCGGGGAAAGATACATATGTATCTTTTTTGTAAAAAGATTGGTTAAAAGGAAAGATATCTCTCTCTCTTCTCTCTCTCTCTCTCTCTCTCTCTCTCTCTCTCTTCATATATATATATATATATATATATATATATATATTATATATATGAGAAGAAAATATTTTAAAAATATAACAAACACAGGATGTTATGATTAGGGGAAACAATTTTATGTGTCAATACTTAAGCATTTCGGTATATTGTACCATCTTCAGGACACTGTTAAGTAATGTTTTTGTGAGGGACAAAATGAAAGATGTTAAGTGTATAGTGAATGCGTGAATATGATGTTATTAACCGTAAATTTTTATATGCGGGTTTGTTTACGAAAGCCAATGACGTGATCGGAGGGTGCATATATTTGCTAGTATATATATATATATATATATATATATATAAAGGAATTTAAGTAGAGGAATCATACTTGATCGACTACCTGAGAGAGAGAGAGAGAGAGAGAGAGGAGAGAGAGAGAGAGAGAGAGAGAGCGGGGGAGAGAAAAATTAATTTTCTTCTAAGACACCCCAGGTTCGATGAAATCCTAGTAAATAGTACTACACAAAGACGGGCAATATAAAAAGATTCTTGCTGCCACTAAGACACAAAGGTGAGTCTCTCTCTCTCTCTCTTCTCTCTCTCTCTCTCTCTCTCTATATATATATATATATATATATATATATATATATATATAATTTACAATACATTTAAAAGTCCGTTTTACCAATGGTTTCGGACTTTATGGTTAGTTTAGGTGATTGGTCGTCATCAGAAACGTAAACGTGAGGCTCCGAAACCATTTGTAAAATGGACTCTTAAATGTATTGTAAACTATAACTAAATATATATAGCTCTTACAGAAGTAATTGAGCACTTTATTATCATTTCTCCGATACTAACAAGGAATTAAGTATATATATATATATATATATATATATATATATATATATATATAGTCTTTTAGTTAGAATTGTTTTTCAATTGTTTTAAAGATTTATCTAATTGTACAACACCTCCATTGGTGATTGCCTGATATTCATTTCATGTTAAACTAATTTTCCCCACCAACGAATAATGTCTGTAAAGAACGTACTGCATCAAACTAGTTGCATATTAGACTGATTGCAAAGACACTTCTAACAATTCATAAACATTTAAAAAAAAAAGTAGGCACCTATAATTTCTATCATAACTCGACTCTAACCATTACATCCCGAGCCTCCACTTCTCTCGGTGTTCGAAAAATTCATTACACGACTTGAAGAAACCGAAATGTTGTTTTATCGACGAGTGAGAGAATAGAATGGACAGAACATAGGACAAATGAGGAATTTTGACAGCAAATAGGAACGAGAGAGAGAGAGGGGGGGGTAATTTTTCTTTCTTTTTGAAAGCGACAAATGTAGCCTTTTTCAGAGAGAGAGAGAGAGAGAGAGAGAGAGAGAGAGAAGAGAGAAGAGAGAGAGTAATTTTTCTTTCTTTTTTTTTTTTGAAAGCGATAAATGTAGCCTTTTTCAGAGAGAGAGAGAGAGAGAGAGAGAGAGAGAGAGAGAGAGAGAGAGAGAGAGAGAGAGAGAGAGAGAGAGAGAGAGAGAGAGAGAGAGAGAGAGAGAGAGAGAGTAATAAATAATGTAGCCTTTTTCCGAACTTATCGTCATCAAATACATCTAGCGAGTTGTTTACAAGAAAAATATACGAACTGCTGGCCGAATAAAAATGTTTGAATCACCATGGGTGGCTAGGGTCAGAAGAACGACTTGGGGGATGTCTTCGATCTGAAAACAAACATGTTCCGTTAGAAGAAAATATTTGAATACAGACAGAAAACGTAAGTTTGATGTCGTAAAAGTTCCTCTTATTTCTATCATTGTTATAGATTGTATTTTTGTGTTATTCGTGAAGCCAATATTTTTATTAGTATAGTTTGTTCTGTTTTGTTATGAGAGTCGTGAAAAGAATTAATCAATTATTTTCACTAATTGTTCTTTTTGTCTACACAATAGTTATTTGTTAACAATGAAAACCAAACATATTACCAAGACCGTCACTATTTTTTCCTTATAAATAAAGATTATGAGAATTAATAAATATTCATCATGTTCATTTCTGTTTATTAACTCTCTTACTACCGCTGTTATAAAGAAATACCATCAGAGCAAAAACAATAATATTATCAACCACTGTATACATCAGTCTTTAAAATATCAAATTAGGGCAGTGTAATATAATGAGATGGAAAAACCAAAGAATTGTAGATAAGGGTGAAAAGTTACTACAATTTATGGGATAACGTACTAAAAGCTACCTGTCGTTCTTTGGTCAGCACAAGGCGGGAGAAAGAGAGAATGATGAGTTGGGTGTCTAGCTTGAGTGTTAGAAGAGAACATTCGCATGATGAGTGTCTGTTCCCTAAGGCTTGGAGGTGAAATAATATATGAACTCAGAAAAACAAGAAACTTTTGTTTTTATTATTAAAGAGTATGGACGGCACAAGACAAGATATCCTCAAGAGATTCCCGAGTTGTTCCAGACTTAAAAAGTGAGTATGCCATCCAGCCCAACATTAAATCCACCAATGGACACAGACAGAGCCCAACTTCGAATCAGTAAAGAGAATAGTTGAACAGTAAGAAGATAAGTATAGAATTATTACAACTGCCACAAATATATATATATATATGTGTGTGTGTGTGTGTGAAGAAAATAACAGATTAAGAAAAATCCAACAAATTGTGAGGAAAAGTAGTGGAAAGGTTAATAACGAACACAAACAATTATATACATTTAATATTTCGCCTCTGTTCGTTTGGAAGCTTCATCAGAAAGAAACTTTATTATTTTACCCCAACCAAACATACGTACTCCCTACTTCTGTGACAGCCCCTACTTCCTCCTCCTCTGTCTCCCTCCTCCACCTCCTCCTATCGTTTTCTCATCTACATACAGTCTGTTTTAAAATTTGAAGTCCAAAGTGTGCTTCTCCCAGACTGGTTGTTTACCAAGGCTAGGGATCCCTGCCTGCCATATAAATTCTATGAATAAAAGGTGACTGGTCAGTGAGCTTAAATGGTTACTGTCATTGCCTATCCTTAAAATACGAAGAGACATTTTAGTATAAGCTATGAAATAAAAGCAAATAGACAATAGTAATGATAATTACTGACGCATAGACGAAGCAGAAAATGGGAATGTAAGTTCTTCTATCTGCTGATTGCTAAGTGAAGAGGCACATGGCTAATTCTTCTCGCCCACCTATTTGTACGTTTCACTGACACTCAAGAATCTAGTGGCGCGTGAGGCAGTCAATAATGACAACGTGTATAGCGAAGGACACTCCTTCGTATGAGCAAAATGGCCGGACTTTGCCTGTAGCACCTGACTAATCAGTATTTGAATGGTTGCCAAATATTACCGGTCATAACTATCTGTGGGGGCCAAGAGAAAAACCTGTAAGCCCAGAGCAATGACGACGCCAGTGACTGACCATTGTAAACAAGGAAAAATGATCCAACAATTCTGGAATAATAACAACGACAAATAAAAAGAGATTATTGAAAAGCGAAAACGAGATTAAGTTAACAAAGAAGTCGATTCGTAAAGTTATATAAACCACCCAAACATTCAGTCTTTTAATGAGTTTGAATAGGGTTGGGGGTTGGAAGGGTGAGGTGGCGTCCAAGTTCTGCACGAGGTTGTTTGCGTTTCACTTGGCGCTAATGTCCTTCGGAAAGACATTTATCCATTCTCTTTTTTCCCTTTCGGTTAGAGATAAAATAGCGGAACCGTCTACACAGGACAGGGAAACGAGTTTTTTTCTTATTATTTATAAAGAAATGTTGACCCAAGTCCTCTGTATTTACGTAACTGTTTGCTTCCGTTTATGTTATCACACACACACAACACACAGACAGACAAACAGATAGAGTGAATGAAGAGAGAGAGATAGACCAAGACACGGAGAGAGAGAGAGAGAGAGAGAGAGAGAGAGAGAGAGAGAGAGAGAGAGAGAGAGAGAGAGAGAGAGGAGAGACATAGAGAGACAAGCAGACAGACAGAGAGAGACAGATAGACCGAGAGAGTGAGTGAGAGAGAGAGAGAGAGAGAGAGAGAGAGAGAGAGAGAGAGAGAGAGAGAGAGAGAGAGAGAGAGAGAGAGAGAGGGGAGTCAGGCATTAAAAAATCCCAGTCACCGCCTTCTAGCACATCAAGTTAAATCAAGAATATTATACTTTTTACATATTGAACTATTTAGCAATAGCTCTTAAGTAAAAAAAATCAAACGTTGCAATAATTAAATTATCATACTGTGGTGTATCCACGGGTTCTGCTCGTATATGTCAAAAAGGGTTGGGGTTATTCATGAAAGCAGTAGAGTCGGGACAATCATATAGGTGACACAGCTTGATTGATCAAAGTGGTCATCTCCGACCACCCGTCCAGTCTATCGCTATGATCATTTCGATAATTCAGCTATCATTTTTATCATACCTGTATGTTGAACAATTAAATTGTTAAAACGAACAGTCAGCCCCATCTATGGAGGATATTCTCATAGACGACCAAGGGAAACTCAGACAACTGCTATATTCCAAATTCTATGATGGAAATAGAAATTAAGGTAGCACACAGACCTTTTTAGCATAAATATCTGTCTTTTAAAAGACCAGAACTTTTTTGTACCATTTTAAACATTGTTGAGTTATTTAAACATAGAAAAAAGAACAATTTAAAAAAAAAATTTTTAAATAAAAAACAAAAAATAAAAAAAAATATTAAGTTATTTCAGCTCTTTTTAGCAAATAAAGAAGTGTCTTTTATAAATTTGAAGCCAGTGTTTATTTATTTATTTATTTTTTTTTAGATTTTTTTATAAACAAAATTCTTGGATAAAATTATAATGGATTTGTTTTAATTTTATTTTTAATATTTTTATTAAAAAAATCCCGTCTAAGGATTTAAGAAAATCTAATTTAGAAAAAAAAAATTAATATATTTAAAAAAACAAATTCCTACTATTATTGAGTAATGTACTGTATTATTTAAAGATGAGGTAAGTAAAAAGATTAACAAAACAAAAAAACAAAAACAACATACAAAAATATATGCAAGAATATAAATAAAGAAAACATAAAGAGACGTGGGGGGGGGTCATTGACTCTGGAAAATTACAACAATTTCCAAAGCAAAAGATTACTTTAAGGATCAATTTATAATGATGTAGACAGATTACCCTAGGAACAATCATCGTCGAAAAATAATAGGGAAATCATATATATATATATATATATATATATATATATATATATATAATAGCTACTGAATGAAATGCTCAGGGGTCAGACTGGAATTGTCATTTTCTAGACTAAGCTGAGTTAAGTAAATACTAAAATATGTCTGTTGCCGAACATTGGTCAACAGTCCAGTTTTGCTTAGCCATTATTTGCGTATGAAATTATTGTCTTGTGTCTGAACGTCGAAGTTTACCGTCATTCATTACATGCAATATATAAGAAGCATACCTTTAGGGATAAATAATTGGGGCTCATTAATTATATGAAGTCGTTCTTTATTCATACTATATATATATATATATATATATATATATATATATATATAAGGTCCTCAAAATGGTTTGAATTGCGTTTTTTAAAATTATTCTGTAATTTATTTTATTGGGCACAGCACGTGTTTCGGGTATGTGAAATCCTACACACACACACACATACACATACATATATATATATAATATACACACATATATATATAATATACATATATATACATATATATATAGTATACATACATATATATATATATATATATATATATATATATATATATATAATATAATATATCATATTAGCATCTGATGAGTCGTGAGTGTTAGACACTTTGTGTAAGCTCCCTGAAATAAACTATAATGCTAATCTCTAAGTCTTTTGTTATTTCTTTACTTATATATTTGCTCTGTGTCTAACATTAAGAGCAAACATTGAGCTCTCAAACTGAGACAGGTTTTTTTAAAATAAAACTCTTGTGTCGTAAGGGAGATTTCTTCTCTGTACTTTTGGATTAATATATAATATATAGTTTTTGTGTAAGAAAATTCAGAGTTGTATTTTATTTGTGAAATGGTAGTTTTTTAAACATAGTTTTTAAACTCATGTTTTCCTTTTTGACCCATAGATGGAACCCTAACAGGTATTACCACTCTAGGTCATTTCATCACTCTGGAATTTCACCATTGGATGAAGTTTAAAGTCGGTTTTGTGATTGTTTATTTGCGTGTGTGTGTATGTGTGTATATAAATATATAAAAGTATGCAATGATGCAACCTCAGAACAACATTCAATATAAATATGAAAAAAAAGACATAAAGAAAGAAATAACTGTCTCTTTTTCTCTTTTTTTTATTATCTAGGATGATGGTATGATGTGATATTATAATGATTCAGCCAAAAGTTAATTTTAAATGAGAAAATATCTGATTTTCATATTTCCATACTCTCTCTCTCCCCCTCTCTCTCTTCTCTCTCATATATATATATATATATATATAATGTATCTGAATTCTGACTGCATTGGTGTTTACAATGGAGGCAAGTAATTATAAAAGGAGTGGTCAATTATGTTATCTCTCTTCTGTGTATGAAGGAATGTTGATGATATGTCAGAACGCAAGCGGAACTGAATTCGTACTGAAATAGCTTCAATCAAAAATGTGAACATCTTGTGTTACCATATTAAAGGAGCGTCGTAGTAAGACTATGTTGTTAATGTATTGCAAAAAACTTCGTATACAGCAGCAAATTTAATAGAATCTGAAACGAAGATTAGTAAAAATAAATCATATTTCATTTTTTCTGTGTTTGCATTATTATCAATCTTTAGTTTAAAATCTAAAAATTTGAAGGTGAATAATTATGTGGAAATTATCATGACGAGCAAGAATATGCGCCTTCCGGGTCCAAGTATTTAAGTTTTAATGTAATGAAATATATTGGATTAGAAAGACTAACAAAATTAAATAAGAATGCATATAAAAAATAAGACTTATTTTAATTATATCTTATTGGTTTCTATATGAAATCATTCATAGGATTGATTTTAATACGTTGGAGAATAAAGCAATAATTACAGATCAATATCACCAAGTGATTAATTATCCAACCCAGTTCGTTTAACCACACTATATATTATGTAAACCTTTATTTCTTAGTGATACATAAGACACATTGCAGGATTTTAAACGCACCAATAAAATGGGCTGTTTTACAGCAAATCTAACTCAGAGTTTCATAGATTAATAAATTAGATTTATTCTACGTATTAATGATGTTGATAATAACTATAAATTACATACTCATTAGGGTAATGTGACATAAGCAGTGGCGTAGTTCCGGTTACAAACAGACACCGAATTTCCATTATAATACGAGTTTACCATTGTATTGTAACCTAGAGATAATTTTCACTTAGAACTGTATTAACTCAATCCTGATATCCGTTGCGCCATTGGTCTAACTGGACAATTCTGACTGAATTTTTAAAACTTATAAACCGATATGTTCTTTTTACCTTTATACTTATGTATATTTTTTTACCTTGACTCATATTGCATTTTTTCAACAGAAAATTTGTGTAGATAACAATAATGATGAGGAGAATAGTCCAAATAATTCAAATAATACAAATTATCTAAAAAAATTTGTAGAATAATAAATATTTAAAAGTTTTTACTTTTATGAATTTCTACTTTTATAATGTTTAATTTTATGATATTATTAACATGTTAAATTATTTTTTGACTCAGAAATTTTCTTCATAGAATATTTTTTCAGGTAATTAATGAATTATCTGAATAAAAATATTTTTAAAGAATTTTAGTCATTAAAGTACATATTATTTTTTACTTATTATTCACATATTTTTACTTATTAAAATATACATTTTTTGTTCAGATAATTAATAAATGAAGAATATTTTATTTTGAATTTTTTTTTACTTATTAGAATACAATGTCAATCTTACAATAAATAATGTCAATAGATCCGTATAATGTGTAGCGATCACTTACTTGTTTGGTATGTTTTGTTTTACGGCATATCAACCTCAGTGGGTCATTTAATGCCGATAAAGTTTTGAAATAAATCAATTCTTAATGGATAATACAATTTTTTTATAAATACATTTTTCTATTTAACCCATAGATGGGATCCTAACAGGTACTACCACTCCGGGTCAGAGTGGACCAGGGAGCAATGGTGATGAAGGGGTGCTCCACATTCCCCAAACCTCCAAAACTGGAACCTCACCATCAGATAGAGTTTAACGTCATTCCCAGGACATGTAGACCCGCAGCCACCGCCTTCTAGCACCCATATGATAAAAAGGGGTTGGGGCTTGCCATAAGGGCAATAGGGTTGGGAAAATCATATAGGTGCTAGGGCTTAGCAGTGACTCTTGTTGTTTCAAATACATAAAATGAAATAGAAAATGATCTTAATCTATATATTAATACTGTTGTCTCTTAATCTTTCGGTCGTTATTATCTTGCAACACCATCTGGTTAAAAATAAGAACGTCCAAATCATCCAAGATGAAATGCAAAAATGTAAATCCTGATAATCTAGTGTCGTTTATCCGCCAAATTCTTATTTCTTATAAATATCGTTACCTCAGCTAAATAATGGTCCATTCCATTTTATTGTAAAGAAAGAAAGGAAGAAAAAGAAATGCTATACAGAAAAAATATAAGAAAGAAAGAACGAGAATAGGGTAAAGATAGAAAGAGTGGATAACCATGCAGAAGTGATGACGTTAATCTGTTTCAATCGAACATTAAAAAAGGAAAATAAGAAAAGAAAGAAAAATAGTGAAAAAGAGTTAAATTAAGATTATATATTTTACATCTTGAACTATTTAGCAATAGCTCTTAAGTAAACATAATTCAATTATCATATTGTGGTATATGAACAGGTCCTGCTAATATAATAAAAAAAACCTGAGTATGAATGAAAATGAATAATACAACCAGAATATAAAAAAAACCAATTACGTTATGAATAATGAAAGTCCATAAAGTGAAAGCAATTGCCAAGACCGACCTCTTTTTTTTTGTTTTGCTTTTTAAATTCTTGGACATGATCGTCGCTTTCTCCTTTAAGAATCAATAACCTTCTATTAGATCGATGAAGTTGGATGTTAATGGCCGCTATGAGACAGTATTTGCGAATTTTTACAAATATATGCTGAGTTTAATCAGCTTGTTTGTGCAATCAATTGTTGTTAGTTATTTAGAAACCTTAGGAAAAAAATCCGAAAATAGGTTACTTTGTCGGCTGAGCTTATAATATATACTAAGGGGTAAGGCTCCACCACTAACCCCAAAAATGGGGATCCTGAATAGGACAGTAAATTACATCCGTGTTGTTCGAGTCTTGGAACTCTGGAGAGTATGGAGTACTCCTCCTTGAACCACTCTAATTCGGAGTTAAATTAAAAAAAAAATTGATAAAGATTGTAAAATAGTTATACAGAAAACTGAACTAAATCTCACTAGGTTTTCGAGCCAAGTCTTCACATAGACAAGTATTTTGACTCGTTGTATAAGAAAATGTAATTTAACAAAAACTAGAAAGATTACCCAGTATTTCTCGGATAGAAGGAATAACATCATATATAAGTAAGTCTTCGGGGCGGCCTAATGTCGGTATCAGCCAATCAGCGAGGGAGTCTATCCCCCTTTTCACTAGCGCTAGACCAAGGAGATTGTTTTTGCATCTGAGGTGGAGCGCCACACCTACCATCAGCTCTTTACTTTACCGCACAGATCCCTGTGCTACTCATAACGCTGAGTTGGCGAGGGCCGGAATCGAACTAGGAACCTTGTGGTTTCTAGCCGAACGCTCTACCGACTGAAATGTGCTTTATAGTATATTTCTTCTAAATTATTTGATTAATTTTTACTGTTAGGGTCCCATTAATGAGTCGAATTGACATACTTAAGAATTATTTGTATTAGATAGGAATACTTAATATATAGCTGTGTGCAAAAACTTAATAAACTACATAAGAACTGTTAATATTAATGTGAAATGTATATGATTCCCTTTAGGCATAAAATGATCCGAAATAAAATCAATCAATTAATCAGAAATAGAAGAATCAGACCCCCCCCCTTGAAATTACGGAAATTAATAAAAGTCAGAATTTAAACAGTTGTCTTTGGTTTTTCTAATTGTCTAATACAAAGAAATGTGTTTTAGGGGTAAAATAATTACCTGTAATTGAGGTGGATTTATTGAGGTAATAGAAAGAAATTAAATCGTGATTTGCGGGTAAGCTTCAATATTTCAACCTGAACGAAATATCCTTGAGTAAAAGATCTTCGTGTTTGTTCAGGTTCAAAGGAAATTAGTAATTGTTCCGACCTATAGAAACTGTTGCTATGCAACACTCCAATAAGGAAATGACTCATTTGCAATGATTCATTGAAAGACAAGTAGGTTTTTTTTTCTTTTTATTTCTTTTCAAGGAAGTCAACTGCTGATTTTGCTGCTGCACAACTCCCATCATTAGGGAAATGCAATTCAGCAAACGAATCATCAAACTGAGATGGCAAGTACTTTCAACTTCGAATTTTGTAGACTATCAATTTTTTTGCTTCATTTAATTCTCGTCTGGCCAGTGGTTCCGTAATTCTCGGTATATAGAAAAAATCGTCAAAGAGTTGATAGAAACAAAAGCAGAACTTCATGTCAATTGAATGTGTATTCTAGCTGAATGTTGGTGTATGGTCATGTGAAATCAAAGAATATGGATACAAATGCAGAATAGCACACGTGATATATCATTAGAATTGCATTTTACGTATAAATAGCATTAGATTACGGAATCTCCCAAGGTAGCCCAATCCATACCCAAGCACTAACTTTAACTCTAACCCTAAACTAACACTAACCCCAACCCTAAAACTAACCCTAACCCTAACCCTGGCGTTTCAAATGTTTCGGGTATTTCCGTGAAATGTAATGAAATTAAATTCTTTTAATATGCAATCTAATGATATCATTTCTTTCACGCTATTCTGCGTTAGAAAATAATTCTATCATTGAATTCTGATACTATAAATAAATAGGAATTAAAATGTTCTCAATGAAATGATGTAGAGTTTTACATAACACAAATAAGAAAGAGCGAAACATTAATAAAGAAAACAAAATTAATCAATTCGATTCATTTAATGAAAATTCAAACGGATGTTAAAAAATTCAGAATTAATTTTATTCTATAAAAACTATGATATTACTTGTTCAGTATTTCTATGAGTTATTTTCACTATTATTATTATTGTTTATTATTTTTTTAAAGGTGTTACATAATTGATTGGTGGACTATTAATTATGTACGTAAGTGTAACGTGGATTCTAAATCAACGTTTAGGGGAAAAACACAACAGGAATGATGGAATACCTTAACATATATATGTACATAATATTGTAACCTAATTAATATATTCACATTTTCTTACTGCGGCCCATGGTTATTATCAGAATCTAAATAAAAGAATTAGCGCCATGCAATCTTTCTCTAGTTAAAAGGTTTCTAAATACAATGTTTTAATTTCACATCAAACTAAACTAAATTTAATGAATATTCATGCATGTTTTCTTTTCTTACGTTTTAAATTGAATATCCTCATCAACATTACAAAAGAAAAATAATTCCCTTGTCCGATCATCACAAATGGACTTTCTTCCCATTGTTCCTTCACTAGGAGAATCCGTGGAAATTCCACTCAACGAAAAAATAATCAAGAGCAGCTATTTAAGCAAGAAAGCTTAAATATTCGGATAAAATCAAACACTTTGTTCAATTCCGTTGAAATTTCCCTTCATCTCTCTTCATTAATTGGCCTGATGTAAATTGTTTTTTTTTCTGGCGATCTGATGAGCCTCGAAAATTCGAGATGTTATATATTTTTGTAGGACTTATTACAAAGGCAACAATAGGATTTATTTGAAACTAGAAGTGACTACCCGGCATCAAGTGGATAGAGGGGGGAAGTTAGTCTCCCAGATCCATTAAATTCTCTGTTTTTTTTGTTTTGTTTTTTTTTGCCTGCGTTGATTCGACCTAGCAGGGTGTCAGAAAAAAGTGCATAGGCACTCTGAAAATATAAAATTAATGTCTTCTATTTAAAATATTAAATGCAAAAAAAAAAAAAAAAAAAAAAAGATTAAAGAAAAAAGATCCATACTGTTCAATTCAAAAGAAAATATCTTCACGAATATAAATCAAATCTTCATTATTTTTGCTCAAAAAGCAAACTCTGGTGATAATGAATGTGTATGTATATTTACTTTGTCGTTAATTGTTTTATTTTCGTAGTTTCCTCCGGACATACATACATACATATACATATATATATATATATATATATATATATATATATACCAACTTCCCTTTATACATCTATACATAAGACATCCTTTCTTGCTTGAATAGCCCTTTTTCATTATTATCATTGTATTGAATTTCCACGGAGTGTGGGTGTTTCTTACTCGTAGTAACATTTACAGCTTTTACTCGTGTAACAAATGAATTTGTGTAATGAACACGCCCTAATTTATCTATCTGATTTTTTTAGATGAGGCGTGATATGTATAAGTTTGATTTTTTTCGGACTGTTGTCCTCATCTTTTATGTAAAAGCAAAACGTTTCGGCCTTCATCAGTTGTTTCCAGTGTATCCGATCACAGCAATGACCAAAATGTTTTGAATAATTTGGCTGTTGATCAAATAAGCAGCGCATATATTTGGCTGCAGTAACCTCTTGAGTAAACCAAGTAGAAGATGAAAATAATATTGGAACTAATCATAGAAATGGCTAAATTAAATTGTTTTTAAAGTAAATGACTTAAAAAATATTGAAAATAACTGATGTTATTGGAATTTACGCCTCGAGTTGTGCAGGAAACGCCAATAAATAATTTAATTTTCTTAAGGATCGTGATGCTCCACGTGACGCATGTGGAATGATAGACATGCAAAAACAATGATGTCATTATTTGAACTAGCAAAGATACGCACCCTCCGGGTGCAAGTATTTAAGATTTAATGTAATAAAATATTGTATTAAATTAGAAAGGCTAATGAAACTAAATAAGAATACAGATAAAAAGATTTGAAACAGAGGGAGTATAATAAAAGATTTGAAACAGAGGGAGTATAATAAAAAATGGAACAACTGAAACTTACTCTTCCATCACTCTCGTCTTTCATTGTTATTTTTTCTAATTCAAGTATTTAGTTATAAGAGGAAGCAAAGAATAAAATGACAGTTATTTTATCTTGTTAATGGATTTCATTTAAGATTCATTGAAGAGATTTTGCTTATATTCATTAAAATAAAACCAAACAGTTAGAAATCAATAATACTAAGCACATATTTATTAAATTCGATTTTTTAATATTAATATGCAAATTAGCCTTCCCATTTACACTGTAAACCGCTATTTTGTTGTATATATAAATATAATTGCATGTTGTCAATATGTAGACATTGTTTTTAATAATGTATGACAATTTTATTAATAATTGAGGTTAAATAAAAATAAAATCATGGAGAATGTGATGTCTATAACTAAGAGAATTGTGACTTGAGTAGGAATATAGTTTCGGTTACAGACATACAAACCCACAATCTCCATTATAATAAGATAAGATTTTCAAAAGTTCTTCGATGCCTGTTTGATCAACACCAAAAATATTCAAAATGATTGTAATTTTGCAAAGCACAATAAAGATAAGACAACAGTCCGAAAAATCAAAATTATCAGCCCTAATTTCTAGCCACAAAAAAAGGTATTTTATCGGCAAGCTTAGACCTAGAAACATGGTAAACTTCGACGTTTGAGAATATCCTAATTGATTGAGGAAGGGATGAAAGAATATTCCCTTGGCTGCGGGTTTCGGTCTGTGGATGATCATTACGTTCGAACAAACTTCCAACAGAGAAACAGAAATATATTATAGATGTCCAATTCTAGACTTTATATATGATATCACGTATATCACGCTATATATGATATCACGTGATATCACGCTATTTATTAGATTTGTACTAAAATTGTAATCTGATTTTTAGGTTGAAACAATTTAGCGGATTGGGTAGATAAATCGTAGATATTTATTTCCAACATCCGATTATGTTGATGACACTTGGGAAAATGTTTTTATCGACCAATTTGGTGACATAGTGACTGTCTTTTGCTTTTATAGGTAGATCTCTGGGGTGGACACTTACATCTATCTATCTATCTATCTATCTATCTATCTATCTATCTATCTAGTCTTTCGATATCTATCAATCTATCTATCTTGGTCTGTCCATATCTATCTATCTATCTATCTATCTATCTTAGCCTTTCGATATCTATCAATCTATCTATCTTAGCCTTTCGATATCTATCAATCTATCTATCTTGGTCTTTCGATATCTATCAATCTATCTATCTTGTCTATCTATCTATCTATCTATCTATCTATCTATCTATATCTATCTATCTATCTATCTGTCATATATATCTATCTATCAATCCCAGTCAGTTCATATATATCTATCTATCAATGTCAGTCTAATCATATCTATCTATCCCAGTTTTTTCATTTCTATCTATCTATCTATCTATCTATGTCAGTCTAATCATATCTATCTATTTCAGTCCAATCATATCTATCTATCTATCTATCTATCTATGTCAGTCTAATCATATCTATTCTATCTATCTATCTATCTATCTATAATATCTATCTATCTATCTATGTCAGTCTAATCATATCTATCTATTTCAGTCTAATCATATCTATCTATCTATCTATCCATCGTAGCCTGTCTATAGCTATCTATCTATCTATCTATCTATCTATCTATCTCAGGTTTTCCATATCTATCTATCTATCCCGGTTTTTAAATTTCTATCCATCTAGATAGATATCTAGATAAATAAATATACATATCTATATCTATCTATCTATCTATCTATCTATCTATCTATCTATCTATCCAGTCTGTTCCTATCTATATATCCTAGTCTGTTAATATATATCTGTCTATCTATTAATATCCATATATCCCAGTCTATCCATAATTATCTATCTATCTATCTGGTCGGAGGTAATAAAAAGTACTAAAATCAATTATTCTGCACAGTATTCCAAAGGGAATAACTTTTGTGTGTCATTCATTGTAGTCATAAATAAACTGATCTCATTACTTTTTCGTGACATTGAAAATTATTTGTCTTTCAATATTCACATTGTCACCCTTAAATCAAATATTGGCCTTTTGCCATTCATATAAAGTGATTTACTTTTAGGAATATCAACTTTTGTCATTCATAATCATCCTACTTTAGATGTCCCATTAGATTATTGTAAAGCAAAACATATATTGATATATTCTTGTTTTTTGTTGTTGTTGTTGTTGTCAAAATCCAGTTAAGTAACCATTAAATTAACTGATTTTCGTCATCTACATAATACAGGTGTTCCTAAAATACGACCGTTATCATCTTGCAACACCCTCTAGTTAAAAATGAGAACGTCCAAATCGACCAAGATAAATACAAAAATATAAATCCTGATTATTTGGTGTTTTTTTTAAACCGCTGAATTCTTATTTCTTATGAGTGACGTCAGCACAGGTAAATAATGGAACAGTCCGTATTTATTATTAAGAAAGAAAGGGAAAAGACATGCTACATAGAAAAATATAACAAGAAAGGAATAAAGGCTAGAAAAGGACATGCTACAAAGATAAAATATAATGAGAGAGAGAGAGAGAGAGAGAGAGAGAGAGAGAGAGAGAGAGAGAGAGTGTAAGCGCGTGAAAGCGATAACGCTAATCTGTTTCAATCGAATATGTTGAAAAGACATCAAGGAAAGAAAAAAAAGAATGAGAGAGAGGGAGGGAGAGGGGGGAGAGGGTTGGGTGTACGCGCGTGAAAGCGAAAACGCTAATCTTTTTCAATCGAATATTTTGAAAAGATATCAAGGAGAGAGAGAGAGAGAGAGAGAGAGAGAGAGAGAGAGAGAGAGAGAGAGAGAGAGAGAGAGAGAGAAAATTAAATCAAGATTATTATATTTTTTACATATTGAACTATTTCACAATGCCTCTTAAGTAAATATATCAAACGTCGTAATAATTAGATTATCATACTGTGGTATATTCACAGGTCCTGCTAGTAATCTATATTTCTATAACGGCTACTTTATTTTTGAAAGATATTTAATTGCAGAGTTTTATTTTTTCTGTCGGCAGACATCGATTATGGCAAAGTTAAATCTAAATTAATATAAAAAAAACAGTCTAAATCAGTTTTAAGTACTCGAAAGTAATTTTTAATTATCATGACTAATTTCTTGCTTTTTTCATGTAATTAAAGTCAATATTAAAACTTAAAAGAAAAATATTTAAATGGTTGCAATAGGTTTAAAACTTTCAAAAAGCCGCGGACATTGCAAGATTTTGTTATGTTTTTCGTGTCTATGAAGATGAATTAACATATAAATTGTAGCATTTTATTTGGATCTATTTTCGGGTTATTTATGCAAAATAGAAGATCTTTGTCTGGCCAACTCTTATGGATATCAACAAAATTTGTGTGTTAAAAAGCGGCGAAAACTGTCTACTCTACACAGAGAAATGGGTTAATCATTTGTTTAGTCAACTGAATACATAAATTCATGATGTGGGTTTGATTTAAAATAGCCTCTAGTTTTCATGAGAAATAGATTGCACCCTTTACACATTGCAGTCAGTCTATTTGTTACTCATAAATTCTAGATCTATGGAGGTGCGTGGTGTAATGGTTATAGTCGTAAGAAATGGACATCGATCCTAGATCAAACCCTTTCACACAGCTTTAATACTCTTGGGAAAGGTATGCATTAAACTATTCTCCCCCCAGCTATGGATAACTAGTATGGCAGACTGGGTTATTTAACCTTGGATAGATAACCAGTCTAGAAGAAGGAAGACTGAATTTAAGTCTGTTAAATTCCGCTTTAGAAATTGATCTTGTGTCACAACCTGCTCTTGCGGAGGGGTTGGTAAATATATATATATATATATATATATATATATGCTAGGTACGATGGTGAGATCTGGAGAGTGTGAAGTAAGTCTTCATTACCATTACTCCCAGGTCCACTTTGGTTTCTGTTAAGAAACAACTACGCGACAAAAGTAAATATGAACGTACAATGAGTGCGGTTCTATAACTTCTTGGCATAGAATAACCCTAGACGGTTTGACATGTCGTTAAGACCAATCAATCAGTCAGTTCTATACACTCTCATACTTGTCACAAATATAATATATTTCAAATGTACTAATCTTAGAAAAGTTTATTCCATATAAAAATCCTGGATTCATTTTGTACTGAATGATGAATCGCTTTGCTGTCCCTGTTGTGTCGTGGCTAACATACTCATTTAAAATCCTGAAATATGTATTGTATATCTCGAAGAAATTAAGATTTACCTCTTATACGATGGGCATAAGTTGCATAACGATTTTAACAAAACTGGGTTTAATGAATAATTATTTGCTGTAACTGATTTTTAATACTTTATTATTTTCAAACGTATTAAAATAAATCCTATAATAATTTTATATAAAAATAATAATTTATAGCAATAATTTTATATAGAAATCAATTAAAGTAATATCAAAATAAGTGTAATATTTCTATGTGTGTTCGTATTTAGTTTCGTTCGTCTTTCTAATTTAATGTAATATTCTATTACATTAAAACTTAAATACTTTCACCCAGGGAGCGGATACTTTTGCTATTATTTATAAAATACAAAGTACAATTTTTATGATTATCTATTAATAATGGAGATTTGCTTCCGTTTTTTGTCTGTAACAAAAACTACGTCATAGCTCTACGCCACATTATTCTTATGCTATATACACCCAAAATTTTAGTAAGCAATTTTAAAAATTGTTTTTTACTCTCGTCCTTTTTTTTTTTTTTTTACAGTTACAGAACTAAAAAGTTTACAAATAAATAAATACCTATGATTTTATGTAAAATTGATGTGGAAAATATTCAAAATAATTGTTTAATTATTACATGCACGCAACATTTTATTTAAGAGGGACGGGGCTCAGTTTTCATTTCAAATTGTTTTGTTTTTTTACTCCTTTAATAAATAGGAGGATTTGTCTTATGATACAAACCCTCTGACATTGAATTTTTAACTCCCACCTTCTCAGGCAATGTCTTTTAAAAATTAATTTTTACGACGCCCGGAGGGTGTTCTTTGTTGCTAGTATATTTAATGAATTTAAAGCTTTTGTTAGCGTTCAGTAATTGTCCTTCTATTTCCAACACAAAAATCTATTTAAATAATTGGAAAGTGTTTACTTGCCTATCCATTCAAAAATTATTTATATGTAAGGGATACATATTGGACGAAGGAGAAAGTATCAACGACAGGCGGTCTCTCCCCAAAAGAAATTGCCAGCGGGAAGCCATATTGCTGCAAGCCGTAATTAATTATGCAGAATTAACAATTTTGAACTTCAAAAGAAGATTTTTAAAAAATCTGTTACTAAAATAATTTTTCACTTTTAATTAAAAATTACTCCTAAATTGCTCGTTGGTTTTAAAGGTAACTGAAGATGTAAAATACTTTCATATCATTATCATTTGAGTTATTACATTCACTTTCACCTTATATATATATATATATATATATATATATATATATATATATATATATATCGACGGTCGAATTTGTGACTAACTCAATATTATATTCTCTGGTAATTCACCCTCCTCACACACACACACACACACACACACACACACATATATATATATATATATATATATATATATGAAATTATTTACCCCGAGTAGTATTTGACGAGAATGGGGCATGCAGCGAGGATCGAACTCGCTATTTACCAGTAACCGATCTGCGTGACTGGCTTGTTGACCATTACACCACGACATGGACGGGCCGGTTTAGCTCAGTCGGTAGATCATCCACTTAGGAATCACAGGCTCCTGGGTTCAATACCGACATTCCTGAACATAGCGCATGAGTGGCACAACTTGGATATGTACAGTAAAGTTGGGAACTGATAGTGGGTGTGGTACTCCACCTCAGATGCAAAAACAATCTCGCTGGTCTAGCGCTAAGGAAAGGGGGGATGTATTCCCTCACTGCTCAGCTAATATCGACAATAAGCTGCTCCGCCGACTTTTTACACTCACACACATACATACACATACACACACACACACATAGACAAAAATATCAAACCAGACCAAACATTGAAAAAATAAAACATAAATATTTGAATCGATGAATGTCTGAAGTAGCACTCACTAAAATTAATAAAATTCTCTAAGTTCTAATATTTTCCCCCAAAAGAATTAATTTTATCAGATGATATAAAAACATAATTAGTAAAATTCGTTTCTGTTATTTGATTTTATAATTTATCGTAACAGTTACCGTTTATAAACATTCTGTTTAATTCTATAATTCAAAGCAATGATTTCAGATGTAACATTGTTTTGAAAAATAAAATATTGGATTATCATGAATATTTTCGAGCCTTGTCGACTGGGGCTTTAGAATACACCGCACCTCTATAGAGGGGTGAGACTATCACCCTACAACGGGGTCACTTGTTGGCTTTAGAATACACTACACCTCTATAGAGGGGTGAGACTATCACCCTACCAACGGGGTCACTTGTTGGTCGTGGGTGGCGACCTGTTATGCTTAAGAATGGAACCCTAGTGGCTGAGCAGTCCATGACATGCAACACTCCACTTTGGATCTTACTAGGCTAGATAGGCGGTCAGAGATCCCCCCTGATCGATTGAAGTCATGTCAAGCCACAGTACTTATATGATTGTCCCAACCCTATTGCCTTTATGGCAAACCCCAAGTCGTTTTATCATCTGAGGGTTTTAATGACGTGGGTGAGACGTTAAACTCTGTCTGATGGTGAAGTTCCAATTTTGAAGCTCTGGGGTATGTGGAGTACCCCTCCATAACCATTTCACCCAGGTCCACTCTGACCCGGTGTGATAGTACCTGTTAGGGTCACATCTATGGGTTAATAGAAAAAATGTGTTTATAAAATATGTTTTAAAAATGAGTTTGAAAAAAACTGAAAGCCCAATAAGAATGAATAAAACAAATCGCCTACGGCATAAAATAATCCAACAAGGGTGAACATGCCGTAAAATCAAACCAACCAACATTATTATTTTCTAAACGCTTTAGACTGCTATACTAATCTTGGTTGTGATACTCATAAACGTTTCGGCCGCTGTATTCTCCGGACTTCCTTAGGTGCTTTGTGTCGGGCTTGGTAACCTTTTGAAAATTCCGAAATTAACCCTTCATTTGAATTATCCAAATGCAAATGTATTCATATATACAACCAAATACATCTTGACAGTATAAACGGAGGGGGGGGATAATGGGCATATTCATCTTACAAATTTGATTTTAATAAATCTTTTCCTGGTATTATTGATTTCTAATTGTTTGGTTGTTTTATATTCTTTCAGTAAAGATCGCGTTGATAAATGTCAAAATAAATCCATTAGTTAAAATAAATAACTAATTTTATCATTTACTGACTAACTTATTCAGATAATTAAATTAGCAATGAAAGCAGAAAGTGATAGGAATAGTGTCCAAGCTGTTATATTCTTTGATTATATCCCTTCTATTTCCAAAAAAAGTTTAACGTAGAATTTAATTTATGATATTAAAGGCTATTTATTAATTCATTATTTTATTTTTCCTTTGCCGATAATTAATATTTAGAAATGATATTTACTCATCCATTAAGCAATTATATGTATAATTTTATTTAGAAATCAATGAAAATAAAATTAAAATAAGTGTAATATCTTTATATGCGTTTTTATTTAGTTTTGTTAGTTTTTCTAATTTTTATAATATAATATTTTATTACATTAAACTTAAAATATTTCCGCCCGGTAGAGGGCGCATATTTTTGATAATGAAGATAATGATTAGATAAAACTTGTAATTATATTTTAAAAACAAACCCTCAAAATAGAAGAGCAGATGGTTTTTCAGTTCGGCTTTATCTGATATAAGTAAAAAAAACATTTGAAAAATCAATTGGAAACTTTATTTTTTATTATCACTCTTCCTTATTTGATTATCTGTGTATATTTGATAAAAAATAAAATCTTTTAGTTTTAACCTTAAAATACACACGGTACTGTAAATATTACGCAGATAGAACGTAAGAAATATATTACAAATGTATTGCTAAATAATTTCACTTACTACCATTATGTATTACTAGCAGGACCTGTGGATATACCACAGAATGGCAATTTAAATATTATTTGATATATTTATTTAAGAGCTATTGCAAAAAAAGGTCAATGTTAAAAGTGTAACAATCTTGATTTAACTCTTTCTCACTCTTTTTTCGTTCTTTCTTTCCTTCTTTTGATTATGGTCGATTGAAACAAATTAGTATTATCACTTCCATGCGATCACATCCTCTCTCTATCTTTCCCCTACTCTCTTTCTTTCTTTTCTTTTCTTTCTTTCTTTCTTATTATATTTTTTCTGTGTAGCATGTCCTTTTGCTTCCCCTTTATTTCTAAATAATAAAACGGAATAGAGCAATATTTAGCTAAGGCGACGACACTCATAAGAAATAAAAAATAAGCGATAAGCAACACCAGATAATCAGGACTTAATTTTTGCACTTCATCTTGGGCGATTTTGACGATCTCACTTTTAAGTAGAAAGTGTTCCAAGATGATAACGGCCGTATTTTTTGGGAACTCGAGTATTAATATATAAACAAGATAATATGAAAATAGGTGGCAAATCCCTTCTGTTAAGGTAACGATTATTGTTTGGTGATTATTTGGGGGTAAGTTTCTAATTGAAGAAGATTTCTAAAATAACCATCTGTGATACGAATATTCACCTCTCACGCAGACCCCCTCCCCTTAGTTCGTATTTTATGAACACCCAATCGATTTTGTTTTGTATTCTTACAACAGTATCGAAAAATCTGTCTCGTTCAGTATATTACTGAATGAATTATGATGATTGCCTTCAACTGTTTAATAAATATTTTACATTAAATCAAAATAAATGATAAGCAAAGAAGAAAGTTTCTCTCCCTGAAAAGAAATATCAAATATATTCCTATTGTTTTAAAGTTGGGGAGTCTTGAGCGCCATATCTACTGATTTCAGTCTGGTCTGACGACATCCATAAATGTGGCTTCTAACCAAAATTGGCTGACTTCAGTAATTCTCGAGACTGACCGATCAATGATGTAAAACAAATGTCGGCCAGTTAGAATTTCCACAGTAATAATCAAACCTGAGCTATAAATAACTACGATTTCATAGAACTTTTAACAGAGTACTCTTTTATAGAGTAGTCTTTTAAAGAGAACTTTTTTATTGAGTACTTTTTTATTGAGTACTTTTTCATGTAGTACTTTTTAATAGAGCAATTTTTATAGAGTAAAAGAAAAAAGAAAATGCTATGGATGAAAAAGCGGGAAAAATGGATGGAATACAACAATCAAATCAGAATATTATAAGAACGCTTGGAAAGAAGGGGAATTACAACTAAATGGGAATTTTTGAAAAGGTTACCATCAAAGAAATGGAGACGAAAGAAAAAGTTTAAAATGAATACATCAGAAGAATAAGAAAAGTCCTAGAAACCAAGCTCTGCAACAGAAATCTTATCACCGGAATAAATATCCCCATTATAAAATACTCTGGACCATTCTTAAAATGGACAAGAGAACAACTCCGACAGATAGACGAAAAGACAAGACAATTATTGACTATGCACAAGGCCTTACACCCCAGAGATGATAGAGACTATATTTATCAAGAAAGAATGTAAAAGAGGCCTCGCCAACATAGAGGGTTGCGTAGATGCCATGATCCAAGGTTTCAAAGAATACACAAAAAAGAGCAAGGAAAGAATAATTACAGCAGCCAATAACAGCGGCTGCAACATATGGACAAGCAGAAAACCAACAAAAACAAGAAAACAGAAATGGGAAGAAAAAACAATTACATGAATAAATAAAAACGGATGACCTTAGAAGACCAGACCTAGTATTGATTAACAAGATAAAGAGGGCTTGGTGACTGGTGGATTTTGCAGTCCCAGCAGATCACAGGGTGAAGATGAAAGAAAACGAAAAGATAGACAAATACCTGGAGATTGATAGAAAATTGAAAAACAGTGGAATAAGAAGGTGAAATTGATACCAATTATAATTGGTGCCCTAATGCGTCATTAGAAAACAGATTAGAGGAACGGGAAATCAGAGGAAGACTCGAGACCACCCAAGTAACAGCATTGTGGATATCGGCTTGAATACACAGAAGATTCCTGGAGACCCGAGGAGACTCCAGTGAAAGACCATCATCTAACGCTGGTTTGAAAAACACACAAGGAGTGAATAGCTGATTTTTTTAGTCAACAGTTCTTTGAATAAAAATACATTAAAACTTATTTAAAACATTGAAAATATCCTTAAACATTATCGAATGTGTAGAATACTGATAATTGTCATTCTGTGTTACTTTCACCCTTAGCCAGGATTGAACCTGCAGTCTGGAAATGACAGTTACAGATTATTAACTATTGGACAGTAGGACAGTCAAACACCTCCTCAGCTTAATGGACTCTTCCTGGCAGCAGTGGCAGGAATTATTTAAGCTGTTATAGTGGGCTCATTAAGGAACTAGTAACTTCATGTTAGGCTTGGTCAGTCAAACCAAATGACTGTCTAACTGACTGACTTCAATAGAATGAAATGTTAAAGATCTTGAACACGAACGCTCAATTAAACACTCGTATGCCAATAGATTCATCAGTCTTAAAAGATAATCTCTTAAAATGTAAATGATAGCATGAGAGCGAAAGAGATTGGAATTAATAACAAATTAATGATACTTATTTATTAACTTTTATGTGTTGATATTTTGTTTAAACACACACACACACATACACGCACACATACACACACACACGCACAAGCACAAGCACACACATACACATACACATACACATGTGTGCGCGCGCGTTCACACACACACAGATATATATATATATATATATATAGTTATTTACTGGTATCACTTTCTTTATCTCACTGAATATATCTCTCTATTTCTATCTCTTTCTTTTTTATCTATATCTGTCTCTTTCTCTAAATGTCTATCTATTTCAACCTCTTTCCATATCCCTCTATCTCTCTCTCTCTCTCTCTCTCTCTCTCCTCTATTTCCCTCTACTATTTCTCTCTCTATTTCCCTCTATTTCTTTCCCTTTCTCTCTCACTCTCCCTCTACTTCAATTTCTCTTTCCCTCTATTTCTATTTCTCTCTCTCTCTCTCCCTCTATTTCCCTCTACTATTTCTCTCTCTTTCTCTCTCTCTATTTTCCTCTATTTCTTTCTCTTTCTCTCTCTCCCTCTACTTCTATTTCTTTCTCTCTCTCTATTTCCCTCTACTTTTCCCTTTATTTCTCTTTGTCTTTCTTTCTCTCTATCTCTCTCTTTCTTTCTTTCTTTCTTTCTCTCTCTCTCTCTCTCTGTCTCTCTCTCTTTCACTTTATTTCCATTTATTTTCCCTCTAGTTCTCTCTCTCTCTCTCTCTCTCTCTCTCTCTCTCTCTGCTCACAAGGATCGATTAACGTGGGGAGCCACGCATGAACTAAAGTTCATGCATGGCCAGTGCTAATAATTACCTATATCCCTTTGGTATTCCTATTATATATATATATATATATATATATATATATATATTATATATATATATAGAGAGAGAGAGAGAGAGAGAGAGAGAGAGATTATAGCCAGGTCACTCGAAGAGTGCTAGTAGTACCATGCAACCCAGTATTTTCTGTCACTTGGTCAATTGATCGGTCACGAAACCGGTTCCCTTGCCACACTTAACTGCTGAAAACGGTGGCTAAACACAAAAGTCAGCTAATAATTAAATGAAACAATTAAATAAGTAATGGATGAACTATCTTGTTGGATCATTGGTCATCTAACAATCAAATGCCTCATGAATATTCATGAGAAAGAGAACTGATATAAAACTGGGTTTGTTAAAGAATCCGTTTAGAAAGTCATTAATGTCTTTTCCTTTTGAATAGATCTTCTTGGTGTTTAGTGAGTAGGATTCACTCACACCAACGTTTTTCCGCACTGAACACTTATTTTTTGGCGCAAGTATTGCTTGATATCATGGAATCGTCTCAAAATGATATAATCTGATAGTCATACCCTAATTCGATGTACATAGAATTTTAAGCGTAGTTTAACAGGTTTGTATTCAGAGTTTTCCTCCTAGACTGGATTCCATAACAAGTTTAAAGAGACCAGTCTGTCCATATTTTACCCAGTTTACCCATAGCTGGAGGAGGAATAGTTGAATATATATATATATATATATATATATATATATATATATATATATCATTTAAGTTTTCGCGTATGCTTCTAAATTATTTAGTTAAAAATGAATGGTAAAATGAATGAATGGATGAAATAAAAATGAATGAAATGATAGGGATAAATGAAAAATCCTTTCCAAGGGACCCCTCTCAAAAGTATTAAAACACTTTTTGAGAGCGGGGGTCCCTGATAGAAAGTTTTTCTCATCTATTATTAGACTCCTTTGAAGCAGCAAGTTAATATAATTATTCTATAAGTTATTAAAGAAGATAAAATCCGTCTCTTACCTTTGTAATATCTGTTGAGAATGGGTTTGAATTTTTATATATATATATATCTAATCTTGTCTGTTTAACTTCCGGTGAATATTGCTACATAGGAACTCGAATTCAAAATAAAAACGAATAATTCAAACTATATATATATATATATATATATATATATATATATATATATATATATAGTTTGAATTATTCGGATTTTTCCGGATTATTTTCCTCATCTTTATTTTTATATACATAACTTTTCAGTCGATGTGACTCCGGCTTTTCTTTGTCGAAATCGGGATCGTTCTTTTCGAACTCGGGCGCCTTCATGTTCAGTTAATGTAGTTCTAAGTGACAATCATCTTAGGTTCAATCCTGCCCAAGGGTGATAATAACATGAAATAACTAACATTCTATTGCAGTGGATTGAATAAAGGATTTGGTTGGAAGTTTAATGAAGGCACAGAGTACAACAAGAAGGTTCCCGAGTTTGAAGAGAAGGTTTCTGAGTTCGAGACGGTTCCTGAGTTCTACAAGAAACACCTGAAGAAGGCCGAGGGGCATATCGGCCAAGAAGTTGTGTATATGACAATAAAGAGGAGGAAAAACCAAATGGTACAAATTATCAAACCTCATCTAAAAATGTAGACAAATGATATTTGGGATAGCATGTACGTTTCAATGTACTAAGTAATTCTCTTCTTGGTCGAACTTTTAAGACTCTCTTGCATAAATGATAGCTAAGCATGTTTTCAATGGGCTTGGTAATCGGGGGTTCAATTTAGCATTCTAACGTTTAAAGTGAGGATTAATATCGGATTTTGAAGAGATGATCCTGTGCCTCACAAAACTAAAGCTAATAGATATCAGGATGCAACGTAAATGCATCAAAACTGAATCGGAGCTTTAACGTCGACAAGAAGAAGTTTGAAAATATGCAAGGTGCCCGTTCCGAATCCATGGATGAAAGCAATTAGTGGCCTTTTTAAAATCCCTTTTAAATACGGTGAATGTGGAGCCAAATTAAACACGATATGCACAGAAGTTATCACTTGGAAGAGCAGGATAGAAGACAGAAGAAAGATAATACCGTGATTATAAAATGTCTCTTTTGTAGTAATGAGAATAATCAAACTTCTTCCCACAATCATATATATATATATATATATATATATATATATATAGTTATCCAAAGACATCGTGTTTCGACGTATCACGTCTCCTCGTGGTGGATAGACAGCGCATCCGACTGGGATTGAAACCTGGCCAATTTGTCATCAATCTTACCCCTAGGCTATCGACACATCTGCAGACAGGAGCTAGATTTAACTGATAGATAAACACATCTGTATATATGTTAAAGACCGTCAGAGAGAGAGAGAGAGAGAGAGAGAGAGAGAGAGAGAGAGAGAGAGAGACCCATCTGTAATAGGAGAACCATTCATTGATGGTAGAAAATATGGGATATATATATAATAAAGCAAATAAGAAAAGAGTATACATAGAAAGAGTGAGTGTTCATTTAAAACCTAAAAGATATATTATAGATACTATATTACCGTTACTCAAGTTTCATGTGTATAGCAAAAATATCTGGTCCATGACCGGACTTGAAGATTTTAGTACGGTCACCAAGCAGATACATATGGTTGGGGGGATTATATTATACACATGAGAATTAAGTAACGTTAATATAGTATTCTTAATCTTATATATATATATATATATATATATATATATATATATATATATATATATATATATATATATATATATATTTATATATATATATATATATATATATATATATATATATATATATATATATTATATATATATATATATATATATATATATATATATATATATATATATATATATATATATATATATATATATATATATATATATATATATATATATATATATATATATATATATATATATATATATATATATATATATATATATATATATATATATATATATATATATATATATATATATATATATATATATATATATATATATATATATATATATATATATTATATATATATATATATATATATATATATATATATATATATATATATATATATATATATATATATATATATATATATATATATATATATATATATATATATATATATATATATATATATATATATATATATATATATATATATATATATATATATATATATATATATATATATATATATATATATATATATATATATATATATATATATA
The DNA here is from genome assembly GCA_023376005.1 of Doryteuthis pealeii. Lineage (NCBI taxonomy): Eukaryota > Metazoa > Mollusca > Cephalopoda > Myopsida > Loliginidae > Doryteuthis > Doryteuthis pealeii. The sequence goes on from CM042144.1 coordinate 110,201,990, forward strand.
TATATATATATATATATATATATATATATATATATATATATATATATATATATATATATATATATATATATATATATATATATATATATATATATATATATATATATATATATATATATATATATATATATATATATATATATATATATATATATATATATATATATATATATATATATATATATATATATATATATATATATATATATATAATAATATATCCTATATTAATAACTAACACAGTAATCTTAGCAAACCTCAATAAATAAATGAATATATAAAATAGAATATCCTAATTGAATAAACAGCGAATAAATAAATGAATTAATAACGAACAGACCGACGAACAAAATGGTCGAAAGCGCTTGGGTAGACAATATGGGACAATTTCCCCATCATCTGGAACCCTAGCTACGAAACATTACAAGAAATTATGACTACAACAGAAGATCATAAAGATGAAATATCCCGTGGTCTTTAACAACAGCTATCTATATATATATATATATATATATTTATATATTTACCAACCCCTCAGCACGAGCAGGATGTGACACAAGCTCAATTTCTTAAGCGGAGTTCAACACGTTTGAATTCAGAGTTTTCCATCTCCTAGACGGTTGCCTAACCAAGGTTAAAGAGCCCAGTCTGCCTAACTATTTACTCATAGCTGGAGGGAGAGTAATATTTATACCTTTCCCAAGGGTATTAGCACTAAGTGAAATGCAATTAGCACGTCCAGGATTCGAACTCGGGTTGACGAGTCCATTTCCCAAGACTTTAACCATTACACCAAGCGCTTCCTATATATATTAGTTAATAATAACAACTTGTTTTGAAGAGAACCTAAAATATTCTCTATACTATTACAACAGATCAGGTTTAAAAATGCAGTTGTATATTAGGTTTTTTATTTCCTTTCAAGAATCATACAACTAATTGGTTCGGACTCATGGACACAACGATGATCACACACACACAACACACACACACACACACACACACACATACATATATATATATATATATATATATATATATATAATAATATACCAAACTTGTTGATAAATCTTCGCGGTGAGAAAAAACCCAGCAGATAGTTTGATTGTAAATATATTCTATCAAACATCACCCGGGGAGAAAAAAACATTTTTTGAAAAAAAGAAAAGACCAAGATAATCGTACCAACCAAAAATAATCTATTGGTACAATATTTGGCCAAAAGGACAAACAATTTATATGCATATATATATAAGATATATATATATATTCATACAAAACCGCCAGGAAACTAAAGCTAATAAGTAAAAAGTGCTCATACCTAAGTAGAGCAAATAATAAATGTCTTTATCTTTACTAGCAAATATATGCACCCTCCGGGTGCAAGTATTTAAGTTTAAATGTAATAAAATATTAGATTAAATCAGAAAGGCTAATGAAACTAATTAAGAATTCAAATAAAAAGATTTGAAACGGAGGGGGTATAATCGGAAAATAGAACAACTGAAACTTACTCTTTCATCACTTCCGTTTTTCAATGCTAAATTTTCCTAGTTTAACTATTTAGTTAAAATAGGAAGTAAAGAATAAAATTACAGTTATTTCTTCTTGATAATGAATTTCATTTAGGATTTATTGAAGAGATTTTTACTCATATTCATTAAGATAAACCAAACAATTAGAAATCAATAATACCAAGCACATTTTTATTAAAATCAGTTTTTTTAATATCAATATGCAAATTAGCTTTACGTTTACTCTGAAAACTGGTATTTTGTTGTATATATAAATACAATTGCATGTTATTAGTATTTAGGTAAGGCCAACAGTATTAATAATGTCAAACAGTTTTATTATTAATTGCGGTTTAAATAGAAATAGAATCATGGAGAATGTGATGTAAATAACTAAGGGAATTGTGACTTGAGTACTAATATAGTTTCGGTTACAGACAGAAAAACACACAATCTCCATTATAATAAGATATATATATATATATATATACGAGTTAATTTCATATTGTATATATCGTTTGTCTTCATTGTCATTCTATTCGCATGAGACCTGTCAGTCAAATAAATGAACAATTTTGATATTTCGGACTGTTGACCTCATCTTTATTGTTGTATGTATAAACACAATGTTCAGGCCATTGTAACCTCAGGACTATAAACTTGAATTCAAATTCTAAAATATTGTTACCACTAATTCAAATGGCTCCTGTCTATCAAAGTTTGCGATATTTGTAATTATTTTGTCATAGATAAAAGAATAACTTGGGTATATTTTTCAGGCATGGATACGTGTGTATGTATTGCTATGTGTTCATATTACACACACATACACACAGACATATTCACATAGAAACACACAGACGTATATAAGTATACATATATAAGGTTTGAGAAAAATAACGTAGCATTCAACCGTTATTACACAACCATTATAAACAAAAAGTAACTTACAAAAACACATACAGCCTATCAAATATCAGAAATCACACATATACATATTCTGCCAAAATATAGTTATTCAATGCCTGAAGAAGCTAACAGATCTGAAACACGTGTCGCATATGTAAATTATTTAAAAACATAATCCTTTTTGCAAACCAAAATAAGTATACATATATATATATATATGAGAGTAAGTAAATAAACAATGTGTTTATTTGATATGGCTTTTAGCCGACAATTTTTGGAGGATATGTGCTTAATTGAAGTCATACCTAATTTTGAAAATTAATTAGTTAATAATTAATGAATTTAGCCTTACATTTGAACATATATGCACGCCTAAATTCATTAATTATTAACTAATTAATTTTCAAAAATTAGGTATGACTTCAATTAAGCACATATCCTCCAAAAAATATATATGTGTATATTAACATTTGGGAAGAATTTTATTCGTGAAATTAAGATGAAAAGCATTGCATTAATAAAACTACCTTTTATTTCATCGTTACACAATCCTGTTCATCTCTCCCTATTGAATAAAGAAATCAAATTCATTTGAATTCGATTTATTGCTGATTCAATAATCATTGTTACAAATATTCCAGAGAGTCGGTTTTTCAAACTTTTCTTATTTTAAAGAATCTATGTCGATATATTTAATCTTCATTTGAGATATGGAATTCTTATAGGAGATTCTTATCTATGTTTGATTTTCATTTATTTCTCAAATCTTTTACGAATTCTTTAAAACAAACTGGAATCATTGCCAAGAGATTCGCTTAGAAATTTCCTTCTCGTGGGTGGGGGGATTTCTGATTTTAGAAACTATACAACCTTAGAGTACATGCGGGTGGGGGTAGGATTCTGAATATTCTATTGTAAAGGCTGCCCGGTGGCCTATGTCAGTATCAGCCAGACAGCGAGCAAGCCTATCCCATTTTCACTAGCGCTTGTCCGGGGAGATTGTTTTTTTGCGTCTGAGGTGGAGCGTGACACCTACCATCAGCTGAGACAGATTCAAACTTTGCTACTCATGTGTTGAGTTCGCAAGGGCAGATATCGAAACCCGGTACCTTGTGGTTCCTAGGTAAATGCTCTACCGACAGAGAAATAAAATTTCGAATCTTTAAATATGTATTAAAAAAAACCTTTATATCCAATTTGTATATTTCAACCCTGCCAGGGTTTATATATTTTATTATAATACTCATGTTCCTTAATTGTACGACCGTTATCATATTGCAATACTCTCTGCTTAAAAATGAGACCTTTCAAATCGTTCAAGATGATATACAAAAAAGATGATATACAAAAATGTAAAATTCTGATTATCTAGTGTTGCTCATCCACCAAATTCTCATTTCTTATGAGTGTCGTCACCTCAGCTAAATAATGGACCATTCCGTTTTTATTATAAAAAAGGGAAATGTAAGAAAGAAAGAAAGAAAAAACGTAAAAATATAAGAAAGAAAGAAAGTATAAGAAAGATAGACATGGGGTAGAGCGCACGGAAGCGATAACGCTAATCTGTTTCAATCGAACTTAATGAGAAGGTGAAAAAAGGAAAGAAAACATGAGGGAGAGAGAGTTAAATCAAGATTATTATACTTTTACATATTGAAGTATTTCTCAATAGCTCTTAAGTAAATAAATCAAACGTTATAATAATTAAATCATCATACTGTGATATATCGACAGGTCCTATTAGACTTGTTATTATTGTCTCTCTTCCAAGCTGTTCCCCGTTGATCCGGCTGAATTGCAATATAAAAGTAACTAAAAAATTAAAAGGTGAGAAAAAAGCGGAGAAAATTGACAATAATAACGAGTCTTTTATTAGGATTGAAACTCGTGACGCAGCAGGGATAGAAGTTGATTGACTAAAGAAGAACACAGACAAAAATACAACAGGCCTCATTTTTATTGATTTTTATGCAACTTTGAAAATGATTTAACATTTAAGATAAATATATTGTTGTACAAAAGTATCCCAGTCCTGTTGGCTGGAGCTTAAGAAGACACCGACTATACCTCTGCAGAGGTGTAAGACCCCCCCACCTAACGAGGCTACTTGTTAGCCGTGGGTGGCGACTTGTAATGCTTAAAGATGGAACCCTTGTGACTGTGCAATCCATGACGTGCAATACTCCACTTTGACCCTTAGGCTAAATGGCGGTCAGAGAGGCCCCCTTCGATCTATCAGCCGGTCACGTCAAGCCCTAACATCTATATGATTGTCCCAACCATCTTGCCCTGGTGGTTAGCTTCCAATTCTGGAGCCCTTGGGAATGTGAAGTACTATTTTAACACCATTGACCCCAGGTCCACTCTGACCCGGACAAAGGGTTAAGTAGAAAAATGAGTTTAAAAACGTGTTTAAAAAATTGAATTAAAAAAAGAAATTGAGTTTGAAATGTTGAATAGTCATCAAGAATGAAAAGAAAAATCGACTTTGGCATGAAATAACCCCAAAACACTTGACATCCCGTAAAATCCAGCCAACCAACTTAACAACCAAATAAAGTATCTACAGTATCAAAAATTAACATCTCAAAAGAGAATGCCTGAGCAAACTCCTAATTTTGTTCACTCAAGGTGAAAGGGATACATTTTGTACAACTTCATCCTCGCGAGTATCCTAAGTAGAAATTATCTGGTATGAAAAATTAAGGAATAAAGATATTTTTCTTACAGCTTTTCTTTTTTTTTATTTTCTTATTCTTATCTTACTATTGTGTAATTGTTATTACCTGACATTAAAAAACCGACCACAACACACAAACAGATAAATGAAATAAAGTGGAATGCCGTATCTATTCGTGTATAAGTCGAATTTCGACGAGCTGATTTTGACGCAAATTGACGTTGATTTATAAATTGAAACATGATTTAAAGGACTTGGAATAACTTTTGGCTTCAAAACTTAATTCCATCAATTAATAATTTCCTAACCAATCTATACACATGATCAACGGATATACCCGAATACAGCTGTTTGGTGGTAATATTAGCAAATCACAGCCATTATCAATTAATACATGTTTATAGTTGGTATCAGCCGTACAGAGAGGGTGTCTATCCCCTTTTCGATAACGCCATACCAGGGAGTATTTTTCTGAGCGATGCACTACACCTACCGTCATCTCCTCAGATCTAATTACCCTACCTGTGCTACTCATGTGCTGAGTTGGCGGGGACCGGTATCGAACCCGGAACCTTGCGATTAACGAGGCGGGTGCTCTACCGACTGAGCCAAACCGACCTCTTGAATGTCTCTTAAATGTCTTATGTCTATAATAACAAAATAGGAATTAAGATCAGACAGTTAAGTGAATGGGAAGAGTCTACTATCAGCCAGTTTCACTTTCACTTTCTCCCCTCCTCTCTCTTTTTAATTCCCGCCATTTCTAACCATATGATTACTACACTGGTTCCCGTTGTTACAGTAAACACCTATTATATATAACTAGAAGGGGCTACCTAGCGTCGCCTTGGTAGAGGGTAAAATCTTAGTGTATCGATTTGTATACTTTTGGGATAAAGAAACGCTGGACATTTTTAATTAGAATTTCAATGCTATTTCTATGTATATCTTGATTTTTAGATATCGTCGAATTTAAATTAAATCTTCATAATTTTAGCATAAAAAGCAGGAACCAGTGAGGGATCTGTGTGGTAAAGCGATGAGCTGATGGTAGGTATGGTGCTCCACCTCAGAAGCCAAAACAATCTCCTTGGTCTAGCGCTAGTGTAAAGGGGATAGACTCGCTCGCTTTCTGGCTGACACCAACCTTAGGCCACCCCGACTTATATATATATATATATATATATATATATATATATAAATATAATTATGTTATTTTTATTGGGCGTTATAAAGTAAAAAAAATGAAGGAATACGGTGAATCTGTGAGTACAGGATTCACTTATTTTTTAATTATTCATACTCATAAATTTTCGGGATCGTTAGATTCTCTTCCTCAGATGAATGTCCATCCTGTTGAATGGATCCTTTATCTTTGCTGTTATTGAAAACGGCCGCGTCTGTAAAATATTTGTAATAACGGAGTATTCCGATATCAGCGTTTAGTCCCCTCACGTGAGTTCGTAGTTTTAAAATCTATGAGAATAAATAATAAAAAATAAGCGAATCCTGTAATCCACAACATTGAGTTCCTTCATTTATTTTTAATTTTTTAATTTTTTAATGCTTCATAATAACGCCCAACTTCAACATAAAAAAGACTAATTAAAATATTAATATATACCGAGAGACCCCTAAACTACAATATATATATATATATATATATATATATATTATATATATATATATTCTATTTTGTCGTTTTATTTTTGTATTTTCATCCGATCATAAATACATACATATGCCAACTGCCCTTTATATATGTATATATAATGCCAAACTAAAATTAAACATATTCATACTTATATGTATTTATGAGGTGCGTGGTGCGATGGTTAAAGACATGGGAAATGGACTCGTCGCTCCGAGTTCAAATCCTGGATGTGGTAATTACATTTCACTTTGCGCTAATACCCTTGGGAAAGGTATGAATCCTACTCTCCCCCCATCTATGGATAAATAGTAGGACAGACTGGCTCTTTAACCTTGGTTAGGCAACCAGTCTATGAGAAGGAAAACTCTGAATTCAAACCTGTTGAACTCCGCTTAAAAATTGACCTTGTGTCACATACTGCTCGTGCGGAGGTGTTGGTAAATATATATATGTATTTATGAGATAGGCTCGATATGAATAATTTAATATTTCGAACTGTTATCTTTATCTTTATTGTGTATAAACACAACGTTCATGCCACAGTAACCTCGGGTACTGTCTGATGGCATTTATGGTGCTTGGGGCGCCTTTGAGTAAGTGGCAACAATTTAAGCTCCGAAACCACATCTGAATTCTTGGAAAATCGTCAGAAGATGACTTATTTTAAGGAAAAATTCTGAACAGTGTCCGAGATTACTGTTTTCTGAACGTTGTGTTTATGCACAATAAAGATGAGGACAACAGTCCGAAATATCAAAATTATTTATAATTAAATAGCAATTATTTTTGCCTGATAATTATCTAATATACTTACAGAATAGTAAATAATACAAGTCGCACTGATAAATATTCTTATGCGCAATAAACATTGAATCAGCGAAACTAATGTTTCATTGATTTCGTCAATATAGAGCTATCTAATCCCACATGAAAATAAATCCCAAAACCAATGCTTATAGATAATGACTATTTGATTAAGGACTAAGGAAGTGTTTCAAAAATAACATTAACTCGAGATTTGATTTGTGGACGCCATATCGTCAGCGTCTTGAGTCTACGTAGATATTATCCAATTTGCTTCGTCGGATTTGATTGTTGGTTGGATGGTTGGATTTTACGGCAGGTCAATCCATTGGTCATTTTATGCAGAAAATGTTTTATTATATTCATTATTCATAGAAACTCAATTTTTTTTCTGAAAATCAATTTTTTAACTCAATTTTATTTTAGACACATCTTTTTAAACTCACGTTTTTCTATTTAACCCATAGATGGGACCCTAACATATACTACCACTCCGGTCAGAGTGGGATTGTACTTGAGATACAAATTATGCGCTTGACACACACATTTCTCTTATTTCGTGCCACTTTATCGTTATGTTATCTATTGTATTCAAACATCCATCTATACAAATATATATATAAGTAAAGTCGTCGGGGCGGCCTAATGTCGGTATAAGCCATGCAGCGAGGGAGTCTATCCCCTTTCACTACCGCTAGACAAATGAGATTATTTTAGCGTCTGGGGTGGGGCGCCACACCTACCATCAGCTCCTTACTTTACCGTAAAGATCCCTCTGCTACTAATATAGTGAGTTGGCGAGGGCGGGTATATATATATATATATATATATATATATATATATATATATATATATATATGCATTTGGTGTATATGTATATATGTATGTAAGGAGAAAATTATGAAAATAAAACAGTTAACGACAAAGTAAATATATATACACCTTCACTGTTACAGACTCAAGCTTTTTAGCGAAGATAGTTAAAAATTAAAATAGTTTTAAAATCGCATTAAAATTCGACTTGAAAATGTCCGTGAATCTCAAAGTTAAACAAATCGATACAAGACGCAAAACAATCATATTTTTTTCAGGCCGGATTAACATTAGGTCTTTTTTTTTATGAAAGATCAAGCCAGGATTGAACTCGCTATTCAGTAGTAAAGAATCTGCAAGACTAACTTACTAACCATTACACCACGTTTTTCTTTTGTCCTCTAACCAGGGGATGCCGGGTATCCACTTCTAGTAACCTATAGGTCCATAAACATTAATAACAATATCATTCATAATATCCTTACAACCCGTAAAGTTTAGTCGGATTTCATTTGTATACATAAATTGAGAAATAGCATATTTCAATTTAAATCTGATTTTTTTAGATACGGTTTAATAATTCGTATTAAATGGATTTTTCGGACTATTTTCTCATCTTTATTGTTATATACTCAACGTTCCGTGGACACATAGCGCAACGGATATAATCATATGTAGGTTGCAGGTTCAATCCTTGCCAAGAGCAATAAAAACATAGAATACGTAACATAGCTTAACATTTTTACCCGGTCATGGTTAACAGAATAAGACAGTCTACCCCAGTGGATTGAATAAAGAGTTCGGTTCGAAGTTCCATGAAGACTTTCGATTACGAAATGAGGGCTCCTGAGTTCGACAGGAAGTTATCCGAGTTCGAGAAGGTTCAGAGTTCGATGAGAATCACCTGAAGAAGGCAGGATGACACATCGGCCGTAAAGTTGTGTATATAACAATATAGATTTGGACAATAGTCCGAAAAATCCAAATAATACTAATGCAAAAATGGCGAACGCTGGATATTCTGAAAAGTTTTAAATACAGTTTTTTTGTGTGTTACGTTGCATAATATCTTTGGATAATGAATCCCTTCCGATTACATCTTCTCTAGTATTATCTGCATTATTCGGACTATTGTCCTCATCTTCATTGTTATTTGTACAACGTTTCGGCCGATATGCCCTCCGGCCTTCTTCAGGTATTTCTTGTCGGACTCGGGAACCTTCTTTTCGAACTTGGGAACCTTCTTTTCGAACTCGGAAACTTTCTTGTCGTAATCGGAAGCCATCACGGAACTTCGAAAAGAAGGCTCCCGAGTCCGACAAGAAATACCTGAAGAAGGCCGGAGGGCATATCGGCCGAAATTTTGTACAAATAACAATAAAGATGAGGACAATAGTCCGAATAATGCAGATAATACTAATCATCAAGCCTCATCTCAAACATTCAGAGAAATAGTACATCTTCTCTGTTTTTATGATTTCTATTTTGTTTTGTAAAACTTTAATATTGAGAGACAAATGTCAAGATGAAGAGAATGGGGCTTAATTCAAAGATATTGTTTTTGTTGGTTAGTTTTGTTGGATTTTACGGCATGTCAACCTTTGTTGGGTTATTTCATGCCGGACACGTTCTGTTTGATTCCTTCTTGATCGGTACTCAATTTTTAAAAGTCATATTTTTAAAACTAATTTTTAAACTAATGTTTTTCTATCTAAACCATAGATGGGACATAACAGGTACTACCACTCCGGGTCAGAGTGGACCTAGGAGAAATGGTGATAAAGAGGTACTTCACACCTCAAAGCTCTAGAATGTGATAGAATTTAAAGTAATACTCAGAGTGATAGAATTTAAAGTAATACTCAGGACATTAAGACTCTCAGCCACCGCCCTCTAGCACATATATGATAAAACGGGTTGGAGCTTGCCATAAGGTAAATAGTGTTGGGTCAATCATAAAGGTGCTAGGTCTTGAAGTGACCAGCTGATTGATCGACCACCCATTTAACCTAAGTAAGGGCCAGAGTAGAGTGTTGCATGTCATGGACCTTATTATTTTTAATCACAACTATTAATTGGGCAACATTTGCTCGTATTTTCAACTGTTGACAAATTATTTATTATTGGGCATAAGTGATAACTCAAATGCAAAAACTGTAGACATTTTCCAGATGCGGTAAAATCTAATTAAAATTGAGATTCGGTGTCTGTCGGTCTGTAACCGAAACTATGTCACTGCTTACCTCACAATACTCGCAAGAATTGCGTAAGTTTATGAATGAGTATCTAATTTTGTAATCAAAATCATCAATACATAGAATAAATATTATTCCTTAATGATGTCTCTATGAAAATCTGAGTTAGATTTGCCTCAAAACAGCGTATGCTATTTGTGCATTTAAAATCCTGTTAAATGTCTTATATATCACTAAGAAATAAAGGTTTACGTATATGGTGTGGTTAATTTGTAGACCGGTTTTGATAAAACAAAATATTTCTAATATTATTGTGTTATCCACTAATGTATCAAAATCAATGTTATTAATTATTTTTTATAGAAATCAATTGAAATATAAGTAAAAACATTGTAATCTTTTTATATACGTTAATTTCGCTGGTCTCTCTAATCTAATACGTTTCATTACATTTTCATAATGATATTCTTAATATTATCATTTCCAAAAATAATCAAAGCTAATGACCAGAAAACAACGTAATACTGTCCACAGTGACAAAAAACAAAAGACAGTTCCTACGAATGTAATTATGATTGCTCATAATTAAGCAAAGTAGTCGTAATACCAATAATTGTAATAAACTTATTATAACTAACAGAATAATCATCATATATAAAGGTTAAATAGTATCATGAACATTATCGAGATGGTTATAATAATTCCTGTGAATATTGCCTCTTACATAACAGAATTAATATAATATCTTAATTTTAAATCTTATTTTTAGAAATGTGAAGACACACTACGTGAAAGGTTTATCAAAATTATGAAAATCCCTCAGATGAAATATATTAAAAAAAGGATTGAATGTTCATATAAACATATAGGTTAAGTACTTAACAAATATATGAAGCAAACTATGATAAACAAACATTGGCATATATATATATATATATATATATATATATATATATATATATATATATATATATATATAAGTGTGCTTGTGTTTATCCAGGAATATGTATATATGTATATGTATGATTTCTACAGACATATAGATACAGATGCACACATACACACACACACGCACACAAGGGCCGGGTTTAGCTCAGTCGGTAAAGCGTTCGGCTAGAAACCACAAGATGCCTAGTTCGATACCGGCCCTCGCCAACTCAGCGAATGAGTAGCACTGGTATCTGTGCGGTAAAGTAAGGAGCTGATGGTAGGTATGGTGCCCCACCTCAGACGCTAAAATAATCTCCTTAGTCTAGCGCTAGTAAAAAGGGGATAGACTCCCTCACTGTATGGCTCATACCGAAATTAGGCCGCCCCGACGACTTTACCTTTTACTTTATATATATATATATATTATATAATAATAATTGGAAGGGAATTACAATGCATATAAAATAAAAACAAAAAGATGTTTTTATATTATATGCATTGTAATTGCCTTACAATCATTATTATATAATAACATACTTTACAATGCTTCAAGTAAATTACCAATTACTATTATATATATATATATATATATATATATATATATATATATATATATATTTGTGCGGTGAGTATGTGTAGGAAGTGTGTTAGAGATACCTTCTGGTATGCATTTTTCATAAGTCACAAAGTGTATGTCAAACAAGTACTATATTGTTAGCATATATAACCATATTAGATACAGATACACTGACACCTGTCCATATCTCTCTCTCTCTCTCTCTCTCTCTATATATATATATATATATATATATATATATATATATATACCCTGTTCAACGGAAAGAGAATGAATTACTGTAACAAATTTTGGTTG
>CM042144.1:110219362-110231862 GCA_023376005.1 Doryteuthis pealeii
GTGTAAGTGTGTGTGTATGTGTGTGTATGTGTGTGTGTGTGTGTGTGTGTGTGTGTGTGTGTGTATTGCTTAGAGCCGTGGTTAAACGCGATCATGCACACGTGTGTATTAGTTAATGTACTTTAAGAATTAACTCTATGTCTAAGCCATTTATACAACCTTTTTTTCCCTTTCTTTTTCTTTCTTTGTTTTCTTTTTTTATAAATGCGTTTCGGAATGATGATTATATACGTGGATTACGTATTAATATTGTCTAGTAAAAAACATTTCAAAAACAGGTGTTTGTTTCTAATATTAAGGTTAATATTATTAGTTTCTCTCATGACAGAGACGAAATATTGGATAGAATTACTTAATCATGGAAAGGTAGACTTAAAAAAATAAATGAAGTAAATAAAAGAAACAGTTTTGATAATCGAAGGAAATAAAACTTGAAAGGAGTTATGTGACAGTGCCCGATTAATGTAACTCTTTTTTAATCCATGCGAAGGTATGTGATTAAAGAATCCCAACGGCTTTTCAATGAAAATGTGTTATATCAGCTGTGTTTGCAATGGCCATTGTCGATACCTCAGTAGTAGTAGTAGTAGTAGTAGCTGTAGTTACGTTATTGATATACAAGTATGTAAATACATATATATATACAAATATATATATATATATTTACATTTAGTCCCTTTTGCAGTTTATGCAGATGGCTTTTATGTAGAAAAGTGGATAAAAAGAAATTTAAATGATAAAAAATCAAAAATAGTCAAGAATTCGACCTACAGTTGAAAGATTCAGACACTGTGTTGAAATTGTGTTAGTACACATTTACAACCATTCGCATATGTGTGCGTGTGTGCGTGCAAGAGTGCTTTTGTGTGTGCGTGTCGTGTACGCGTTTGTGTGTGTGTGCGTGTATGTAAACGCACACACCATGCATTCACACTTGTATATAACGTATTATTAAAAACGAAAAATGAGAGAGGCGAACAGATTTAAAAAAAAAAAATGAAGTTAGTAAGAAAAAAAAACCCCAAAAATATCCAATCAGACGACGTGTAAATTTAAAAAAAGTTTTCCTTTTTTTTTTTCGCTAAAGAAATATTTATATATAATATATATTTCTTTTCTTTTTTTTTTTTTAGTTAAATCCGTTTTCTTTTTCTTGTTTTTTTTTTGTTCCTTTTAAACTCTTAGTTTTCGAGTGTGCGTATTAGCAGGCATTCTCTAAGAATGAAGGTAAACCTGTCCCCGACTTCGGCTGTTTCGGAAAGATTTTCACTATCAATCCGAAGTAGAGTTGTTGCTACTCGTTCCGTTAAACTTACTATAAAAGAGATCCATCGGCTGTACAACACAATCGACAGGCAAGAACGGATTTAGAGAGAGAGAGAGAGAGAGAGAGAGAGAGAGAGAGAGAGAGAGAGAGAGAGAGAGAGAGAGAGAGAGTTGTACAGTCCTAGTTTTACCCGTACTTTGTTTATTATTGTTATTGCATATTTTTTAGGTCTTTTTTTGTTCGTCGTTGTATCTTTCGTTCAATCTCATCTCTCTCTCTCTCTCTCTCTCTCTTTCAACACCTCCTTCTCTCTCTATATCTATCTATTTATCTACCCCCTCTCTCTCTACCCGCCCTCTCACTCTCTCTCTCTCTCTTTCTCTCTCTGAACACCTTTCGTTTTATATACTTGTACGTGTCAACCTATTTCACTGTACCTCTCTTTTTTTACTTTCTCTTTCTCTGCCATTCACTTTATCACTTTTACAAACGCACACACACACACACACACACACACACACAACACACACACACGCTCTCTATCTATCTATCTATCTATCTATTTTTCTTGCTTGGCGTATTTCATCAGACCCCTTTAACTCTTTCGTTCGATCCCCTTCACCGTGAACATCTTCGCTTTCCCTTTCAGTTCTGTTCACCCTCCCCCTCTCTCCCTTTTGGTCTTTTTAATTTTTGTGTTCTTTTTTATTTTCCTTTTCTTTTTTCTCTATTTTCCCCTTTTTTAAAACCTTCATTCTCTTTCTCTACTTTTCTCTCTAAAGGGATTCTCTTAATTCTCCCCCTCTCCCTCCCCCTCTCTCTATATATCTATCTATCTGTGGAACGATATCTATCTATCTATCTATCTATCTATCTATTAGTGCAATCATCTCTCTCTCTCTCTCTCTCTCTCTCTCTCTCTCTCTCTATCTATCTATCTATTAGTGCAATCATCTCTCTCTCTCTCTCTCTCTCTCTCTCTCTATCTATCTATCTATTAGTGCAATCATATCTCTCTATCTATCTATCTATCTATTAGTGCAATCATATCTATTTATCTATCTATCTATTAATTAGTGCAATCATATCTATCTATCTATCTATTAATTAGTGCAATCATATCTATCTATCTATCTATTAATTAGTGCAATCATATCTATCTATCTATCTATCTATCTATCAATTAGTGCAATCATTTCTATCTATCTATGTATATATCTATTAGTGCATTCATATCTATCCAACTATCTATCTGTCTATCTTTCCTTCTATCTATCTATCTATCAATTAGTGCAATCATTTCTATCTATCTATCTATCTATCTATCTATCTATCTATCTATTATTGCAATCATATCTATCTATTATTGCAATCATATCTATCTATATATTTATCTATCTATCTACCTATATATCAAACTATCAATTAGTGCAATCATTTCTATCTATCTATCTATCTATCTATCTATCTATTATTGCAATCATATCTATCTATCTATCCATCTATCTATTAGTGCAATCATATCTATCTATCTATCTATCTATTATTGCAATCATATCTATCTATCTATCTATTAGTGCAATCATATCTATCTATCTATCTATCCATCTATTAGTGCAATCATATCTATCTATCTATCTATTTATCTATCTATCTATCAATTAGTACAATCATTTCTATCTTTCTTTCTATCTATCTATTTATCTATCTATCTATCAATTAATGCAATCATTTCTATTTATCCATCAATTAGTGCAATCATATGTATGTATATATGTATGTATGTATGTATGTATCTATCTATCTATCTATCTATCAATTCCATTATTTCTCTTGATATTTTCACTCACTTCTCTATGTCCGTTTTTCCCGCCCTTCTCTCTTCATTTAACATTTTTGTTAAACGCTTTTTGCTCCTTTTCTTTTGCTTTAGTTTTTTTGTTCCTTCGCGCTTTTGAATATATATATATATATATATATATATATATATATATATATATATATATATTGTATTGCACACCTTCATATTGGATTGGTAGATTCCTGAGAGGGTGCATTATTCCTAAGAGATATTTTACTTTTATTCATTCATTTTCTTTCTCTCTTTCCTTCTTTCATTCTTTCTCACTTATTCTCTTTCCTTCTCGCTCTCACTCTCTTAATTCAATATATATATATATCCCCACCTCCCAGTTAAAGCTCATGTATTTGTGCTAATGTCACCTATTTAATATATATATATATATATATATATATATATATGTGTGTGTGTGTGTGTGTGTGTGTGTGTATAATCTCAACTATAAAACCTTTATAAAAACAATACCAAACTCGTTTTCTGTTCTTTCTGTGAGTTTGTATAGATAAGTTCTCGGATATATACACCTCAACCTGTTCACAAAGATCCCGTTTCAACAGATCCGGGCGCCTAACTTAATTATATCATGTGTACAACAAATAAAACATTTCTGGGTCCCGTTTATGAATGAAGTTCTGTTACGAAAGTCGGTGAGAGACAATATCTTCGTACGAACAGAATTTAAAGTTAATACTTTAACTATGTCACTTAATTTACATGAATTACTATCATCATCATCATCATGTCGCGCAGTTTGCACGGATATCCATGACGATCTCTCGCCAACCTTCCCTATCATTCATCGCCTCTGGTAGCTCCTCTGCGCTGCTGGGTGGCCCACATTAGCATGCCCATGTGTTGGCTTCCACAGTAGTACGTCGCTTACGAGCTCGTCCTTGCTTCTCCAGCAGTGCCCCGCATGCCTAGCCCGTCTCACTCGTATGGTCTGTGAGATGGGGGGCAGGTGGCCATACAGTTGCTTTTTTGTGGGGTGCTGCTTCCACGACTTATTCAGGACCGCTCGCAGCATTCTGGTGCAGCTCCCATCTAGCTTATTTTCAAGGCGCTTTGTTAGGGTCCAGGTGGTACAGCCATATAGCAGTACCGACACAACCACAGCCTGGAAGAAACGTCTCTTTAGCTTGTCAGGGAGATCGGATTTCCATATGACTGATAATTTGTTGGTGGCCAACCATGCCTTTCCTATTCGAGTGTTAACATCGCTTTCTGTGGATGGGATATTACTACCTAGGTATGTGAATTGTTAACAACACTTTTCCCCGTGGAGGCCGTCTTAATTTTTGCTTTATAAACTCACTAAGGTACTTCGAAAATAATATATCCTATTTATTTTCACGGAAACTGTCAATATATTGATACTCGTGTTCCATAATCGTACGACCGTTATAATCTTGTAACAACCTCTGGTTAAAAATGAGACCATCCAAATCGCCCAAGATGAAATGTAAATCATGATTATCTGTTGTTACTTATCCGCCGAATTTTTATTTCTTACGGGTGTCAGCTAAATAATGGGTTCTCCCTTTTTTATTATAAAAAAGATTGGGAAGAAAAGGGACATGCTACACAAGAAAATATAAGACAGAAAGAAAGAAAGACAGTAAAGGAAATATAGAGTGAGGGCGGGTGAGAGCATACCGAAAAGATAACGCCGATCTGTTTCAATCAAACATAACGAAAAGATAAACAAAGGAAATAAAGAAACAATGAGAGAGAGAGAGAGAGAGAGAGAGAGAGAGAGAGAGAGAGAGAGAGAGAGATAAATCAATATTATTCTACTTTTTACATATTGAACTATTTAGCAATAACTCTTAAGTAAACATATCAAACGTTGTAATAATTAAATTATCATACTGTGGTATATCAACAGGTCTTGCTTGTTACACGGGACAGAATCATGAGACAACAAGTCTTTTTTATCAACAAAACTCTATTTACCCAAATAATTAGCATCTGTGCATATGCATTTTTTGCCAGCGATGAACAAGAGCCGGCCTTTGACGATCATAAAAATCTGCGCCAGTCTATTCACCTTTTAACAGCTGCAATGACAACCTCGTAGCCTGGAAAAATATTATCCGCAAAGTCCATTTCCAATCGACCCAAATCACGTGAATCGAGACGGTCTTTATTTCAGGTACTGACAGCTTTGTTGAAGTGAGGTTTATTACTTCGGTGTCACCACTGTTGAAACCAACGATACACACCTGCTTTCATGACAGCTGCCACTTTCTAAAACTGCCGCTCAGCTGCTATCTCTTGTTGGTTGGTTGGTTAGTTGGTTGGATTTTACGGCATGTCAAACCTTTTGGGATTATTTTATGCCGAAGACATTTTGTTTTATTCATTCCTTGTGGGTATTGAACAATTCTTTTTTAAAGTGAATTTTTAAATATATTTCGCTTAAGTCTATTTGATCTATAGATGTGACCCTAACAGGTAATACCACCCTGGATCAGAGTAGAACTAGGAGTAATGGTGATGGAGGGGTATTTCATGTTTTCCACAGTTCAAGAATTGGAACTTCACCATTAGATGTAGTTTAACGTCATACCAAGACATTCTGCTAAAAAGATACGAAAACTATAAGTGATTGATGAGAAGGTTTCAGTCCAGTGATATGAGACGAACATCCATCCATACATAACTTATCAAGTCAAAATAATAGGGAATTTACCATTATGTATGTATGTGTGTGTTTATATATATATATATATATATATATATATATATATATATATATATATGGAGATTCGCTTCCGGTTTTTGTCTGTAACAAAAATTATGTCACTGCTTACGTCACATTACCCAAAATTGTCATAACATAGAATAAAAAATAAACTCAAAATTTGAACATGCAACATTAGACAGTCCTCATTGTTTTTTTTTAAAACAAGTGTTAATAAATATATGACTGGTATTACATATCTATATATAGTTTGTTTTATTTTAATAGATATTTAAAGTTTACATTTCAAATTGTTTTATTTTTTAATCCTTTAATGAATTTGATGATTTTACTTAGGGTACAAACTCGCTGACATTGAATTTTTAACTCCCAACCCTCAGGCAATATGTTTCAAAAATCTATTTTTACATCGCCCAGAGGATGTTTTTTAAAATTTTGCATGTCTTACCATCCGGAAAGTCATTAATTTAGAAGTGAAACTCATACGCTGAGTTGGCGAGGGCCAGTATCGAACTAGGAACCTGGTGGTTTCTAACCGAACGCTCTACCGACTGAGCTAAACCTGCCCTTGATGTGTGTAGCCTAGACAAACTATAGATAAAATGATGTTAATGTATCTCCTTGTAGGACTCCAGACAATAAATTGTTCATGAATTATTAGTATTAGATATGAATACTTGAAACCATACAACTTATGTGCAAATTATTTGTACTAGTACAAAATAAAGTAAGTAAAGTAAAGTCGACGGGGCGGCCTAATGTCGGTATTAGCCAGTCAGCGAGGGAGTCTATCCCCTTTTCAATAGCGCTAGACCAAGGGGATTGTTTTAGCATCTGATGTGGAGCGCCACACCTACCATCAGCTCCTTACTTTACCGCACAGATCCCTGTGCTACTCATATGCTGAGTTGGCGGGGACCGGTATCGAACTAGGAACCTTGTGGTTTCTAGCCGAATGCTCTACCGACTGAGCTAACCCGGCCCAGTAATGACTATGTGGAAAAGATGTTTCCTAGCTGAAATCTTGCCCTATCCAATGGTATTACTGGGTTCGTAAAATCTATTCTTATTTTGAGTCAATCAGTCCGTGATATTTCTTGTGGTTGACTTGAATATTTGTTTTGTTTTATTCATTAAGGGTTTGTGGGATAAAAATCAAACAAGACAAAAACCAAAACAAATAAAACAAAACAAAAAGAAATCCTTTTTGTCCCAAAAGTAAAGAAAGCATTAAGCTGCCGTCTGGAAAATTGTAAGTCGTCTTTAAGTTTGTTATAATAAGTGTAAATAAGTCCGAAAGAGAATTTAGATGTTTTATACTCGAGTTGGCTGAACTCTCGCATATACGTGCTGCATCTCTAATATCTTCAATATATGTCAAGTAGGGAGGAGACGAGCAATATATCCCGCTATGCTTGTTAACTTTTGATGCATTATATATATATATATATATATATATATATATATATATATATATATATGGCCATCACAAACACACACACACACAAACACACACATATATATATATACATACATATATATACATATATATATGAATGTCAAAAGTTTAAGTCACTTGTGAAGACACACACACATACACACATATACTTATAAGTATAGCAAAGTATATATATATATATATATATATATATATATATGTGTGTGTGTGTGTGTGTGTGTGTGTGTGTGAGAGAGAGAGAGAGAGAGAGAGAGAGAGAGAGAGAGAGAGAGACTTTGTGTGTGTGCCTGTGTATGAAATGCCATATATATATATATATATATATATATATATATGGATTTGCTACTACTATATATATATATATATATATATATATATATATATATATATATGGACTTGGTACTTCTAACACACTCTTCTACCCGGATTTTAATAGCATGTCAAACCCTCAAAAATACTCCAATTTTTATAGTTCTTCCATAATGCTCCCTTTCAAAAAATCTAAAAACAATTTCTTCAAATAAGAAATTTTCTCTTGACGATGACCTGAGGTCGAAACTAGTTGAGAATTCACAACATATTTCTGTTTGTCTTATTACTTTTTGTTCATACTATATATATATATATATATATATATGTGTGTGTGTGTGTGTGTGTGTGTGTGTGTGTGTGTGTGCATCACACGCAATTTTTTCAGCTGCAACTTTTGTATGTTTGTACGTCTCTGTGTGTGTCTTACGCACAAGCATGTACGTGTGTAAAGTGATACAAATACAGTCAAGACAAAAAAAAACACTGTCTATTTCTTTCTTTTTTAATATTACGTCGATTACTTTCTCGTAATTCTTAGATTGTTCCAAGTTGGTAAAAGAAATTTGATATTTGATATTTCGGGTTGACAAGTTAGGTTATCGTAAATTAGGATCAAGACTATATAAAAACTATAAAATGGATATCCCCGCTACCCTAAATCAGATATATTCACGATATACAGCACTATTTACTTATAAACATAGCACACTATATTATCAGGGCTCGGTTTAGCTTAGTCGGTAGAGTGCACGCCAAGAAATCGCATAGTTCCTGGTTCAATACCAGTCCCCGCCAACCCAGCGTATCAGTAGCACAGATTAAGTAATCTGATCTGTGCGGTATTGTGGGTAGCTGACGGTACGTGTGGCGCTCCACAACAGCAAAAGCAATCTCCCTTGTCTTGCGCTTGCGAAAAGGGATTAAACTACTTCGCTGTCCGGCTGATACCGACTATAAGCCGCACCACCAACTTTTTTATATTATCAATATTATATATATATATATATATATATATATATATGTGTGTGTGTGTGTGTGTGTGTGTGTGTGTGTAAAATGAAACTGGAAGTGAATCCGACGGTATGTTAAAAATGAATAAAGGAAAGAAAGTATAGAATGGATAATATAGGATATTTTAATCAATTTTATTTACACGTGTTTCGGTCAGGAGTTTATCCATGTGTACATTATTCAATCTATTATTATTTTTGAATAACCAAATGAAATGAAATAATGATAATAGAAAAAATGTAGAAATGTTCCGCACACAAAGAAAATTCGGCCTTCATCAGAGTAAATCCTTATTTGAAATGAAATTCGTTGGAAAAAGCGGAGAATTTTTGAAATGTTCGAAAAAGAATTTTTTTTTTAAATTCACGTTCAGACGCGACCGAGAAATACGGTTAATGACGTCATATCACATGCGAACAGATTTTGACGCGGAGAGAAGTTTTGTGGAATTCTAAATTATCAAAGCATTAGGGATTTTATATATATATATATATATATATATATATATATATATATATATTATATATATATATATATATATATATAGAGAGAGAGAGAGAGAGAGAGAGAGAGAGAGAGAAATTAAGAGGATTTTTACAAGAAAAAGAAAGATGATGTTTTTTCAGATCTTTTTTCATAAATGTAAATTCTACATTTTTTAACATGAGTTTATAGTAAGAAATATTTTATTTTTACAAAAATATTTGTTTTGAGATTATTACAAACTGCTCCAGACTTATCATCAAATCTTTGGTGGCTGAGGAGGGCAAATCATGTGAAATTTACAGAATGGGTGATGTGTACAGAAAACCATGTTTAATAAGAAAAATGGATATATATATATATTTATTTACTCACCTCTCCGCACGAGCAGGATGTGACACAAAGTCAATTTATTAAGCGAATTTTAACAGGTTTGAAGTCAGTTTTCCTTCTCATAGACTGGTTACCTAGCCATGGTTAAAGAGCCCTGTCTGCCCTGATATTTACATGTGAAATTCAAACAGCATCATCCGGGAATTGAACTCGGGTCGACGAGTCCATTTCCTATGACTCTAATTATTAGACTACGCACCTCCATAGAAAAATGGATATAGGTTGGCTAATAATTGGATTCCCACTACGAGCCTGATTTGAAAAGACAATTCATGGAATGGAAACACGCTGACCCTTCGGTAAAGAAAAAGTTCCGGGCACTACGATTGTCATATATTGATGGGAGTACCATCGTTTTTTGGACGGTTAGTGTAGAAACAGATTTGAGTTCAGGTATTGTTAAATTCAAATCTGAACTGGTAGATTGATTGATACTTATTAACCTTAACGTAACCTCGATTTCCGATTACGCAAACAGTGGGAACAGAAGACTTTTAGTCAGTCGCTAGATGTCCGAATGTAAGGACATACTTGGCAACATGGCTCCTGCATGCGGTTGAGAAATCCGAAGTTTAAGTTTAATAAAATGTGATCACAAAAACTATATGCCTTGAGTTTGTCCCTAAAAGCTATGACAACCTTGGCGTATCTTAAGAACCAGAGAACCTTACCAGAATCGTGAAAGATCAGAATCAGAAGTTAGAAGAAATACCATCCCGGAAAAAAACAAGTAGAGAGCTACGAGAAAGAAAGTATAGACACCAAGAAGTTAATAGCGACACAAGAAACAGAAGAATCCATGAAGATAGCTACTCTATAGTAAAAAAGTAAGTAGAAGATTAATATGAAGGCAAAACCACGGGTATCCTCTCCACATATATACCCAGAAGTGTGGAAATACAATACGGTCAATAAAGAAGGACATGCTGAGAATCTTTTGGGACATGAAAGAACCCATTGCTATTGATTTCCTTGAAAAAGATGCACCTGTAAACAGTGCTTTCTATATTCAACTTAATTGGGAGGAAATGAACTCGGCGAAACGACTTCAAATTCTGGACGAATCTGTTTGCATTTCCCATGGTGCTAATACCCTTGGGAAAGATATGCATCCAACTATACCCCCCCCGACTATGGGTAAATAGTAATGCATACAGGTTTCTTTAAGGAGGAGAAGGAAACTCTGAATTCAAACCAGTAAAACTCCGCTTAAAAAACTGACCATGTGCCACATCGAATTCGTGCGGAGGGTTTAGTAAATAAATATATATTCAACACCATATTCAAATTTTATTGAATGACCCTTATATATATATATATATATATATATATATATATATATATATATATAAATATAATAATTTAAATTAAAAAAAAATAAAATGATCATAAAATCTCTGTGAAAAATAATACATTTCTAAAACAAACATTTCCTTTTTTTTGTCTCATCAGACAGACGGCACAGATAAAAAGGTAATACTGCTCTGTATTTAATATGAAAAAGATTATTATACATTGAGCTCTCTTTAGGGATTCATAAAAATCCCTGTATTTGCACCTACTAAAACATGCAATATTATACAGTGTAATTTTGAAGATCCCAAGTAGAATCATCCCTTACTACCAGTTTGGGACACCTTATATATATATATATATATATATATATATATATATATATATATATATATATGTGTGTGTGTGTGTGTGTCTATGTGTGTCTGTGTGCATGTTATTGCGTGTTTATATGTGTATTTGTGCTGTATTTTTTATATATCTAACATTTTATGTCTTTAAATATCTAATTAACATATATTCAATAACTTTAGAATTCTAATAGACAGCTAATTTGGATGTGAATGTGAGGAAAGGCTTCTTGAATTTCTAATGCTTACTCGTTGGCTTGAGTAGAAATTGAACTTGTTTATATTCAAATAATTACGCTTAATATTAATCATCAGCATATATATGCATGTATATACAGATAGATATTAGTATGTCTTTGTTTTTCCGGTATGTTAATCTCATATCATGTAATACTTAGATAATGTTGGCTTAAAGTTGATAAAAGAATATCATAATTTCAATACACGTTAAACTGACGGATTAAGACCACGTTGAAAATCTCAAATGCGCCCCCTCGCGATGTAATGTTTAGCAAGCTAGTCTCGCAGATCCATTAATACCGAATAGAAAATGTGATGCTTATTTGACGCCCCATAAAAAATCCCAACGTAAAGAAATATCCTGTGTTAAGACCGGTCTTGTTGTAAAATCAGGACTTTTTTAAAACCAGGTTGAAAGTAGATCATCCCGATTAGGATAAGACCCAAGGTAAATTATTTCTGTCTCCATTTAAGCAACTGAATATTGAAATTGTACAATGAATATTCTTAAAATGTAACATTTGCTCAACAATTTATATATCAATAATCGTGTTCCATAATTGTACGAGAGTTATCATCTTACAGCGCCCTCTGGTTAAAAACGAGATAGTCCAAATCGTCCAAGATGAAATGGAAAAATGTAAATTCTGATCCTCTGGTGTTGCTTATCCGCCGAATTCTTATCTCTTATGAGTGTTGTTTTTCAGATAAATAATGGAGCCTTCCGTTTTCATCATAAAAAAAGGACACGCTACACTGAAAAAATGTAACAAGAGAGAAGTATAGAGAGAAAGAAAGAGTAGGAAAAAGATTAAGAGGAAGAAAGAGTGCATTGAAGCAATAACGTCAATTGAACATAATGAAAATATGAAAAGAAGGGAAGAAAGAAAAAGTGAGAGGGTTGAATGAAGATAATTATACTTCTTACATATTGAACTATTTCGCAATAGTACTTACGTAAATATATCAAACGTTGTAATAATTAAATTATCTAACTGTGGTATATCAACAGGTCCTGCTAGTACGTACAGAAATGTCCAGGTGCAACAGATATTCTCAGTGCACCCACAACGAGTTATTCCCTGATGCTTGAGACGTAACAGAGTTAAGTCTGAGGGAAATAT
>CM042144.1:110234362-110236862 GCA_023376005.1 Doryteuthis pealeii
AGCGTATCAAATGAAGAGTTTCAGAGATGCTCCAACCAAATAAAATTTTCTTGAATAAATGTGTTGAATAAAAAGAGAGTATTTTCAAGAAAAAAAAGGGTCATTTATTTCAGTCTCGATACTTTTTGAAGATAAATCTTCTAGACGAATAACGTATAACTACATCGATCTGTTATCTACACATGTCTACAGGATAAATATGTTGAGACTACATCAATATAAACTATATATATATATATATATATATATATATATATATATAGTAACAGGTCATTTTTTAATATAGTGACTTTATATAAATATATATATATATATGTGTGAGTGTGTGTGCGTCTGTGTATAAACTAAATATATATTAACTACATAAACATATAATGCACAAAACACACACACCACACACACACACAACACACAACACACACACACACATATATATATATATATACATTAGCATACAATATATATATATATAAGCATGCACGATATACATATGTTATATATATATGTGTGTGTTTGTGTGTGAATGTGTATATATATAGACATACACAAACACACGCGTGCGCGACCCCGTATGTATATCTATCTATCTATCTATCTATCTATCTATCTTCTTTGCTCTCTCTCTCTCTTCTCTTTTCTCTCTCTCTCTCATGCATTTTAACAGTTTGTATTACATTACTCTCTCCCCCCCCTCTCTCTCTCTATATATATATATATATATATATATATATATATGCACATATATTTGTGTGTGTATGTGCGTGTGTGTGTGTGTGTGTATGTGTGTGTGTGTTTTAACGTAATCGCGCAATCGCTGTCTTACCTACTATTCTATATCCGATACGTGTGGATGTACGGTCAAATTTTCTGCATTAACTACTGTACTTATACCGAGCGATTATTACCTTAAAACTCAGAGGGACGTTGGAATATCATACTCTTCTATCGCGTTGTAATTAACTTGGTCAAAATCAGACAGCGACCATCTCTAATTACAGTTCTTTGTTGTACTACGTTTGGCACAAGGCTACATTATAGAAGCGCTCTGTGCGGACATATCAGATAATCACTGATCGATTACAGTAGCACACGCCAGTCAATGAACTCAGGTCGGTGCGCCTCCTTATCAAAATCTTCTCACCTTTGGTATAAAGAAATCGGGCTCGTATATAAGCTGGTGTCTATTGGTTTTAATAAGAACTTTCAAACTGTGTGGTAAAGCTCCTCAGCTGTTGATAGGTGTGGCGCTCCACCCCAGACGCTAAAATAATCTCCTTTGTCTAGCGCTAGTAAAAAGGGGATAGACTCCCTCGATGTATGCTTGATACCGACATTAGGCCGCCCCGTCGACTTTACTTTTTATGGCTGATAGCAGGGGAGCGGTTATAGCTTTGGTACCTGACGTATGCCGAAAAAGGGGGGGGATGATATAATGGAGTATCCGGTACCTCTAGATGGAGTGTGTGTGTGTGTGGGGGGGGGTCATTCCTAAAAGCAAGTACCCAGTACAATTAGCATTTTTGTAATTTAACCATTCTAGTCCTTTTAGTCAAAAATAAAATAAATAGAATTATTCTAATTAATTATTAACTCCATTGGAATCTATTGGATTTCCATATACCACAGTTTAATGAGTTGTCTATCTTTACTCAATTTTGAAAATAACTTGATTATTTAAGTTAAAAAGTTAAATTTAATAGAAAAATGACTTGCATGTAAACAAAATTTGAAATAATTAATTCTGAATATTTTAATCTAGTATCAACATATAAAAGAAAATTGTTTCTATTATATCTACATCAAGATAATAGATGTTACGCTTAAGTAATAGGTAGCAGGTACTTTTCACAATATCCCAATTTTTCCTTAAGGACCCCCCCCCCCACTTTTCGGCATACATGTCCGGTACCTAAACTTTGCACCCCACCCCACCTGCTGATAGATAAAAAGTCTTACTTCTTATCATTAGGCAATCTCTTTCTCATAGACAGAATAAAAGTTATCGTTCTAATTCAGACTCACTGTGATATCGTTTAATGTTTACATTTTTCTCATCCATCCTCGTTCACTTACTGGCTTGAGTATCTATGTTCTTTTTCTTTTTCCTTTTTAAAAACTTTTTTATTTTTTCCTGCGTTGTTTTTCTCGCATTTCTGTAGTTGTTTTCAAGAAGAAACGAATGCGGGAATCACCTCTGATGTCAGAAAACCGAATCAACAATTGGAACTTCAACAGTTATCGCAATACAAAAAAAAAAAAAAAAAAAATGGAACCATCATTATAGCAGCAGCTGCAATGACAATTGCAATAGTAGTAGTAGTAGTAGTTGTAGTTGTAGTAGTATTACTAGTCCACTTTCGGAGCAGATGCAGTTATGAGAGAGACCGGCATCAAGGGGTGGGTGGGTGAGGGGAGACTCGTTTTTGGGGAAGAGACTGAAATGGGCTAACGTTAATCATCACCAGCATCACTCGAATTATCATCATTAACTTCAAAGGGA
>CM042144.1:110241862-110247353 GCA_023376005.1 Doryteuthis pealeii
CATGAGTATGATGATAAACTGCATGTAACAGTGAGGTTCAAATTCTACAGCTCTGGGGAGTGTGGAGTGCCCGTTCATTGCCATTACTCCCAGGTCCACTCTTACCAGGTATGGTAGTACTTATTAGGGTCCAATCTGTGGGTTAGATAGGAAATATGAGTTTAAATAAAAAACTATTTTCAATACATATCAATAATGAATAAAACCAAACATCTTCAGCATGAAATAAGCCAACAAGTGTTGATATGCCGTAAAATTCAACCAACCCACCAGCCAATCATGACCAATGAATATTTGCAATGATAGTTGAAACAATTTGTAATACCAAAAAGTGTGTAGGAGTTTTTTGAATTGTTTTTGTTTATAACAAGTCATTGACGTCATGATCTAATACACGTACACACACAAACACGGACAATCAGACTTATATAGAGTAATACGACATAAGGGATTATATATATATATATATATATATATATATATATATATATATATATATACCATCATCATCATCATCATGTCGGGCTTTCAGCACGGATATCCATGACAATCTCTCTCCATCCGTCCCTATTGCTCATCATTCTCGGGAGGTCCTCTATGCAGCATCCCGCATCCGCACAGAGCTAATCAACGTACGTTTTTGCTGGTCGGCCCACACTGGCTTGTCCATGTGCTGGCTTCCACAGGAGGACGTCGCTTATGAGTTCGTCCTTGCTTCTCCAGCAGTGTCCCGCGTGTCTTGTCCGTCTTACTCGGATGGTTTGGGTGATATGTGGCAGGTGGCCATACAGCTGTTTTCTCGTAGGGTGCTGTTTCCACGTCTTGTTCATGATCACCCGCAGAATTCTTGTGCAGCTCCCATCTAGTTTATTCTCTAGTCGTTTAGTTAGGGTCCAGGTGGTGCAGCCATACAGCAGTACTGACACGACAATGGCCTGGAAGAACTGTCTCTTTAACTTGTCTGTGAGATTGGACCTCCATATGATAGATAATCTATTTATAGCGGCCCATGCCTTTCCCATGCGTGCATTAACGTCGTTTTCTGTGGAGGAGATGTTGCTGCCTAAGTATCTAAATTGTTCTACAGAGTTTAGGAGTTTGCCATCGATGGTTGAGATGTCGCTTTTGTTTTTGAAAGACATGAACTCAGTTTTATCAGAGTTCACGTACATGCCGACATTTCGTGCTGCCTTTTCTAGGCTGTGTAGTAAGGATTCGGCTTGTGCAGGTGTATTTGCGAGTAGTGCCAGGTCATCAGCATAGTCCGCATCCGTAATAGTATGTGCGGGATATCGCCTGCTTCTTGCTTTTTTTAGTATGAGGCCTTTTTCTTTTATGGGATGTAGTGATGTTCTGAGTACGTAGTCTAGGCATATGATGAATATATATGGCGCTAGTGTATCCCCTTGTAGGACTCCGGCGACAAGGTCAAAGAAGTCTGTGTCGCCATCTGGTGATCGTACCATTGCTTTTGTATTTTGGTAGAGCATCATTATGGCGTTAACAGTTTCCTTGGGTATGCCATATGCTAGCAGTATTTGCTCCATTTTCCCTCTGTGTATGGAGTCAAATGCTTTGGAGAAGTCTACAAATAGTAGGGTTGCCTCGAGACTCTTTTCGCGGACCCCTTCTATGATTCGGCGAATGGTCAGGATCTGTGTGGTTGTAGATCGATTTCTGCGGAATCCGTTTTGATTTTTTCTAAGGATTTTCTCTATTTCGGGTCGGATGCGGTTAAGGAGAAGGGCACTATATATCTTGGCAGCTATGGCCGTAAGGGTAATGCCTCTGTAATTCTTGGCGAGTCCTAGATCGCCTTTTTGGGGGAATGGGAGAATGCATCCTTTCGTCCATTTTTCTATCGAATTTTGTCTGTATACTGCATTGCATAGTCTAAGTAGTATATCATCAAATTTCCTTGTTTTCCAGGCCTCAGGCGGTATTTCGTCGAGGCCCGCGGCCTTCCTATTTTTAAGCTTACTTAGTGCTTCATTGAGTTCTTCCATCGTGAAGTCCCCTAACTTGATGTCTAGTTCGTTATTTGTTATTTTTTGTATGTCATTTTCTATGGATTTAGGGGGGGGGGTCCCAGCAATTTCTGGAAGTGGTTTTTCCATTTTTGGAGTCTATCTTTTTGGCTGTTTGCCTTTAGCTTTGATCTAGTGCTACTTTTCTTGCCACTAATTTCGTTTACAGTTTGCCATGCTAAACGCGACTGTCTATCTTCTACTGTCTGTCTGATTTTATTTATTTGTTCTTGTATGTATTCTATCTGTTCTTTTTTGTATATTTCTGTTAGTACTACCTGTTCTTTCTTAAGATTTTCTTTGTTGGTGTTAGTTGGATTATTTTTCAAGTGTTGGGATGCTTTTTTAATATCTTTCCTTTTTAATCTAATTGCTTCTGTTTCCCAGGGGGCAGTATGTTTGTTTTTTTGTTTGGTTGGTATGCATTCTGCTGCAGCTTCTAGGTGGGCTTTGACAAAATTTTCGTATTCCTCGTTTGGAGTGTGTGTTTCTGAGGTCTCCTGGAGGATGTCTATATATATATATATATATATATATATATATATATATATATATTAGTGATCGAAATGCGTACATATATAATTAGAAACAATTGTACATAATGTACGCATATATTATTGCTAGCAGGACCTGTTGATATAACACAGTATGATGATTTAATCATTACAACGTTTGATATGTTTACTTAAGAGCTATTACTAAATAGTTCAATATGTAAAAAGAATAAGGATCTTTATTTAACTCTCTCTCACTTTTATTTTCTTTCTTTCCTTGTTTTCATCTTTTCATTATGTTCAATTGAAACATTAGCGTTATCGCTTCCGCGCGCTGATCCCCTCTCACTATCTTTCCATTACTCTCTTTATTTATTTCTTATTATATTTTGCCTGGGTTGCATGTCCCTTTTCTTCCCTTTCTTTCTTTATAATAAAAACGGAATGGTCCATTATTTAGCTGAGATGATGACACTCATAAGAAATGAAAATTCGGCGGATAAACAACACCAGATAATCAGGATTTACAGTTCTGAATTTCGTCTAAGACGATTTTGGTGGTCTAATTTTTAACCAGAATGTGTGGATGAATTCGACAAGAAACACCTGAAGAAAACCAGAGGGCATATCAGCCGAAACGTTGTGTATATAGCAATAAAGATGAAGATAATAGCCAGAAAAATCCAAATTATGCAACTTATTAAGCCTCATCTAAAAACTCAGACAAATTCCTGATATATATATATATATTTTTTTTAGGATATGTGCTTAATTGAAGTCATACCTAATTTTGAACATTAATTAGTTAATAATTAATGAAATTAGGCGGGCATATATGTTCAAATGTAAGGCTAAACAAATCAATACAATGTGAATCGCTGAATGTACATTTCGACCTATTTGAATGTACATTTGAACTTATATGCCCGCCTAAATTCATTAATTATTAACTTATTAATTTTCAAAATTAGGTATGACTTCAATTAAGCACATATCCTCCAAAAATTGTCGGCTTAAAGCCATATAAAAATAACACATTTGTTTGTTTACTTAACCTCATATATATATATATATATATATATATATATATATATATATATATATGACAGATCGATGAATAACTGATCATTACAATAGCACATAGTATCTTTGCTCCAATTATCAATAGTTCTCGTAATGACAAAGTGCCAATCGAGTCCCAATAATTCTTCTGTCTGATTAATAGCGACTTCAGCACAAATGTTAAGAAACAACATCGCGGTATTAAATGCTGATTTACAAGAATGTCGCCGCTGATTTGTGACTGCGGATTAAAGTTGTGTCAACCACTTTCAACCCGATGCATCACAACAGTTTAATCAATGGAATCATTCACCAGCTCCAAAAAAGGGCAAGTCAATTATGTTTACCAGGAAGCTGATCATTTTAGTTTGGTTTAGTTTGCTGATATCTACGACATGTTAACTCTCGTTGGGTTATTTTAAGCCGTAGACGTTTTGTTTCATGGGTACTCAATATTTTTAACTCAATTTTTAAATACTTTTTTTCACTCATTTTTCTCTATTTAACCCATAGATGGGACCGTAACAGGTACCACCATCCGGGTCAGAATGGACCTGAGTGTGATGGTGATGAACGGACACTATAGAATTGGAACTTCACGATTAGATAGATTTTAACGTGATACCAGGACAATAAAACATCAGACACCGCCTTCTAGCACATATATCATAAAAAGGGCAAAACGTTAAACAGTAATAACATTTGCCCTTTTTATGATATATGTGCTTAGAAGGCGTGTCTGATGGTTTTATTGTCCTGGGTATGCACGTTAAATCTATCTAATCGTGAAAGTTCCAATTCTATAGTGTCCGTTTCATCACCATCACACTCAGGTCCATTTGACCCGGATTGGTGGTACTGTTACGGTCCATCTATGGTTAAATGAGAAAAAATGAGTGGAAAAAAAGTATTTAAAAATTGAGTTAAAAATATTGAGTACCCATGAAAACAAACGTCTACGGCTAAAATACCCAACGAGAGTTACATGTTCGTAGATATCAGCAAACTAAACAACCTAAAATGATCCAGCTTCCTGGTAAACCATAATTGACTTGCCTTTTTTGGAGCTGGTTGAATGATTCCATTGATTAAACTGTTGTGATGCCATCGGGTTGAAAGTGGTTGAACAACTTTAATCCGCAGTCACAAATCAGCGGCGACATTCTTGTAAATCAGCAATTTAATACCGCGATGTTTGTTTCTTAAACATTTGTGCTGAAGTCGCTATTAATCAGACAGAAGAATTATTGGACTCGATTGGCAACTTTGTCATTACGAGAACTAATTGATAAATTGGAGGCAAAGTACTATGTGCTTAATTGTAATGATCAGTTATTCATGCGATCTGTCATATATATATATATATATATATATATAAATATAGTATATATATATATAAGAGGTTAAGTAAAGCAAACAAATGTGTTTATTTTTATAATGGCTTAAGCCGACAATTTTTGGGAGGATATGTGCTTAAATTGAAGTACATACCTAAATTTTGAAATTAATAAGTTAATAATTATGAATTTAGGCGGGCATATAAGTTCAATGTACATTCAAATAGGTCGAAATGTACATTCAGCGATTCACATTGTATTGTTTGTTAGCCTTACATTTTGAACATATATGCCCGCCTAATTTCATTAATTATTAACTAATTAATGTTCAAAATTTAGGTATGACTTCAATTAAGCCACATATCTAAAAAAAAATAATATATATACTATATCAGGAATTTGTCTAGTTTTTAGATGAGGACTTAATAAGTTGCATAATTTGGATTTTTTCTGGCTATTATCTTCAATCTTTATTGCTATATACACAAACGTTTCGGCTGAATATGCCCTCTGGTTTTCTTCAGGTGTTTCTTGTCGAATTCATACCACACATTCTGGTTAAAAATTAGAA
>CM042144.1:110247453-110262453 GCA_023376005.1 Doryteuthis pealeii
TCCACAGCCCAAATATTCTATTAAAATACCCGAAGACGTAGTGCGAAAGTGCTGGATTTGTGACATGAAGTAAGCGAGTTGAATTCCAGTCGTGCTTATAACTTCACTTTGAACTAACACGCTTAGGAAGTATATACCCCCACATACTGCTGTTCTTCACAAGGGTGATTTTACATTAAATCAAGGTTGATAGGCATTAAACAAAGAAACCACCAACCACACAAATACATTTTAATGCTAACGTATTACTTACAAAATATTTTTACGTAAAAAAACTTAAAACTTTTTATATTCATACTCTTCATATTCTTTAAGACGTCCCCCACGTGATGTAAGGTTAGTAAATTTGAACTGATCGCATATTCATTACTACTGAAAGTGAGTTCGATCCTCGCTTTATGTCCATGCTTGGTCCTTTGTGCTACGTCCTACATATGACGAAACGGGGGGTAGAAATGGTGGCTCAAGGTGGTTGAGGGTAGCAAGCTAGGTCTTGAAGATCGCTTACTTTACTGAATAGCGAGTTTGGAACCCTCGGTAGATGACCCTTACTTGTGACCATGGTTCCAAATCTTGTCCGTGGCGATGGATTGGGAATACCTACGTCTCACTATTCTTACCTGTCTTCCCACCTGAACTCTTAATTAATATCATTAAAAAACATGTTGAAGACACTTTCACTACTAAGGTATAAATGTAATAGTATCATGAGAAGTTATCTTATACGCATATTTGATTGCGTAAATCTTCCGTAATGTATGAACATAATTGTCTATTTAATCCATGGCGCGTTTTTCAATATTGTAAACAAGCGAAAGAAAACTATCATTGTCTATCTAATATCCACAATATGCATACAAAATGAAATCTATATATATAAAGGAAGGTTTGGTATGTACGATGAATTATAACTCCGAAAAGAAGCGTCACTCAGAAGATTTGAAATCTGGCTTTTTTATTTTTACTAATTAAGTGATATAATTCAATTGTTAATTAAAAAGAATTTTAAATATCGATATACAGACCCCTCCGTACCCCACTCCACTCCACTTCTGTCGACGTGAGTTGTGTTTTTTGAATTTCCAAGACAGACATCCACCCCACCCCAGGGACACCCAACCACTTATACTTACCTCTATTTGAAAATTTTCTATTTACTAAAAAAAAATACCGTTCCACCTCTACCTGCCTCGGCACAAGAGCGCTTTGAACTGGCGACAGTCAACCCAGTTCCTCACAGTAATAAAATTTAAGTAAACCATTTTCCAGTCCGGGTCATGGACCGGGTAGTGTTAGGTATAGTATAGATACATTATGATATTTACTGGAGTTGGTTAGTTATTGAATAATAATTCGATTGTAACTTACAAATGAAAATGGGTTTATTTTGATAAGAAGTGACAAGTATTAGTAAACAGTACGTAAATCTTACTAGCTAGTCTCGCTAGGGAAAGATGGGCGTCTTTTCTACATCATCATCATCATCATCATCATGGTCGCGCAAGCAGCACAGATATCCACGACAATTTCTCCGACCAACCTCCCCAATCACTCATGCCCCTGGAGGTCCTCTGTGCAGGCATCCAGAATCCTCGCATAGATTGGTCAATGTAGGTCCTTAGTGGGCTCCTACGTTAGCATGTCTGGTTGGCTTCCACGCTTACTGGTCGTCCCTGCTTCTCCAGCAATGTCCTGCATGCCTAGTCCGTCTCACCCAGGATGGTTTGTGAGATGGGGCAGTGACCATATTAGTTGCTTCTTAGTGGGGTTGCTGCTTCCACGACTATTCAGGAGTGCACGCAACCATCTTTGCAGTCCCAATCTAGCTTATTCTCAAGCGCTATTGGGTTCTTTTGTATTATGTTTCTGTTAGGTCTTATCTTGGCTTTCTTAGGTTGTTGTAGATTGGTGCTAGTTGGGTTGCTTTTATTACGTTGGGTTTAAATAGTAGCATCAATCATCATTCATGGGAGAACTGATTAACAATAAAATACTAAATTAGAATCTTTCACTCCAATTGTCACGTTATGGAGTTAGTTATGTACTAAATAATAACTTTGAATCGTAACTTATAATAAAAAATGTTATTATTTTGATGAGATAAGGTAAATAGAATTAGTTAAACAGTGTAAGTCTTACTAGTTAAATCTTACTAGGAAAAGACGGGATAATTAGAATGTTTCACTCCAATTGTAATTACAAGAATGGGAAAACAGTAGATAATACAGTATTAGAAGGAAAAAAATAGAGGGGGGGGGGAATATTTGTTTCTGCTTATGACCAGTCTTTCGATTCTCCAGACGTTTAAATTGGTTTGGTTTCTGGTTGCCAATTATGAGTTTCAAAGTAAAATTTTCTTTGTTTGAGGGGGGGTAAAAAGAAGCGAGTCAAACGCCTTATTCGCAGGCTACAAACACTGTCGTCGTCTACAGCAGCTGAAGTCGCAACACTCCTTACTGCCGTCACCCACTTTTGGATGGACGCGTTTAGGCCCCAAATTCAGGGCACCTGAATTGTACCTCGCGTCCATCCAGCGCTTTAAAATCTTCATTTCTTTGCATTCCCGGAGGGCGGGGGTTCGACTCCGGCAGGCAAGACCACTCTCACTCTTTTCCAAATGAGTACGATGGTACTCGTTCTCCGTCACAACAAGCTAGTTCTTGCTCTTTGATATAAATACATACACACATCTGAATGTATTTACAAACAACCATAAGTTGTTTTTGTACTATCTGATTCTACCAGTATTGTGATGTACTGGGGTGGTTATTTAAATAATAACTCGAATTTTTATCTTAAATGAACAAGTTAAAGAGTAAACAGTCTCTAGCTGTCTCGATAGGAAAGACGGGCGTTATTTACTTCAATCTCCCAGCAGGTAATGATTCGACACAAACTCTTTTTAAAGTGGAAGCTACGCAAAAAAAACTGATTTCATGCGATGACCAGTTCAAAAAATGGGTCGACATTCCTTTTCTGGGGTGCTTTAGGCACCGAATAATAAACCCCCAACCTGTCATTTTAAAAATCGAGGGGTAATGTGTTGCATGTGGAACGCCCCCCCCCCCCTGGGGATCACGCGATTGTTTAACCCGCCACCGAGGGTAGCTATGAAAAGGCGGGCATTTATTTACTCCCCACCAGGTAAGGCCTTTTTAAATGTGGGAGCCTGCACAAACGGGGAAGTTCATGCTATGGTCAGTTCAAAAAATATGTGGATCCTCTCACCATTCCCCTTTTGGGGCGCCTGCCTCTTAAATTGATGGGGCAGGTGTTTCCTGGGGAGACAGACCCCCGGGGATCACTCGATTTATTTGCCTAGCCGCCTATACAAATAGAATTAGTCCATTCTATTCCCAGAGGGGTTCACTCTTTCTCCATAACAAGATATATTTATGAAGACAACTTGTATTCATAAGTGTCAGATGTCAGCTGTATACCAACAAAGTGTCACGTGCTTATATAAAACCTCTCGATATTCACAGGTTAACACATTTTTCGTTTTTTCTAAAAGAAGGTCGGATCGCTTTACCTGTAATACAGGTTATCATTTTAATTTAGTTAAATAATAATTTCATTTATATCTTTTATCTGCCATTTTATTCGGTTTATTTCCAGTAATATCACATTTTTATAGCAATTTCTTAAATCTGGAAGGATTGTAACTAACAAAGAAGAAGAAGAAGAAGAAGAAGAAGAAGAAAGAAGAAGAAAGATACTAATTCAAAATAGTAATTTTCAACTCTGACATTACATCCGCTTGTCAAGACCTTGTATCCTGAAAATGGAAATGGTGAAAAAGCACCTTATTTCATCATCAGCAGCAGCTTCGTTGTCAATTCATGTCACCCTCAATTTGGGTGCTCTCTTGTTACTGTCCATTTAGAGCAAAGTTGAATTTTGTTAGGTTAAAGGTCACAGTAAATAATGACCATTATTCGTTT
The DNA here is from genome assembly GCA_023376005.1 of Doryteuthis pealeii. NCBI lineage: Eukaryota > Metazoa > Mollusca > Cephalopoda > Myopsida > Loliginidae > Doryteuthis > Doryteuthis pealeii. The sequence continues at coordinate 110,251,398 of CM042144.1, forward strand.
GCAAATAATCGCAAATCACACGAGGGGGGGGGTGCTGTGTGCTTATGGAAATATTAAGGAAATACTTTAGTCATATCAACGAACAGATTTAGATTGGTATAAAATAATTGGACATTTTTGCGTTGCATTAGTATGATCGGGTTTTTGTTGTTTTTGGTTTTGTTGTGTTGTTATTTTTTTCATTGCATTAGGCAAATCAAGGTTTGGTTTGTGTTGTTTATGCATCTAACTCTTTCTGTAAACGTGTTTATCTCGATGTCATTTTAAAGCTTCATTGTTTTCTTTGCTTTTTTTGATTTTCTTTCATTACTTTTCTTTTTTCTTTTTCTTTTTAGACTAACAAAGCTATGATGAATTAACCAAATTCACCTGTAATTGTGCTCCTTGAATTCAAACAGGTCTGCAACTCCGCCTAAACCACCCACAACAGCTAATTGCTTGGGGACTAGATTCATCTTTAGAACAGACAGAGCATGTTCGATTCTAGAGTTTGCTTTCGTTTAGATTTGAATTTCGACTCATAAAGTTTATGTTTGATTCGAGTTAGAACGCTTTAAAGTCTTTGGTATAAAACGGTCATTTATTTTGTTCTAGCTACGAATCCTTTTCAAATTGATGCGTCATTTTCAATTTCAATATTTTTTTTACTGGACTATTATGTTGTAAAATATTTTAAAATAACAGAACCTGTGTATATACCATAGTATGATAATTTAATTATTACAACGTTTGATATGTTTACTTGAGAGCTATTGCTAAATAGTTCAATATATCAAAAGTATAATAATCTTGATATAACTCTTTCTCGCTCTTTTTTCTTTCTTTTCACTTTTTCATTATGTTCGATTAAAACAGATTAGCGTTATCAGTTCCACGTGTTCACTCCCTCTCTATATATTCCCCTACTCTCTTTCTTTCAATATTTGTTTCTTTGTTTCTCATATTTTTCTGGGAAGGTCCTTTTTCTTCCCTTTGTTTTTTATAATAAAAACGAAATGGTCCCTTATTTAGCTGAGGTGACGACACTCATACGAAATAAGAATTCGGCGGATAAACAACACCTGATAATCAGGTTTTACATTTTTGTATTTGATTATGGACGATGCTGACGGTCTGATCTTTAACCAGAGGGTGATGTCAGATTATAAAGATCGTACAATATATGCATATATATATGGAGGATATGTGCTTAATTGAAGTCATACCTAATTTTGAAAATTAATTAGTTAATAATTAATGAATTTTAGGCAGGCATATATGTTCAAATGTAACGCTAAAAAATCGAGAAATGTCAATCCCTGAATGTACATTTCGACCTATTCAGGGATTGACATTTTCTCGATTTGTTTAGCCTTACATTTGACATATATGCCCGCCTAAAATTCATTAATTATTAACTAATTAATTTTCAAAATTAGGTATGACTTCAATTCAGCACATATCCTCCAAAAACTGTCGGGCTAAAAAAGCCATATCAAATAAACACATTGTTTTATTTACTCACTCTCATATATAATATATATATATATATATATATATTATATATATATATATATATATATTATATATATTCGTCCTCGGAACATGGTGTGATGGTTATCGTCTTGTGATATTTCCTTTCATTTTGGTACTAATACTCACAGGAAAGGTATGAATTCTTCTATTATCTTATGTTTAAGTAGTACGGCAACACAAGATAATCAGGATTTACATTTTTGCATTTCATCTTGGGACGATTTGGACGGTCTCATTTTTAACCAGTGTGTAGCAAGATGATAACGCTCCGATATGAAATGCAAAAATGTAAAATCCTGATTATCTGGTGTCGTTCATCCGCTAAATTTCTTATTTCTTATGAATGTCACCACCTCAGCTAAAATAATGGGTCATTTCGTTTTTATCATGGAGAAAGAAGGGAAAGAAAAATCATGTGATACAACAAAAAAAAGAAAAAAGAGTGAAGAGATAGTTAAATCAAGATTATCATACTTTTTACATATTGAATTTTAGCAAATAGCCCTTAAGTAAACCTATCAATTAGATTATCATACCGTGGTATATCATCTGTGGTCTATCTACAGGTCGTGCTAGTAATATTTACTCCTTCATTGTGAGTATAATAACAATTGGGAAATTTTGAAATCTAAGAGTTATCTTAATTTTGATTTTATTCAAACTGTCAAATCAGAATTGAAATATGGGATGATTTCAATTTACGTTTAGAAAATTTACTTCTATTGTTGCATCAACATTTTTATTATTATTCAAATCATTTTTTTTCGTTTATCTCTAAGATAAAAACATTGATCTTTTCATAACATAGTTATTATAGAAAGTATAAATTTAATCCAACAAAAATATGAACAAATATTTCCTACACAAATTCATTTGAATGATAAATTAAGATAACCGATAAAAAAAATTCTAACTAAATCGCTTGGTAAGATTTTCTTTGTGAGAATTTTCAAAGATAATTTGGGGATATTTCAAAGATTTTACATTCTATAAATATTCCTGCTAATCTGTCTCCGTCCAAATTAAAATATCGAAATCTAAAAAGTCATTGTTTTATGTAAGATCTTTATTTGTCGTTATTGCCTTTTTCGTTTTTCTTTTGTTTTATTTTACGGCATATCAACCTCAGTGGGTTATTTAATGCCGATAAAGTTTTGAAATAAATCAATTCTTAATGGATAATACAATTTTTTTCTAAATACATTTTTCTATTTAACCCATAGATGGGACCCTAACAGGTACTACAACTCCGGGTCAGAGTGAACCAGGGAGCAATGGTGATGAATGTGGTGCTCCACATTCCCCAAACCTCCAGAACTGGAACCTCACCATCAGATAGAGTTTAACGTCATTCCCAGGACATTTAGACTCGCAGCCACCGCCTTCTAGCACCCATATGATAAAAAGGGGTTGGGGCTTGCCATAAGGGCAATAGGGTTGGGGCAATCATATAGGTGCTAGGCTTGACATGACAGCCGATTGATCGGAGGGGGCCTCTCCGACCGCCCGTCTAGCCCAAGATAGGGCCAAAGTGGAGTATTGCAAGTCATGAACTGCTCATCCACCTGGCTCTATCCTTAAGCATCACGGGTTGCCATCCACGGCCAACAGGTGGCCCCATTGGGGGAGTCTTACCCCTCTGCAGAGGTGCAGTCGGTGCATTCTAATGCCCCAGCCGACAGGGTGGTTTTTCAACTATGAAGTTAAAATCATTTATCATTGAAAGTCAAATTAAACCTTATGTTTTTTTTTTATATATTTACTAATTATCTATGACTAGGAGGATTCTCGCCATATGAGGTTGATATAGTGGAAGGTAAAAACAACGAACCCGTGAGGATACAAATTGAACTAACAGCTCCATATTGTGAGTGGTGGCGCTTGGTAAGTGTCCTGTCACCTCTGTTGGTTGGAGTGGCTGGGACGGTGAGGAGGCATAAAAGCCGAGGCCGTTTCTCTCATGGAGCAAATTACTGTTCTTAGCCGGCTCTGGCCGCTGAACAAATTAATCACGTGATTCCAGGGGGCGTTATTCTCCAGGCAAAATGAACCCCCTTGATTTAAAGAGAAAGTGCAGGGTTTATTGCCCGGTGCCAGAGGCAACCCCCTTGAGGAGGAATACCGTATGGGATCCACGCATATTGTGTGCCTGCCATCCCATGAGCTTCAGTTCGTGGGTGATCCCAAATTAATAGGGCCTTGTGCCTGACCCGAATACATGGGATGCGTGGTAAATAAATTACTGTTCTCAGTCGGCTCTGATCGCTGGACAAATTAAACGCGTGGTCCTAGAGGCGCCATCCCCCAGGCAACAGTTACCCCCACGATTTAAAGGGAAATGGATGGATTTATTGCCCGGTGCCAGAGGCTCCAAAAAGGGGAATACTGATGGGATCCACGCATTTTTCACTAGTTATCACATGAGCTTTGTTTGGTGCATGGTTTCCCACTTAAAAAGAAAGACCTTGTGTCACATCCTGACCTGGTGGGAGGTTAAGGTAAAATACCATTAGTGTTCTCATCTTGGAGATCTGGTTGTCCGTGGTGGTCTTACCGACGACGTTTGTGTGAGAACAGAAGACTGATGGATTTTAAAAAAACTAATTGCAATAGTTTATTTCATGTTGGATACTTAGACGACAAAAACATTATTTAATTAGCAATTTTCGAACTTTAAGTATAAAGTATATATGTGTTTGAGTTGGGCAAGACGGGCGAGTTTCTTTTCGATCCTTTTTAGTTTTCTGGACACTTTTTAACATGCAATGTGATTAAACAACAGAGTAACGTTGGACCCTTTCATATAATCTCTGTAATTTCTCCTCATACTTACTCCCACTGCTACTCTGTCGTTTAACCCTTTTGCCTTTAAAAAAAATAGGAATCATCTCAATTACCTCTACCCTTGATGATGGCCCTCTGAAGTTCTGAAAGGGACGAAAACTTTGATGGATTAATCAACAGATTTCCACTCTGATGTTTAAAACTGGACAGAAACTAGAATAGATCGAAAAGAAACTCGTCAGAGATGAAATATCCATCTTGTTCAACACAGTAGGCATGAAACAAAAAAACTGCTTATATATATATATATATATATATATATATATTATATATTATATATATATATATGTGTGTGTCTGTGTCTATGTCTGTGTGTCTGTCTGTATGTATGTCTATATGTGTCTGTGGCTGTGTCTCTCTCTCTCTCTCTCTCCTCTCTCTCTATATATATATATATATATATATATATATATATATATATATATATATATAATATATATATATGGGTGTAAATATGGAAATAAATCCGACAATATTAAGAAATTTTAAAAAACAAGTGTTCCAAAAATAAAATGAACTTATTCATCGACGCTTAAACGTTTCGGTTTCATTAAACCTTCGAGAAGCGTTTATATGAGCACAAACGTGATATTAAATTGGGCAATTTTCAAAACACCCTCGTCCAACATTTGTCTGAAACTGGTCATAACTTTAGTTTCATTGATGCCACAATATTAGCTCATATTCACAACAAAAGACTACGACAGATTTTTGAAGCCTGTGCAATTTCGCTTTTGCCCTCCCTTAATAATACATGGATTTTTTTAACATATCACCGTTTCTAGCTAAAGTAGTTTTAAATAACTACAAAATACCAGGCTTTATTTAATTATTTAGTTATCATTCCCACTTTGTTCCGTTTGTTCTCATAAAATCAGTCCATTAATACTTTTTCTTGACGTTTGTTGAATGCATTTCTTCGAGTTACGTCACGTATCATGAAATCTTCGCGTGTGCGGATCGCGACTCGTCTTTCAAAAATATAACGATGAACAAATACAGTTACACAACAAAAAACATTTATAAAGATTTTTTTATCTCCTGTCATCTATAAAACATCCATCAATTTCTTCACCCCATAATACATCCTGATGAAGGTTTAATGAAACCGAAACGTTTAAGCATCGATAAATGAATTCATCTATTTTTGGAACACTTTGTTTTTTCAAATTTCTTAATATATTATATATATATATATATATATGTGTGTGTGTGTGTGTGTGTGTTGTTGTGTGTGTGTGTGTATGTATATATATATATATACTGGTAGGTGCTTTGTGTATTAACGTACATACACATACACACCTAGTCATGCACACACACATACACACATACACACACAATATATATATATATATATATATAATATATATATATATATATATATAGAGAGAGAAGAGAAGAGAGAGAAGAGATATTCATTCATTTCTTTTATTATACAAGTTTGATTAAAAAGCTACACAAAAGTGTTATTTTTCTTCTTTTTCCCTTTCTACTTTCGAAAAGAGAGCAAATCAATGCCCATTGCAAGGATGTAGACTTCAAAAGTTTCCATCCAATTGCTTTTCTTTTTTCCTTTCGTTATTTTCAACATCCAACAATTTAACTGATTGAAGCCAAAAAAGATAATTGAAAAAAATAAAAAAAAGTATCATAAATGTTCTTTTTATTATTTTTTCATTTCGTCATTATAACGTGTTATTATTATGGGGTGCTATTTATAAAAGGCAATCAAGGCGCGGGAAATTCTTCTTTTGGTGGAATGTATCAATTTCTGTTAATTCGTGTAAAATCCCAATATCTTTAATTCAAAATTTTGAAGCTATTTTCCAGTTAACTGCTATGATATACTCGTATCATAAAAAGTCTGTTCTTTAATCAAGTGTCTATTAAGATAGATAGATAGATAGATAGATAGATAGATAGAAACACACACAGATATACATACACACATTTTCGTTTCTCCAATCTTTATACAGTTTTGTCAATGTTTCAGTTGAAAGTTTTATTCGTCCTTATATTATCATATCTTATTATAATGGAGAGTCAGTGTCTGTCTGTAACCGAAACTACATCACTGCTTACGTCAAAATACCCGTAACTTTATCAATGTGTATTCCATTTATAATTCAAATCATTAATAAATAGAATAAATCTTATTTATTAACGATGTCTCGATGAAAATCTAAGTTAGATTTGACTGAAAAGAGCCGATGTTATTAGTTCGTTTAAAATACTGCTATGTGTATTATATCACTATGAAATAAAGTTTTACATAATATACACTATGGTTAATTTGCATACTGGTTTTAACAGACTCAGGTTTAATAAATATTTATTGTTATTGATCTGTAATAATATTATTTTTCTCAAACGTATTAAAATCAACCGCATGATTGATTTTTATATTTAAAAAAAAAACAATTAAAATATAATTAATACAAGTGTAATCTTTTTGTATGCGTTCTTATTTAATTTCGGCAATAGATTTATCTTCTGTTCAAAAAATTGTATTATTATTTTTCTCAAGCGTATTAAAATCAACTGCATGAATGATTTTATATAAAAAAAAAACAATTAAAATATAATTAATACAAGTGTAATCTTTTTATTTATTATTTAATTTCGGCAATAGATTTATCTTCTGTTCAAAAAATTGTATTATGTTTTAGCGTAAAACCTCGAACAATAAATCTCCATAAAATTTCTTTTGTAGTTTTAATTCTCCCTTTCTTTTAGAGATTTTTTTTATTTCCTAACATTTTTTAAACCAATATTAATCGATATTATCTTAACTCTGTAGGTTTTTTTTCTCAGTTGTATATTTATATATATTGTCATGTTTTATTAAAAATTACAGACAAGGATTTAGTATTTAGGTTTTTATTCAGATTTTTCTGTTTGACCAACGAGATATCGTAAGTGTATCAAACCACAATAGCGACATTGTCAAAAAGAAAAACTGAATTAAATAAATACGAAATTCTTATCCGTTATATATATATATATATATTATATATATATATATATATATATATATATGTGTGTGTGTGTGTGTGTGTGTTATTCACAGACACCGTGTTTTGACGTATCATATCTCTTCAGTGTGGCTAAACGTAGCAGACTACCTCCAGCCGGGGTCGAAACCTGACCGATTATCATCAGTCAGAGTCCCTAACCTCTTGGCCGTCATCACCACTAGCAGGACCTATAAATATACCCCAGTCTGATAAGTAAGAAAACATATCAAGCGTTGAAATAATTAAAAAGTTCAATATGTAAAACTATAATAATCTTGATTTAACTATTGCAAGATGACAATGGTCGTACGAACATTAGTATCAATATATAGATGTATGAACGTACTTTCAAGGAACACGGGTATTAATATATAGATGTACATATGTATGTTAACGGGCGGGTGTACCTTCTAGTCAATGGATATCAACCACAGTCATGATGTAATAGATATAACGATTTTGATAAATAGTCCATGATGGATGAATATATATTAATATAAAACAGTGGGGTGATAAACCACTGACTTTTGTCAAAGCATTCATCTCTGTGAATATATATATATATATATATATATATATATATATATATTTAAAAAATGTTTTTTTTAAAATTGGGCGTTGTTATGAAGCATTAAAAATGTATAAATGAATGAACTCGATATTATGGAGTATTGGATTCACTTATTTTTTTAATTATTTTTTCTCATAAATTTTCAGGTTCGTTAGATACCCTTTGTCAAATGTTATTACTGTTTAACGTTTTGCCCTTTTTATGATATATGTGCTAGAAGGCGGTGTCTGATGGTTTTATTGTCCTGGGTATCACGTTAAAATCTATCTAATCGTGAAGTTCCAATTCTATAGTGTCCGTTCATCACCATCACACTCAGGTCCATTCTGACCCGGATTGGTGGTACCTGTTACGGTCCCATCTATGGGTTAAATAGAGAAAAATGAGTGAAAAAAAGTATTTAAAAATTGAGTTAAAAATATTGAGTACCCATGAAACAAAACGTCTACGGCTTAAAATAACCCAACGAGAGTTAACATGTCGTAGATATCAGCAAACTAAACCAAACTAAAATGATCAGCTTCCTGGTAAACATAATTGACTTGCCCTTTTTTGGAGCTGGTGAATGATTCCATTGATTAAACTGTTGTGATGCATCGGGTTGAAAGTGGTTGACACAACTTTAATCCGCAGTCACAAATCAGCGGCGACATTCTTGTAAATCAGCATTTAATACCGCGATGTTGTTTCTTAACATTTGTGCTGAAGTCGCTATTAATCAGACAGAAGAATTATTGGACTCGATTGGCACTTTGTCATTACGAGAACTATTGATAATTGGAGCAAAGATACTATGTGCTATTGTAATGATCAGTTATTCATCGATCTGTCATATATATATATATATATATATATATATATATATATATATATATATATATGAGGTTAAGTAAACAAACAAATGTGTTTATTTTTATATGGCTTTAAGCCGACAATTTTTGGAGGATATGTGCTTAATTGAAGTCATACCTAATTTTGAAAATTAATAAGTTAATAATTAATGAATTTAGGCGGGCATATAAGTTCAAATGTACATTCAAATAGGTCGAAATGTACATTCAGCGATTCACATTGTATTGATTTGTTTAGCCTTACATTTGAACATATATGCCCGCCTAATTTCATTAATTATTAACTAATTAATGTTCAAAATTAGGTATGACTTCAATTAAGCACATATCCTAAAAAAAAAATATATATATATATATCAGGAATTTGTCTGAGTTTTTAGATGAGGCTTAATAAGTTGCATAATTTGGATTTTCTGGCTATTATCTTCATCTTTATTGCTATATACACAACGTTTCGGCTGATATGCCCTCTGGTTTTCTTCAGGTGTTTCTTGTCGAATTCATCCACACATTCTGGTTAAAAATTAGACCACCAAAATCGTCTTAGACGAAATTCAGAACTGTAAATCCTGATTATCTGGTGTTGTTTATCCGCCGAATTTTCATTTCTTATGAGTGTCATCATCTCAGCTAAATAATGGACCATTCCGTTTTTATTATAAAGAAAGAAAGGGAAGAAAAGGGACATGCAACCCAGGCAAAATATAATAAGAAATAAATAAAGAGAGTAATGGAAAGATAGTGAGAGGGATCAGCGCGCGGAAGCGATAACGCTAATGTTTCAATTGAACATAATGAAAAGATGAAAACAAGGAAAGAAAGAAAAAAAGTGAGAGAGAGTTAAATAAAGATCCTTATTCTTTTTACATATTGAACTATTTAGTAATAGCTCTTAAGTAAACATATCAAACGTTGTAATGATTAAATCATCATACTGTGTTATATCAACAGGGTCCGCTAGCAATAATATATTGCGTTACATTTATGTACAAATTTGTTTCTAATTATATTTTTGCCTTGGGTTGCATGTCCCTTCTTCTTCCCTTTCTTTCTTTATAATAAAAACGGAATGGTCCCATTATTTAGCTGAGATGATGACACTCATAAGAAATGAAAATTCGGCGGATAAACAACACCAGATAATCAGGATTACAGTTCTGAATTTCTTCTAAGACGATTTTTGGTGGTCTAATTTTTAACCAGAATGTGTGGATGAATTCGACAAGAAACACCTGAAGAAAAACCAGAGGGCATATCAGCGAAACGTTGTGTATATAGCAATAAAGATGAAGATTAATAGCCAGAAAAAATCCAAATTATGCAACTTATTAAGCCTCATCTAAAAACTCAGACAAAAGTTCCTGATATATATAATATATTTTTTTTAGGATATGTTGCTTAATTGGAAGTCATACCTAATTTTTAACAATTAATTAGTTAATAATTAAAATGAAATTAGGCGGCATATATGTTCAAATGTAAGGCTAAACAAATCAATACAATGTGAAATCGCTGAATGTACATTTCGACCTATTTGAATGTACATTTGAACTTATATGCCCGCCTAAATTCATTAATTATAACTTATTAATTTTCAAAATTAGGTATTGACTTCAATTAAGCACATATCCCAAAAATTGTCGGCTTAAAGCCATATAAAAAAAAACACATTTGTTTGTTTACTTAACCTCATATATATATATTATATATATATATATATTATATATATATATATATATTATATTACAGATCGATGAATAACTGATCATTACAATGCACATAGTATCTTTGCTCCAATTATCAATAGTTCTCGTAATGACAAAGTGCCATCGAGTCCCGATAATTCTTCTGTCTGATTAATAGCGACTTCAGCACAAATGTTAAGAAACAACATCGCGGTATTAAATGCTGATTTACAAGAATGTCGCCGCCTGATTTGTGACTGCGGATTAAAGTTGTGTTCAACCACTTTCAACCCGATGCATCACAACAGTTTAATCAATGGAATCATTCACCAGCTCCAAAAAAGGGCAAGTCAATTATGTTTACCAGGAGCTGATCATTTTAGTTTGGTTTAGTTTGCTGATATCTACGACATGTTAACTCTCGTTGGTTATTTTAAGCCGTAGACGTTTTGTTTCATGGGTACTCAATATTTTTAACTCAATTTAAATACTTTTTTTCACTCATTTTCTCTTATTTAACCCATAGATGGACCGTAAACAGGTACCACCAATCCGGGTCAGAATGGACCT